>CP092872.1:18376316-18437550 GCA_030710605.1 Cordylochernes scorpioides | reverse complement strand
CTCTGCAGTTGACAAGGCAACAGATCTTTGTTTATTACTTTTCCAATTAAGTAAGTTGTTTCCCATTTCTATAACAAAACCAGAATACGATCTCGCATCAGCTGTTCTGTCCCAACTCGCATCAGTATAAGTCACAATACTTGAATCTCCCCTAGAGTAAATCAATTCATAATTCATAGTTCCCTTCAAATATCTTAATATTTTCTTCAATCCATTCATGTGAACCTCTCTAGGATCTTTATTAAATCTACTCATATTGCTTATAGCATAACAAATATCCGGTCTTGTTCTAGTTGCTATGTAAATTAACTTTCCAACGATTTCTTGATAGTATTTTTGATCAATCGATTTACTATTTTCAAATAAATCATAATTTGTAGAAATGCATAACGGAGTTTTCGAAGGATTGCAATCACGCAAATTAAAGGCTTCCAATATTTCTTCAATATATTTCTTTTGATTTATAAAAATTCTATCATCCCTATACTCAAATTCCATTCCAAGAAAGTTTTTTGCAGCTCCTAAATCCGTGATATCTATCTCTCTTTTTATCTTTTTCCAAATATTTTCCTCAAAATCGTCACCAGATCCTACACTAAGTATATCATCCACATGAATTCCCAGATATAAGAAATGATTTTCAAAATTGCTATAATATAAACATGGATCATTCGCAGATTGTTTCATTCCGGCATTGGTTAATAATTCATCTAATTTCTTATTCCACATTCTACTCGCTTGTTTTAGGCCATAAATACTTTTCATCAGATAACAAATCTTATTGTTTCCCTTTTCAAATCCAGGAGGTTGAAGCATAAATATTTCCTCCTCTAAATCACCATATAAAAAAGCTGTTTGAACGTCCTTTTGCTGAGGAATAACTTTTTTCATTGCAGCTATTTTTATTAGAATTCTTATGGTCTCAGGTCTTATTGTTGGAGAATAAATTTCGTGGTAATCACTACCTAGTATTTGATCATATCCTGTAGCTACTAGCCTCGCTTTGAAGTTTTTAATTGATCCATCACTATTTTTCTTAATTGAAAAAATCCACTTACTTTTGATCAATTTTTTATCTTTAGGCCTATCTATTAATCTCCAAACTTTTAAATTAGTAATCCTTTTTGCATCTCATCTTCCATGGCTTTAATCCATTGCTCTCTATTATCAGAATTAAGTGCTTCTTGGTAATCCCTTGGACATTTAATCTCATAAGTTCTATCAAAACATTTTCCTTATTCTTTATTAGTCTTAATCTTTCAGATCTCCTCACACCCTTTTTTATAAGTTCTTCTTCCTCGGTTTCTCTCAGACGAAGATCTCGTTCTTCTCTCATTTCTCTCGTCATTCCTGGTTCTGGTCCTCTTCTACGTGGAGTAATTATTTCATCAGGAGGTATTTAATCTATTTCACTCAGATCTATATCATTATCATCTTGAGTAATATGCTCATCATCGATGTTAAAGTTTTCTACTCGGTCTTCTCTATTACCACCAGAGTCTTCATTCCTGTGAGAAATCAAATTTTGGTCTTCTCTACTAAAAAAGAAAAGTTCAATTTCATCAAGATTTCTACCACTATTATTCATTAAATAATATCCCAACTTAGCTTCATTAAATTTAACATCTGATACTTCATGAATTTCATCCATTTCTGGTAAATATATTCTATAGCCTTTTCTTATCATACTATATCCCATCATGATCCCTTTATGAGCTTTTGGTTCCATCTTCTTTCTCTTTTCTTTTCTAATATGAACATAAGCTTCGCTTCCGAACCTTTTTAAGTAAACAATGTTTGGTTTCCATCCCTTGTATATCTCGAAAGGAGTTGTATTCATTTCTTTGATTTTTATTCTATTATTTATATGAACAGCCACTTTAACACTTTCACTCCAAAATTTTAAAGGTAATTTAGAATCAATTAGCATGGTTCTTGCCGACTCAACTATGGTTCTATTAAATCTTTCGGCTTTTCCATTACTTTCAGGAGTATAAGCAGTGGTGAATTCTTGTTTGATGCCTTTACTAGATAACCATCGCTTGAAATAATTTGAAATATACTCTCCACCATTATCATTTCGAATTCTCTTTACTTTCCTTCCAGTCTGTCTTTCTTCTTGCATAATCAAGTTTATTATGGAATCTGATGTTTGAGATTTATTAGCAATTGGTATAACGAAAGTAAAATTACTATAGTCCTCAACAATAGTGATGAAATACCTATATCCAAATGAATCATTCAAAGGTCCAACTATGTCGGTATGCCATAGATCCAAAATATCTTCAGATTGTTTATATTGAATACTTTTGTAAAATTTTCTATGTAATTTTCCCAATGTACAAGATTCGCAATTCCCTTTGTTATTATGTAAATTTTTCAATCCTAATACAGTTGAATTATCATACATTTCTTTCAATTTCTGAAAATTTACATGAGCAAGTCTTTGATGCCATAGCATATCATCTACTTCTGCTTTTCTAGCGATTTCCATATTTAGGATTCCTTCAATTCCAAATTTATCACCATTTCTCCTTGCTTCACTCGTTTCCATCACATGATTTGTATATTCACTATTATTTTGTCTGTTTATTCCTCTTTTTGGCCCATTAAAATTATACCTTGCATGCCCATCACTTCTATTCTTTTTACATATTGCCGATTTATGCCCAAACCCTCCACATTTAAAACATTTCATCTTATTTCTACACTCTTTAGAGATATGTCCCATCATTCCACAGTTAAAACATTTAATAGAAAAATTTCGTCTTCCCGATCGGCCTTCTCTAGCTTTAGATGCAATTTCCGTTTGCCGCTTTTCTTCCTTTCTATGTTTTAACTTTTCCTCTGTTTCCTTCAGGATTTGTCTTATTGTGTTCATATTATTTTGCCTGTCTGATTTTATAATTTTTATGTCAAAATCAAATTCAACTCTCAAACCTTCCAAAACGAAGCAAATTAATTCTCTATCTCTTATTTCATCTCCTGCTTGAATGCTTTTGCTCTTTATAATCTTGCTCTATTTAGGTAATCATCAATCGTTTCATCTTCCTTCATTTTTAATTTTGATAATTCTATTCTATTTTTCATCTGCAAGTCTTCATTTTTTGATGCCATTTCTTCCCCAATTGTATTCCATAATTTATTGGCGCTTTTTTCGCTCGAGTATTTTAGCACTTGAGTGTCATTCATTGTTCTGTTCATCAAATTTCTTGCTATTGCATTGTCATCATCCCAGTCTTCCCAGATTTTCATTTTTTCATCAATTTTTTTGTCTGTTTCTATTGGCTTTTCAACTTCTTTTCCTTCTATAATTCGTCTCCATAACTTCAATCCTCTTAGTTCGCTTTCTATTCTGTTTGCCCAGATCAAGTAGTTTTTGTCAGATAATTTTTCTATTGGAGATAAGTTAAAATTTTGCATCTTTTCTTTTTTCTAAAAACTTTTCAATTAATCTTGATTCGCATCAATTAAAGTCAACCGCTCTCTGCTACCAATTGTTGGGAGAACCTTAATAAATTAGTCTCTATTTAAACTTAAAACTTCTTTATTGAAGAAAAAAAAAACAATGACTATAATTAAAACTAAATACTCTTACACTTTAACGTCTCCTCAAATACTATCTCCCACACTTACTCAAAGAAATACACATATTTATATACATACAACACCACAGAATAAATTAGTTCACAGATTAATTAAATCATAGAATGAAAATGAATATTTTAAATGATAAACATCAACAGTATATCCTAAACAGGAACACATATGCTTTTTAGATATATATTATCTATATATTCCATACTTTATTTAGCATCATACATCATATGGGCTAAAAACATGATATAAAACACACCTTTCAATATTCAAATCTTCCTATTCGAAAAATTGAGAATGAATTCCTGGATAGACAGGACATGTTCTAGAGACAATCCATGCATATTTAAAATACATTACCTAGTTCATGGAATTAGGAATTCTTACTAAAGTTGTGATGATATCGTGGTCTTATGATTAGTTAATGATTGGTTAGCGATATTTCTTTTTAAGACAACGATAATCTCCTTATTATCTATAAAGGAGAAACACAAATCGGGAAGAAGAGATTCTATAAAACGAGCACAATCGTACAAGGGGCAAGACGCCCTTTTAAGGATACCTGTAGCGTACGCATGCCGTAGAAAGACCTCTTGCCCGAAAAAGCTTATACGATTGTCCTCATATAAAAGAAATTCTTCTTCCTGACTTGTGTTTCTTCATCGATATTTCTTTTTGTTTATACACTTCCAATATGATGTTATATTTCAAAAGAATCATACGCGTCTATAATAATTTCGAATTTTCATAACAGATAGCGCGCTAATGTATCGTATTATGATGTATCAAAGGCTGTTACTAAGTTAAATATATTTTAAATTAAGATATCCCACAACATTATTGTAACACGTTACATATACTAAAATATGATTATAGTGTTTTACCGACAATTCTAGCATACTATGAATCATAAGTGTTATATATTCATTCTTCTGTTTCAGTATCTATATATCTTCCCGACAGTGGAAAACGATCCCAAATAAAATATCGAATCAACAACAACAAAAGCCTTTATTGCGGACCTCTCGTCCTATAAAGGATTCGTCAATTTACAGAGTAATTGAAGAGAAGAGAACAAAGAATACAGAGAGAAACCTATAAGTTAGTAGGTATAATATTTTCTACACTGTGACTATATACAACAGCAGCAACAAGCCTTTTACTGGAATCAAAGTCCCATACAGGATTCGTAATTCTAATCCTGACAAAGATTATTTACATATGATTATTTACATCAATTAGATTATGTATATATATTCCTTTTCTCTTCAGGCGTCTTCCAAAATTTGAACAACGTAAACGCTCCAGCTTTGTTTCTCACCACCTCATTCAACAGGAGCTCCAAAGAGAGTCCTTCAAGGCCTATAAAATATCGAATCAATGGATTCATTTGAAAAGATGACGCAAAAGATATTATTAATTTCGATTGATGCTTATGAAAATCCTTTAAAACCTAGCTGCTAACGCAGCAAACAATATTTATATTAATATTTCTGATATTTAATTACCACAAATATGAAAATACTCTGAAAGTAACTTCTACTAAAATCGTTCAAAGTCCAACATGTCGCGCAATCAATAAAGTTCTATCAATTGTTCGCTTGAGAGAAAAAAAGAAAAGAAGGCGTGCTCACAAATAGATAGACCAAACAATTCAAGAAATCACTGTTAACACCCGCATTTAATTACATTAAAGAATTCATTCCTATCTTCATTTCCATTACTTGAAGAGAATCCACCAATTTATGTATGGAACGGTGAAAAACCCGGCACGGCCATTAGACCTCCTCCCCCTTCCCTTAACTTAATTTACGGGGGACAACTTAACGAGCGATTGACCGCCGTCTTAGCACAGATTACTTCGACCTCTAAGTGATTCCACTTGGAGAGAACCTTTCCTCCACTCTATCCTGCCCCCGTACAACTTTCTCTAGAACTACGCGGCTTTAAGTTCCTGACAGGATCCAGATGTACCTTCGAAGGAGGCTCGTCTAGTGTAAATATTTTCCTCTCTTTTTTTGCTGTTGACTTGTTGTCAATAAACTTGTTTCAATTGTCAACTCTCTCTAGAACTCCCGCTGCTCATAATGAAGTATGTTTACAAATTGTTACCGAACGACTCAGAATTTTCAATCATAATATCTTACTTTGATCATCACAATATTTTTAGAAATAAGAATTCAATTAAATCCCTCAATTTTTTTATAAATATTAGGAAAGTATTTATTATTTTATTAACAGAGTATCATTTATGTAGAATTAAGTAGAACTGCTCTTCACTGAAGGTTAATAACGAGTTTACAAAGTGGGAAGAGGAGCTTCTTTTATAAAAAGAAGCTCCTCTTCCCACTTTGTAAACTCGTTATTAGAGTATCATTTATGTTGTTTATATTTTACTACTCTCTGTAAACCTTCTTCATTACTTATCTTTTTTATCATTCATAGTTTGTTCTTGCCTTGAATAAATTTCTGTGTCATCCCGAAGTTTGTCTTTCTTAATTTTCTACGTGGCAATATTGTATATATACATTGTATATACAACAGCCCTGTATATCAGATTGAAAAATAAAGATATGGAGAGAGAATAATGATGTATACAATAATGTCGCCTCTCACGTCAATGGCTAGACGCATCTACTGACCGTTTCTACAAACTAAAGGCTTCTGGACAGTGACAAGAGAAGAAATAAGTCTGTCGAAGTGGTGTTGTTGCTTTGTCACCGACCTGAGTTCGATAGTTTGCGAAGATTGTCAATAGATAGCGTCTAATTATGACGTTTATTTTGTCAGGAGAGATGAAACTTTATTTCATATATCCAAGGATGCCCCCACAAATATTTGGTCCAGACTACAAATAAATACCCAATATATTCTAATCGACTTTTTCTAATACCTTTATGCCTTTTTATAGAAGGTTGTGTCTTTAGGCACATTAGATCATCAATATCTATTAGTATTATTATAATCAAATATCATTCTTTTCAAATATACGTTAGACCTTTTAGTAAGATATGGTGTCTAGGAGCTAGTTCTAGAGAATAAGAGGGTCCTTAGTGTTGTTGAAATTCCATTTGTTGATTGTAGTGGTCGAAATGGCTGATGCATGAGTCAGTTCATTGTCGTGATGTGAGAGCATATCTTTTCGAATATCTCTGTCCATTAATTCTCTATTTTATTTTCTTGTGTTTCCTATTAGTGAAGAATAATATAAACGCTATTTATGGTTTAGTCCTTTTTCAACATATTAGATATATAGGGAGGAAAGAATATTACTTAGTGCTTAATGAAGACTTTGATTTTACATGATGTATTAACAATATATTTTACTTTAGCAGGTTGGGGATAGAAAACCTATTACTTTTTTTACATATATAAACGCTAATAAACGATATATATAATATAATGCGGCTTTAGATTGTAATACGACATTTGAAAATTATCCCGCATGTGTTTCTTTTGATTTTAATTTTTCGTTGAAAAGAAACACATGCGGAATAATTTTCAAATGTTGTTTTACAGACGTTATATAAGTTTGCAAGATATTAGTACGCCAGAGCATCCAACGAAGATGTGAAGATTAGCTTGTTGAAAGCATACTATTCTATATACAGTTAAGAGCGTCATTCCTCATCTCCTAATCAACTCTGTCACTGTTTGCTTTTTTTTTTTGGAATGGCCCCCTCCTATTGGTCGGCTACGATCACGCCACCTTTGCCCCCCATCATGCCTCCCCCACTCGCTTTACCGTTTTTGTAACTATTGTGTTGGAGCGGGTCGCTCCTTAAATAAATGCATATATTATTTAATAACCAAATGGAATCCTCTCTTTCTTTTTCCCAGTAAGAGACGCCTACGGAAGCCAACAGTACATAGACAGATAAAGCACATAGGCTATAGTTATTAAATAATATATGCATTTATATAAGGCGCCAATTTATAATTGTAACAAATAGTATTTGAATAAAAACATTCAATCGGGTAAAACACGGGCGTTGCCCGGGTCATTCGGCTAGTAACGTATATCGGGAATATCTTTATTTACGGGGCTGCTAACCAGAATGGAAAATTTTGAGCCCCAAATAATTATAAAATATGTGCGGATATGTACTTATACGTATGTACTATCTATATATACCTCTATAATATACCTTACAATAAACTTGCAGACTATATAAGAAAGCAAATTAATACAATAATAGAGAGCAATCTGGAGATTAATTTGGTGAAACTGCTGAGAAGGTTTACTCCTATTGAACCAAGCCCTCTTCTTCTAATGATTTCTTTCCCCGCAGCAAAGTCTGCTGATGTATATATGTGTTATATAAAAAAAAGAGATTTCTGTTGATTTTTGATCATCTTGAGGATTATACTATGTTAATACAGTCGCGTGGTTAAAAATCTTGAAAGAATAATAATAAAAATAGTTTTGATCAGATATTGCTTCAATTGAACTTATTAAATATATAATAAACATTATTTGATTAAAGTACTGCCTGGCTTAAGGCGTAAGAATAAAAAATGAAAAACTTATTTACATAATGTACAAAAGATTTGAGCCGGCCATCGGGAACCAATATCTGATCAAAACTATTTTTATTATTATTCTTTCAAGATTATCAACCACGACTGCATTACCATAGCATAATCTCAACAATTCCAAAATCGAGCAGAAAACATTATACAATATATATATATTATATAATCTAAAAATATTATATAATCTAAAAATATTATATAATCTAAAACCTCAAATATTTCTATTTTTAAAAAATATATATTTTATTTTATTCATTGATATTTTTATTTTTGTTATCATCGTTTTTAGAAAGACTTTTAGTTTAGTTGTTTAGTTTTTAGTTATTTAATTTTGTTGTAAATATGCGTAGATAACCAATCAATCCTTTTAAATCACTAATATAGGATTAAATTATAAATTCTATATAATGTGAAACTAACAAATGTGTAATCTTTCCTCAAGTAATTGAAAATAAAAGCTACTTGACGGTAAATATTTATCTTTTTTTATCACGACTGCACCTCAACCCTTTATCTTATCGATCCTTTGTCTTATCAAGCCTAATCTAACAACAACACAAAATATTCATAACAATAAGTCGACAGGATTACCTGAATTTTCAACCTAATTGCTCTATTAATTATTCAAATTTCATAAAACTATTTTTACAAAATGTCTCGCAAACAAAGGAATGTAGAACACGCCATGACGCCAAATCCAAATTATATAGAAATACCGAAATTTAATGGTCAAAATTTAGACATAATATCTTGGCTCAAATTCTTTAACAAAAAATGTTTACAGAAACATCTTGATGAAGATTTTAAACTAAATAATTTTTCAAATTATCTTGATGGAGAAGCTTTTAATTTTTTTATAGAACAATTACAAGATATAGATAATTGGAGGGAACTAGAACAAAAAGTACTTTCATATTTTACAGTTAAAGACTCTAATCTATTTAGTAAATTCTTAAATTTAAAATATAATGATAAGGATGATCTTGATATTTATTTTAAAGAAAAATCTTCATTAGCAAAAAAACTTAATTTAGATACACCCCTATTATTAGAAGCTCTTACAGATGGGATGCCAAATTACCTAAAGAAATATTTAATTGCAGCAAGAGTTAAGGAAACCTCAGATTGGATTAAAATAACCACTCAATTAAAATACTCTACCAATCAAGAAAAACAGGAACCACAATGTAAATATAACTCAGATAATCAGCAACCATCCACAAGTAATGATAATAGGCAGAATTTTCAAACTAGATCATATTACCCAGCAAGGTCAAGGCTTAACCCCAATTCTCCTCCAAGCCTACAATCCCAGCCACCTCCAAGGTCATCTCCAAGATCAACCACAGCTCATCACCAGGAAGCATCCAGTAGAACAATCAATTTACCACCCTACCCCTGCAAGATATGTGCATCTCACCAGCTACCCAACCAGTACCATTTCCATAGAGACTGCCCACTTAAGAACAATAATCATCCGAAGCGCATCAACCCAGGTAGAACATTATTATTATTTTCTGTATTTATAAATCAAATATCCTTACCCTGTGTACTTGACACAGCATCATCCATATCTATTATCCCTTTAAAATACTTAAATCATATTTATTATAAAATATTAGATAATTCCCCAAAAGAAAGAATAGGTCAGGTAGAAGGATTTAGTTACCCATTATACAAAATATTAGTTAGGCTTAGCTTAGGTAAAATTACAAAGTATCAAGAAATGTTTGTTTGTGATAGTCCAATAGAATATCTTATTTTAGGTTTACCAACATTTTATATATTTAAGTTACAAATAGATTTCTCAAAAAACCTTCTTTTCCAAAATTATAAATTCTTGTATTCTTTTAATCCAAAAACTGATAATCAGAAGTCATATGCCACTACCCTATGTATTCCAGACCCATACTATGTTAAAAATTCATCTCTTTTAAAGATTAACCCATTGTGTAATTTCAATTCTTTTGATATACCAACTACAAATGTTAAACTTATAGATCCTAATTCAAATCCCATTACTGATTCTAACCCATTTCACAGTATGCGACAACCGTGCTCTATAACAAATTATAATTCCTATTTAGACCTTAGTAAAGTAGATATTAATCCAAATTTCTCTAATCAAACAATTTCAGATATATTGCATAAATATAAGAATGTTTTCTCTAAGCACAATTTTGATATAGGACACATAAAGACTAACCCAATTTGCATATCTCTTTTAGATAATATTCCCATAGCACAAAAGCCATATAGGACATCTTTTTACAATAATGCTGAAATACAAAAACAAATAACTGAATTATTAAAATATGATATTATTAGACCCTCATCTAGCCCTTATAGTTCTCCTGCATTATTAGTGAATAAGAAATCTGATGCCCCAAATCACCCCACAAGACTCTGTATACATTATAGGAAACTTAATCAAAAAACAGTTCCAGAACATACACCAATTCCACTTATAGAACAAATTATAGATAGGTTATCACAGTCAAAAATATATACTATTCTAGATGTTAAAAATGCATACTGGCATATACCCATAGATGAAAAAGATAGACATAAAACCTCCTTTGTAACACAATTAGGATGTTATGAATGGAACAGACTTCCATATGGTCTAAAAAATGCACCTTCACAATTTGAAAGGATTATGAAGTCAGTTTTCACTAAGCATAATATACACTATGCCTTAAATTATTTTGATGATATTATTATACACTCTAAAACTTATGAAGAACACATTAAGCATTTAGATGACATATTAGGTATATTCGAACAAGAGGATATAAAGCTGAATCTCAATAAATGCAAATTTTTACAAAAAGAAATACAATTCTTAGGATACACTATTAACTCAGGAAAATATACACCAAATAACACAAATATTGAAGCAATTTTAAAATTAAATAGACCATATAATATTAAAACCCTACAGAGATTTTTAGGCACCATAAATATTTATAATAAATTTATTCCCCATTATGCGCAAATTAGGGCACCTTTGAATGAACTTTTGTTAAAAAATGCTCCTTGGCTATGGAGTGTGAAACATGAACAAGCCTTCCAAACACTTAAAAATTCACTCATATCACAACCTGTACTATATATTTATGACCCATCAAAACCATGTCATTTATTCACAGACGCGTCAAGTCTAGGAGTAGCAGGAGTTCTTAAACAACCAGATGAACAAGGCATTTTACACCCCATAGGTTATTTTTCAAGAAAACTTCACCCATATGAACAGAATTATACTGCCTCAGAAATTGAAACATTAGCTATCATTAATTCAGTACAAAGGTTTCACACATATCTACACAACATACATTTTACCTTGCACACAGACCACTTACCTTTAAAATGGATCAAAAATGTAAAAAACCCACAAGGTAGATTATTTAGATGGTCTTTAATCCTATCTCAATATAGCTTTGACATAAAACATATTAAAGGATTAAATAATATAGAAGCAGACATGCTATCAAGAGCACCTGTCTCATTTTACCTAACATATAATGAGTTAAAAGAGCACCAATCCACAGAACAAATTAGTAGTGCTAAAATTAAAATACAAAATGGCCTCTACATTATTAATAGAAGAGGTTTTAAAAGAGCTTATGTACCACAAACACTAAGACACAAATTATTAAGCAAAGTACACACAAAGCATGGACATATTGGAACAACTCAAATGACTAAAATAATTTCTCCACACTATTATTGGTCACATATGACTAGAGATATTGCTAATTACACCAAACATTGTGAAACTTGCCAGTTTAACAAGTCTAGGGATAACAGAATTGTTTATGGACCACTACAACAGATGCCAATAGCTACACACCCAAATCACATTTTTTCTCTAGATACATTGGGCGGGTTACATAATTATGGGACAACAAGACACAGTATCCATATGATAGTAGATCATCACAGTAGATTCCTTTGGGCTTTTCCAACAAAATCTGTATCAACTGATTCTTATAAATCTTGTTTGAGAAATTTATTCCAAATTAATAAGCCTGAATTATTAATAACTGACAGAAATGCAGCTTTTCTTAGCAATAAATTTAAACACTTTTTAGAAAGAAATAATGTTAAGCATCTACTCACCAGTTCCCATCATCCAGAAACAAATGCAAAAGTAGAAAGACTAAATTCCACTATCATTAATAGGTTAAGATGTGAAAATAATGCTAATTTAAAGATTCCTTGGACAAAATATATTCCTAAAATTACTGAAAGCTATAATGAAACAGTACATACCACAACAGGCTTTACACCTAAATTCTTATACTATGGAATACAACCACAGTATATAGAACATGACACAGTAACACATACACCAATTGAAAAGGCAAGAAAATTAGCCATTGAAAGAACCATAAAATCCCATGAACACAGCAAACAACTTTATGACATTAAACACCCAGAACCCATTTTTAAAGAAGGAGATCAGGTATTAGTAAAAACCTTTATTTATCCAAACACTGGTAAATTAACACAAAGATATATAGGCCCATTTACTATTTTAAAACAACTTTCTCCAGTCACATATGAAATAGATAAGCCTAATATACCCCAAAGAAAACAAACAGAAATTATACACTCAAATAAGCTTAAATTATTTTACCCAGAAACAGATTTTTTACTTCACTATAGCACTAACATAGAAAATGACTTTATAGTAAACCAAAATTCTAACACAAAGTTAATAGATATTGATGATAAACCATGTTTTTTACAGGAAGGCCATATTTTGGACATGGACAATAAAGAACAAATTTCAGCACCAATTCTTAAGCCTTCACAAATAACTTAATGTCACTTCATACATCTATTAGCGTTTCATTATTCAACCATGTAAAAATAACATTTTCTACTGCTTTTGATATTTTGAAGTGTAACTAGCATAATGTCATTTTTAATCAATTTTAAATACCTTTTTTGCTTCATATCCATATTTCATTTGACTTGACCATTAATACTTCTTATATAAACTTTTATTATAATTTCATAATTGTATAAATTATTTGTAAACAAACTTTCTTTTGTTTATTATGAAAAAATGTGCGTATTGATTTTTATTGTTTCATTTTTAATTATTTCTAAAGATTTATTGATTTCGTTTAATTAATTATTTTTAATTACCAATTTTATTTTAAAATTTTATTTTTTTTTAGAATCTTTTCACAGGGGGGAAATATTATATAATCTAAAAATATTATATAATCTAAAAATATTATATAATCTAAAACCTCAAATATTTCTATTTTTTAAAAAATATATATTTTATTTTATTCATTGATATTTTTATTTTTGTTATCATCGTTTTTAGAAAGACTTTTAGTTTAGTTGTTTAGTTTTTAGTTATTTAATTTTGTTGTAAATATGCGTAGATAACCAATCAATCCTTTTAAATCACTAATATAGGATTAAATTATAAATTCTATATAATGTGAAACTAACAAATGTGTAATCTTTCCTCAAGTAATTGAAAATAAAAGCTACTTGACGGTAAATATTTATCTTTTTTTATCACGACTGCACCTCAACCCTTTATCTTATCGATCCTTTGTCTTATCAAGCCTAATCTAACAACAACACAAAATATTCATAACATATATATGTTATAGATTAGAAATTTTTTGTGTGTTTGATTGTTGAAAAGAGGTGCAGTCGTGGAAAAATAAAAATAATTATTTACCTTTAAAGCAGATTTTTATTTTGAATATCTTGAAGTAAAAATATACATAAATTATTTATATCACAGGAATATAGAATTTATATAATGAATTCTATAATCGTGGATAAAAGATAGGTAGGGTTAAATATACATATTTACAACAACAATAATTAAGAAGTGATATTTTTTTTAATATATGGTCAAAAATGCAGAACAGTCAATGAATGAAAAAATAAAATATATGTTTTAAAAAAATAATAAAATATTTGTATTTTAGATTATATAATATATATATGATAATTTTTCTCATAATAAAAATATGTGTTCCAAAGTAGATGTAGAAATATTTCGCAACGATATTGTAGCAAAGTATTTATTATTTTATTGACAAAGTATCATTTTTTATGTTTATATTTTGTTACTCTGTAAACTTCCCTCATTGCTTATCTTTTGTTTATCATTCATAGTTTGAGCTTGCCTTAAATAAATTGCTGTGTCATCCCGAAGTTTGTCTTTCCTAATTTTCCACGTGACAATATTGAAGTATTGTAACGTTGTTGGTTAACAAAGAATAACTTCCGTGGGTACAAAGGATCTTTAGGACTTTATTTAAGCCTAATCGATAAAATAAAACAACAATAAATTAAACAGCAGTTACAAACTCACCAACTGCAGCACAGTGAAGGAAAGCAGGCGCAGAACAGGAGACAGAAGTTGGTAGAACCTTCCAGAATCTTCCACGAAGTACACCGGCGTCGGCGGTAAGCAGCAGCCCGACCTCTTGAGACAGCACCGTTTGCTTGGAGTCCACCACGTAGCTTCGTTATTATTCTCTACTTCTTATCTTTCTTCCCCTGGCATGAGTTTCTTATCCCTATATATCCCGAAGTAGATCTTTCCAGAATGGTCATGGTTGGTCAGACAATCAGAAAGTCACCAGCACTAAGCCTTGCGCAATTGCTTTAGATTAGCCAATCAGTTGTCTTCCGCTTTTTATACATTATTCTTAAACGTTCTAGAAAATTTTCTCTCCAATCTGAAATATGCTTTTCTTTCTACTTAACAGTGTTTTTAAAGCTATCTTTCTCTCGTATTCAAACATGGAACACTTTCCTAATCCAAATTCAACACAAGATATATATAAGCAATTTACTCAACCAAAATATATGACTTAAGGGCTATATTCGATATATTCTCACAGTATCTATAAAAGAATGGGATTTTTGAGCCGGTCATTAATTTAAATATAGTTTTGGAGTCTATTTATTTTGAGGGGGCGGTGGAGTGTTACCTTTTCTTTCTTATAATTAATTTCCTTCCGACAAACTTTTTTTATCTAAAATATCAAAGATTACAAAAATCGAGGTTTCAACTGACACGTACCTTGACAATATCACAAACCTATTGATGCAATATTACAGTTAATATAAAGACTGATATGGTGTTTTGATCGTGTTTCGCCATAACTTCAAAGTGGATTGAGGTAGAATCCAAATATTTTTCATTTTATTCTTTCTCGAAGTTAAAAGGAACCGTTAAGAAATTAAGTCTCAATTTTAACAAGGTATCGAATCGAAATCGCGGCATTTCTATATTGGTTTACACAATAAGGTACAACTAGCCGTTTCTTGAATTCTCAGTGAGCCTCTAGAAACTGTATTTTTGGTCGTTGATATACAGCTGCACAAAGCTGAAGATGGCCAACAACCTGAAAGGCATTGGTTTTTCTTGATTTCTAAAAAAGGTATTTGGCCAAATGTATGATATGAATTTTTAAAAACGATTGGTTTATATATATTTTTATAGATGACGCAAGACTAGGATGTGCAATTGCCTGATCAGGTAATGCCGTTTTCTTAATATACAAATCTTCTTCTTTATTATCTCTGAGTAGAATGCGTCTACCTTTGTCATTAAGACTGGGAGCACTCCTCAGTAGCAGGCCAACTTAGCTCCAAAAGAAATGGCCACCTCTGACATGAAGAAAAACAGACGCCATGTTTAGCCGCTCCTAACATTGAGTACAATTAATAAACAAATAAGACAATATAGTGAAATCATTACAGCAAACAACGCTCACATTGAAAGAGACCATTATGATCATCTAGACGTTCTAAATCAGAAACCGTTAGAGTCCACATGGAGTCAAATCCGTCATTCTAGGCTTAATTAATTAGCACGAGGCGGTGATGTAGAAATCCGAGCCAGTTCCCAATTATACCGCGGCTCTCCAGGGTGCGGTTACACCCCATTTCCATCACTTCCCCTTCCATTAGGGACCTATTATACTCCCCCACTGGGGAATTGAATGTCCAACCCTCTCAGGCTTCATTTTTCCTTCCTTTTTTAATTTGCATTGCCTGCATCTACCTTTCTCATAACCCGCATCGTCACTGCTCAGGATTTATTGCCCTCCTGTCCCCTTTGGGCACTCACCCACCCTGTGTTTGTGTTCCCTTCTATCCATTTAAATCAGCCATGAGTCGCCACTCCGCCTTATTTGTTTTTTACTCGTTGCATCATCTCTTCCCCCTCCTCCACCCCAACCCTTTTGTAAATCTATTTTCACTCTCCAAAACCAGTCTCCCGAAAAATGTTTTTTTTTTCACATTTATTATTCCCCCTTTAAAAGTCTGATGATGGGGAATGTAATTTATTTTGTAGATTACTGTTGCTTTACATTTTTTCACGTATAGATCTGACTAAAGAGTGCCTTTTTTTCTCTCTTAGGCTATTTAAAAAAGTACTTACTGAAGTATCTTTTACAAAAAAACCGCATGTTCTATATGGTTAACAATTCAGTTGCCAAAGGGTTGCCACACGACAAGCTCATGACGGGTCAAAACCGATTTAAATGTTTGTTTCAGTTGTTACATCTTGCCGTTTAAACAATTTAAATATTTATTGATACATTAATAATACAATATATATATAAACTTATCTTACTCATTATATTTTATTTTTACTTCATTATATTTTATTTATTTATTTATATATAAATTGATAAAAAGCATTTGAATGCTCAAATACCCTTTCTTGATATATCGAGAAGAAATCCAACCATGTACACGTTTCAGGCAGTTTACCTTTATCAGTATGGTGCAGTCATAAACGACCGAAATATTGATTATAGGGGCTTCCTCTGAAAAATAAAAGGTAATTTAAAACACAAAATTGTATGAAAAATAATTTTTAAAAAGCAAAATGTGAAGATTCATCTGGTAAAATTAAAAAAAAAAACATCTTTTGGTTGCTCGAATAGAAATTTGTTGTGATGGCTTTGGTTATCTTCTTTGATCCTTTGATAAAGTTGGTTTGAAACTAGAAAATGTGGATACTTTATTGTTCCTTGTGAATTTTAAACTTATTTTTTGAACACAGAGATCTTTTAAATTATTCCATTATGGATATTGATTCAATATAAAAATGCAAAAATCTTCTCATTTAGTCCAGAAAGAAGAATTTTCTTCATCTAAAATGTATGTCTATAAAAGCCTCTTTGAACATGAGACCCCTACAGAGGATTGTCTTAAATAATGGCATTTAATAAGTGCATTACCATTCTTCCATTGCCCCATCAAACGGCCTACATATGTCACATCACGGTTGTTAATGGAGTCCATTGTCTTATCTGACCACTTTCCACGTCAACTTCCTTTCTAAATTCTTTTAATGTCGACATTTCAATGTACCTTTCTTGCTGAAGAACATATTTGAAATGTTGCCATGTTACTCTAGATCCTTGGCAATAAGTTGATTATTGTTAGTTTCTTGCGAAATATTTGAATTTTAAATATACCCTTATATTGGGAAATGGAAACATTAGGTATTAATATTGTGGATTGGAAAGAAAGAGACGTAAACCATTTGTAGTTCACTTTCTATATCAATCTATGATTATGAACCACATGTTCTGCTGTTAAAAAGAAATGCCTTTTTGTTTTATTCAACCTGTTAAGATGATATGTGTGTAAAGGACCAATTACCTTATAATAAAGACTGGGGGTATATATTCTATAAAAACATTTAAAAAACTGTTATTAATTGTAATGCATGTGACGTAGTTTTTTTGTGTGCGAAGAATTATCCCCTGATATAGCTCAAATAATTCTATTTATTGTTAAATAAAACGCAAAAATTAACGATAACGATTATTTTCTAGATAAATCTTGTATATCGATAATTTTGCACGACAGATCGTGTCTTATCCAGCGATAAAATACTTTCGTGCTTTATTTAATGTATAGAGCCTATACAGTGGTCAACGACCTTTTGAGTAGGAAAAGTTCAAAAATTACAATTTATAAAATTTTAAAGTTTTTAAAAAGCGACAAAATGTTTTCTTGCCAACAATAAATAGCATTTGCATAACTTCACATCCAAAGAGCCGGAGTGGCTCGAGAGCCGCAGGTTGCCGACCCCTAGTATAGGCTGATAATTATTTTTAAAAATACATGTTTAGGGTATATACCTGTTTCCATTTATATATATATTCTGTTTTTCAGGTATTATTATTTATAGTTTAAATAATATAACTCAGAGAGACAGAGAGATTGTGTTGTATATTTCATTTGTTGAACACGTTATGAACATGTTATATGATATTTGTTAAACATTAGTCCTTAGCTTTAGCGTGTCATCTATATATAATAAATTCAACTAATTGTCTTTATTATTCATTTTTCAATCTCCCATCCAAGAGAATCAATTATAAAACAGCAATATCTTAATACAACAACAGAAGTTTTTTTAAGGCATTCCACCTTGTGATGATTCGCCGTACAGAAAAATAATAGAAAAATTGAAACCAAATATTAACATAATTAAGAGTATAAGATGAAATATATATGTTTTTAATTTTGTGAGGCTATTTTTCCCAATAGTTCTGTAGCTATGTGTTTTCTTTTCTGATGCGATTTTAATCAGTTGAAATAGTTTTCAACATATATATATATATCTGATTAATAACTTTCAATTTTCCCTTTCCTCCTCCATATAAATACAATCGGATAGATAGTGGGACGTTTCGTTTGTAGTTTTTATTCTGCAAAGATAGCCATAAATAGGCTTCATTTTTGATAACTAAATAGTATGCAACACAATCTAATGTCAATGGATTGGGAAAATGACTCTGAACTCTCTGAATAGCCACCTGTAATAAATAAAAATTGATATGAACTGATCTATTCTAACCTCTAATGAGAAACCACCTCCTAGAATAACCATCAGAAGTATGCCTTTTTTAGGTAGCCTCTAATGGAATACTGTACACACACTGTACTGATAAAAATATTTTGAAATATTTCGAACTGAATATCAAAATTTTAAAACACTAAAATAGGTTTTGAAAATAGAGTAATACATAAATAGATCTTTAATTAAAAAGGCATATATTGGATTAAAATATAATTTATTTACCAATATTTCAGTTGGCTGAATGCCAACCTTTTTCAAGATGCTACAACATATTAAGTTTGTTATGAGTTTGTTGTGTTGACACATAAACATATAAATATGTTATGATACCTTGGAAAAGGTTGGTGTTCAGCCAACTGAAATATTGGCAAATAAATAATATTTTGATCCAATATATGTGTCTTTTTAATTAAAGTACTAAATTATATGTGCCCTTTATTATATGTGCGTGTGTGTTTTATACATGTTTAGATGAAAAAAAAATGTAGAAGAAATTTTTTTTCTCAATTTTAAAATATTTTAAATAGAGGCATAAAGCATATTTTTTTAAAAATTATTCATATAATTTTGATATTTTTTCAAAAATAATTCTCCCTTTTATAATAGCATTTGAGAGAAAATATTTAAATTTCTGAATCCAAAAAAAAAAATAATAAATTACAAGACATTCCTCCCTGGGTGGAAATTGTTTTCACTTTAATGATTTTGATGTTTTACTAATCACAACTCATATATATCAACAAGCACAACAACATTAACCTATTTGAATATATGTATATTTGGATGGTAAAAAGGCATATATTGGATTGAATAAAAGATTTATTCATCTAATTGTTTAATTATCAATCTAATATATGCCTTTTTGATGTCTAATGATTTAAGTATGGATTGCTCTATTTTCAGAACAATATGTATATTTGTAACATTCCTAATCGTTGTAGCACACAAACACTGAATTATTAATGTAAATAAAAAGTTTTTTTTTTAAAACTCACTATCTATTTTTAAACCTAAACAGAGCAATTAAAAATTCTTTAGCATAAAACACCCAGAAAAAAACAAACATGTGATAAATCAACTGTTCCTCAAGACAGCATATCTAAAATAATCATCAGTGTTTTTGCCATGTTATCTACTTTTCATTAATTTTCACCCGATACGTGTGGCATCGAAAACAATTTACTCTACTAAGATATATTACATTACTTCCAAAATCTCTTTTTTTTTCCAACAATTTGCCCATTAATTTTTCTTTGATGACAGGGCCTTCTTGCTTCTTCTTTCTTTTCTTGCTATCATCATATATTTATAAAAGAATAAATAATAATAGAAGAGTGGTATGATCACCAAAATGTTTTATAAGATCACTACGATAATTGTTATTTCTTGTGGAACACGTTAAGTGGTGTTGGAAGAATATTGTTTTTGGGTTGATGCTGCTTTTTCTTCGGCCTCTCTCATTTTTTTTCAACCTCTATTCATTTACCCATTGTTGTTGTGGGGGCCATTAATTGAGGTCTGAGGCATCCATTACATTATATCGATCCATGACAGTTGCACTTCCACCCATTTCCCTTTGGTTTTTTTACATTATTAATTGTACTCCATCCGTGCCACAAGCACACATGGGTATTTGAACCAAGTTCAACCAACTTTTAAAGGCTAATAACTTTTCGTTGGGTAATCCATGGTCGTTTCTAAAGCAAATGGGGTGGAAAATTGTCCGTAAAAGAAATAAAGTAAAATATTTTCCCAAAGACGCGTGGATCTTTCAAAGTATGTTGTATATACATAATGCTTTATTCTTGCAATTTTAAACTAAATATTAAATATTTCTATGAGTTTTATAGACAACATGGTCAATGCCTAATATCTGATTATTCTCAATATTTTAAATTTATTTAAAATTATATATATAATAATATACATATAAATCCATCCTTTCATACTTCATCCCTAGGGTTGGAAAAGGTCGTTATTTCTCCTTTAAAAAACTCGAATTTTTCGTTCAAAAGAAACACATGCGGGATATTTTCCAATTTCGTTCTACAATCATAGGCCGCATTATATTGTATAAAATACATAAAATAATAAAAATAAAATACATCTCGAATAATATAGAAGCTGTCTATTATAAAAGACAACTGAACGTGAGGATCAAGAATTAAATAAATATTTATCACAAATCCAGTTTTTTCACTAACATGATGAGTGTATCAGTTATTGCAAGGACTAGGCAACGCATAAAGAGGCTCATGGCGTCTCATTTTGTTTTATATTTGCTGACAAGCACATTTACAATGATGATGGATACACTCAACTGTTGATTTGACTGAATGTAGTAGAATTGTCTTCAGTGGGGAATCCTGAATTAAATCCAGACTACTAACGTTGATAGATGCTGCAGATGGTAGGCTGTCTGCAGGACAGCAGTGAGATTCCGACCTGTTTGTGGTTCGCCGGACAACTGGGAGTTATGGTTTAGGACAGGGGGTCGGTAAACTGAGGCTTGCAAGCCACATGCGGCTCTTTCGATGGGAATCTACGGCTCTTTATATAGTTCCATACGTAAATATTATTTATGCGAGTATTATTTATTGTTGACAAGAAAAAATTATGTGGCTCTTTAAAAACTATGAAATTTTGTAAATTGTAATTTTTAACTTTTCCGACTCAAAAGTTTGCCGACCCCTAGTCTAGGATGTTACTTTCCTTGATAGCCTCTTAGGTTTTTATCCTAGCTACAGCATTGTGGTATGCCAACAAGATTCTATACACTGGTGTGTTTCCCTACATATCGAGGCATCCTTGGCTTATCTTTAGGCAAGGTAATAGCCGACAACGCATAGCATATGGCAATATTTTCTACTGCTTGTCTTCATTCTTGTCTAACAAGGTCACCGAATCTCTCCCAAATGAGGTTTGATATCCTGAGTCCGTCAACCAGCTAGGAATCTTTTTAATTGGACGTGGAAATCGGAATAATTTGGCAAGATATCCAGAAGAAGGACCTCCACCAACTCTATTAATCAATGCCAAGCTGAATAGCAGCTTCAATAAGGCCCAGAGATGGGACAACCCCTTATTGGGTTGTTCACTATATGTACCTTTATCTCCTGAATAAAATACGGGATTCCTCTGAGAATTTCATCGTTTCTTTTCTATACATGTATATCACATCAACCGAATGATGTCTCTTTTAGATAAATTCATCTTGGGGCACTTTTTTTAGTGTTATTATTTTTGTGTGTGTGTTTGTGTACATACAAGCCATAAAGAAATACTACAGATCGGCTTTACAAAATGTATTATCTCAGATAAATCCCCCGCCTATTACCTCCTGTAAATTATGTATATTCCAGATGTATCATGGCATGCAAACCTTATAAACTACCACCAGGAACTCACATGCCACTTTTTTTGCGAATGCCTAAACGACACTCTTCAAATTTAATTCCTACTACCAAACCTCCTCCGAAATCTATCTCTCTCCTACAATCGCCTAGACAAAACTCGACTATAAAAACACTCTAATAATAACTCACCCTTCTTCTATTTATTAACTGAAAAATATAAACCATCTCGTACCTACAAAAACGTATTAAAAATAATAATTATTAAAATCTATAAGTAATAAAGTAACTTATGTAATTTATTTAATTGACACTTTCAAATCTATGAGATTATATCAGAATTATTATAGGAATCATTATAGAGTATTTCAATGAATTTATCAAAATAGGTGAGAAACAAAGTACCTATGGTTACCTAGCGACTAATCCATTGTTAAAGTTATTTTTAACCCAAACTTTGCTACGACGTGTTGACCTCTGAGCTTTCCTCTGTGTATCTTGACATCACTGAAGTTTATCTATAAATATAGTTCTATTAACAGCTGCAACGTCATCGTCACCAATGTTATATCCTCGGTGGCATGTAGGATCTAGGAGAGACAGCAGGTGACACAAGATGATAGTTCTTTATTTGGTCTCGCTTATATACATTTATATAGAAGCACAGGGCGCTTCTCCCATCAAAATGAACGTCAAAAAACTGACGCCATCTATTGACCGTCGCCGCAAACTAGCGGCCTCGGGTAGATACCTCTTTGGTAGATTGTGAAGATTCTATTAGATCCCGTGTAGATCTCATGGAATAAAGTCCGCCCTAGACTGACGAGGGCCATTAGAAAGAAACCATGGTCTCTAGGTGGACGCTTTTCAGTTTGCCAAAGCTGGTGTTGTGGCTTTGTCACTGACCCGAGGCCGCTTATTGCGACGACGGTCAATAGATGTCGTCATTTTTTTGACGTTTATTTTGACGGGAGAAGCGCCCTATACTTCTATGAATCAATTTCCCCCCGGTAATTTTCCATCTATACATATGCATGTTGATGATGAATAACAAGTCAATGACAACAATACTCTGTTGTCAATACACAATAAACACAATTCTGTAAATTGAAATTTGTAAATTGTTTTTCTCGAATACACACAATACAATTTGATTTTATTTAACTAAATTTGCATACCAACCCTTTGTACATAAATCAATTGTGTTGATATATATTTTTTCTCTTTTCATCTTACTAATTTGCATACTAATTCTGTACATATTTAAAATATTTTTCGTTCAAATTTTTGTTTATCTTTAAAGTGCAAGTGTTCCTAGGGGCACAAAGCGCTCTAAGTCGAAATAAAGAATTAGTACAAGAATGGGATCGTGCCAGCATGTCTGTTTCCTCTCAAACTTCACCGTGGGTGTTGACCATACCATGGAGGCAAGGTAAGGATTTCTCTTTATAATTTTTAAAATATGTTTTGTTAACTAGAATGTATTTGGCGAATTGAGGTAGAGTGCAATTCTCACAGTTCCTAGATTTTGCTTCTAAAACTTAATTGTGTTAAAAATTGAAACTTAAGCTCAAATTTTAACATTTTTCAAAATAGTAACAATTACATTCTATTGAATTCTATAGCTCAGTTAACGATTGTCTGGCTGTTTTCTTTATAAAAGAAGAATAAAACTAATGATTGAATTCTGAGTTTAGATTTTGTGTGCCTATACTAACACTTTTATTCCCATTGAGTATATACAATTTTTTCATAAATTATTTCGGATATATTTATATATTCAAGTTTTATAAGGATGTGTAGAAAAAAAAGTTGGCAGAAGAAAACAATTTTACAATTTGATTTTATTTCTCTTCAAAATTGGCTTTTTTTACAATGTACACTCTATAACAAAAAAATAATTGACGCACTGAGGAGTTGTCCGAGATGGACAAAAATTGGTGTATGTGAAGAAAAGGTATAGGGGAGAAAAAGGATTAAAATTTCAGAACAATTAATTGTTTTATTTCAGAGTATGATTGTCACAAATTGAGAATGTCAATATGTCGTTGGACCCCCACTGGCCTTGATGCAGGCTGCCACCCGGCGTGTCATGGACTGATAAAGATTCCGGATGGTGTGCTGCGGGATTTCTTGTCAAATTGTCTCCAACTATCGGGCTAAATAGTCAACATTCCGGGATGGTTGCAATCGCCTTCCCATCACGTCCCAAATGTGATCTATGGGTGAAAGATCAGGCGACCATGCTGACAATGAAAGAGTTAGGAAAGATTGAAGACAATCCATAGTAACACATGCCGTGTGTGGCCGAGCATTATCTTGTTGAGAAGTAAGCCCGGGGTGATGTGAGAGGAACGGAAACAAAACAAACCGTAGAACGTCGTCTATGTACCGTTGTGCTGTCAGAGTGCCAGGAATAACTACCAATGGGTCCTGCTATAAAATTAAATGGCACCCTAGACCATAACGCCCTGTTGTGGACCTGTGTGGTGTTCAAAAGTAGGGCCAGGTCCATATGCTTCCCAGGACGTCTCCAGTCACGTTTGCGACAGTGGCCAGGACACAGTAAGAAACGGGACTCGTCACTTAAGATTATGCGTCTCCAGTCAGCGACAGTTAAAAAATTGGGCATTGTAAAAATTATTTTAACAAATCTCTGTATTTTTCAGCCTCAACTTTCATAATAATCTTCATTGAAGAATATACATTTATGAAAATTCAAACACATTAATAGATTCGATTAAAACAACCCTGAGGGGAGATTATATGGCCTAGGAAAGGAGTGACTTTCTTCTGGTTATAGAAACCCATCAAAGGGCTCTACCGGATCATAAACCTGACATAGGATAGGCTCCAAAATTACTATTGTGAAAGCAACATATTACATATACACTCATGGACAAAACTTAAGTATTTTGTAACTTTTAGCATGTATATCGGGATTCAGACAATAACTCTGAAAGATATTACAGTGACATTTATTGAAGACAGACGATATAATCAAGTATGAAAAATTTGCTTCTGTCTCCCTAAAAAATGATCGTCGAGATCAAAGACTTTCCACTTCCTTAATTTTATCTATAAGTATATTCTGCATTTTTATAAAGATATAGGGAATAAGGTGTTTAAGTGTACTTGCAACATGAGCATCTAAGATTTAAATTATACATAATAAATGATTTAATGGATCTTTTCTTTTTTTCACAGAGTTAAGAATGTTTTAAACACGACATCAATGATGCCGTTTCAAACATAATCCATAACCCCTCCTCTACATGGCGGGCGGGAGAAGCATCTTAAATAAGGGACTGCCCTGTAGTACGGTGTCATGAGCTCTCCGAGCCGCTACAGTAACCGTGAACAGGGAACTCTGAAATGTGGCTGACTAACGGGGCAATGGCACCCCCTCCTTTCCATGGAGGGACATTACACCTCTACCAACCAACATAAGCCATAAACTGAGCTATAATATTAACCAATTCGAACAGAATGATTCTCTATCATTACACAATACTCAAAACTATGAGTGTACTTGGACCAAGATGCATATGTAAATATTGCGAGGAAATTTTCGAAGAATATCGTTTTATGCATTGTACTCTCATACTATCTCATTGTACATACATCTCTCTTTGTCTCTTGTAACCTTAGTGATTTCTTGAGCGCACGGGTGAAAAATATTATTGCTATTAATTATAGGTAAGGGATATTTTTCAACGTTTAACATGCACTGTTCATTATCCCATGAGTAATTGTTTAAAGAAACATAGATACGCCTGGCATCTCCTGAAAGTAATTGTTTATTGAAGGATGAGTTAGAGAAAGATAGAGATTCTGCAAATTCTAATTTTCGATTTTTTTAAGTAAACGCTCAGGGAAGTTATCGCTTATTAGAAGTTTAGGCTGTCGTTTCTATAGAATGATCGTTTTCAGTTGAAAGGGCAGAGAGCATCATCAAACAATACCCCCCGCTGCTATGCAACAACAATGCTGGTGGTGGGTGTCAAAGGGCTGGGAAAAAAAGACGAGTTTAGGACGGTCTACTGGAATATGAATCACCTCTCGACAGACTGGCAGCTAGACAAAGATAGGGTGGGTCGCCCGTTTACACCCTTCACTCCTTCCTGAGGAATTTTTATAACGCCTTGGGGGAGATACCAAGATTCGTACTGGTCAAGGCATTTGGTAGTTATTTTATAACTAAGGCAATATTCCTTTTAGAAAATAAAGGTCGCAATTCCCGTCAAAATAGACGCCAGAACTAGGTGCCATCTAATGACCGTCTCCGCAAAATAGCGAACTCAGTATGGTGACTAAGCCACAACAACAGCTTAGATTAACTGAAAAACATCCACCTAGAGACCATGTTTTTGGGCTAATGGCCTCTTTACAGAACTGAGTTCGCTAGTTTGTAAAGATGGTCAATATATAGCGCTTAGTTCCAGTGCCTATTATAATGGAAAAGGTGCCCTTAATTTTTATAGATCAATTTCCTCCATTAAAAATGTACATTTAAATGAAGGTAATATCTGTTACACTAGGTTGTCAACATTGCTTTCTTACTTTTTCCATGTTGTGTAAATTTCCTGAGAGTTGTCGGCAACTACATGACAAAGAAGTTTATAAAAAGTCGATATTACCTATTTTAATGTATTTTATTTTTCATTTACACTCATGGAGGAAATAAAAGAAAGTTGAAAGTCTTTGATGTTGCAGGTTTTCTGTTTTTTTTTTTTTTTTTTTTTTTAAGAAGACAGAAAATTTGTTCACACTTGATTATCTTGTGTGTCTTCAATAAAGGTCACCGTGTATTAAATATTTTTCAGAGTTATTATCTGAATCCAAATATAAATGCTAAAACGTACAACTTCCTTAAGTTTTGTTCATGAATGCATTTATTCTCTTCCTTACAGATCGTGATTCAAGGAAGTCTTCTTCGTTATTTCTCCAAAGTTTGTCTCCTTGAGTGCTAAGGTACAAAGCTGTGTAAGCTAATCGTGGTGGGGTCAAATATAAAATAACAGGAATAATATCATATTTAGAAAATGAGGAAATTTAGCCCAATATATTTGGCCAATTCTGGAATAATTAAAAATCAACGAGAATAGTTGATATTAATTCCGATAGATGGCGCAAGCCATCAGCAACTTTCAGTTGCACGATAATCTTGGTAAGAAAACTTTAAACACAAATCTTTCTCGCAATATAATAACTATATATTTATAGAGATAGTTTATATTGGATGTAAAATATAAAATAAATCGACTTAAGATTTTGGCCTTTTGGCGATCGCTGCCTTTTTTCTTCTCCAATAAAACCCTTTTTTATATAAAACTAAAAATGAAAGAATAATAAAGTTTTTATTTCAAGTATATATTTTTACAGATTTCATAAAAAATAAATGTGAAATATAATCGTATTATATATATAACTTTTTTACAATTCAACAAGTTTGATTTTTATAAATTTAATTGCCATCTATCGTTAATATTTTACACAAAATAAATTTACTGGCAATGATTTTGCTATAATTTCTATTTCATTTTATTTATTTTAAACTATTATATATTTTGTCTTACAATTTTATTTTACTCTATTTTTATTTTATTGATATTTTTTTCATGAATCTAATACGAATTGAAGTATTAATATTAAGAAAGAAGTTATTTTTCTTGATTATTACATAAACATTGTTGCGTTGTTGGTTGACAAAGAATAACTTCCGTGGGTACAAAGGATCTTAAGGACTTTATTTAAGCCTAATCAATAAAATAATTACAGAAGAGTGCAAAAATAAAACAACAATAAATAAAACAGCAGTTACAAACTCACCAACTGCAGTATGGTGAGGGAAAGCAGGAGCAGAAGAGGAGACAGAAGTTCGTAGAACATTCTAGAATCTTCCAGGAAGTACACCGGCGTCGGTGGTAAGCAGCAGTCCGACCTCTTGAGACAGCAGCTTGCTTGGAGTCCACCACGTAGCTTCATTCTTCTACTACTCGGCATAATTTCCTCATCCCTAAAATCCCGGAGTAGATCTTTCCTAAAACTTAGTAAATCATATTCGCCTAAATTAGAATATTTTTAAATGCAAGAAAAAATTGTGGAAAAAAAAAAAACACGGAAAGCCGCAAATGCGTCTAAACTGGCACCTGCCAAGGCATGTCTCTATAAGTATCATATCAGCATTGAACTGAGAGATCCTGTCTTTGTCTGGAGTAGGACTCTCTCAAGATGGAGGAGACTCTCTTCCTGAGAACATCTTTTTATATTTGTATCACCAAATTGTAAATAATATCAGGGTCAATGAAATATTTTTAAATTGAATTCTAAACGGGTAAATTCTTTTGTTTTTCTACAAGTTCAATCCTTTTGTGATATATTTATTAATTCAAAATTTAAATCACTATGCAAAAGAAGAAACAATAATGTAGATTAGAAACCTGATCCTTTCAAGTCAGACAGATAGTCAAAAATATAATTACAAAGGTGAATAAATCCCTGGCAATTATTTCTTGTATTTAATAATTCATACAGATATTCAATATTTGTAACTGTCTGTTGAGCATATACATATCGTTATAGAAAAGTGTACATTCCAACAGTAGGTATCTCGAGTCCTGGAGTTCCTTGCCACAGTAACAGCTAGAGCCCTCAACAACAGTATAATGCGTCTGCCTTTGTCATTAAGACTGGGAGCACTACTTAGTGGCAGGCCGACTTAGCTCCAAAAGAAATGACCGCCTCTGACATGAGGAACAGACACCATGTGCAGCCGCTCCTAACATGGAGTACAAACGCTGTTCATCCTGTATCCCTGGATTAGGAGCCGTTACAGTGTACTATCAGCCAGGCCAGCTGAGCCCAGGTTTTTTAGCGCGCTTGTTACTGCTCCCCCTTTTCCCTTTTCACCCGGGCTTGGAACCGGCAAAGGCGGAGTTCCTCTGTGTATTTTAAAAGATATAAAGAAAAAATAATGGAATTCCAAACATGGAAAAAACTTTGATATGTTTGATGTTTTTTGTATCAAACTGAAAGATTTTCATATAAACACTTAGAAAAGTACAGGCCAAAAGAGCTGATTATTGCATCTCTCTCTTTGAGGTGGTGAACCATTGGAGGATAGATTAGATTAGAACAAAATATTTTCCATTTGTCAAAACTGGTCGCTCAGAAAGGTAGTCTCTTATTGGAAAATACATTGTATATAATTGAATATGAAAAATTTTCAGTCTTTTTATATAACTAATATTCTTAGAAATAAGGTTAATATTATTTTATTTTAATGCATAAAATTACATAAAGAAAATTTGATTCACGACTGAAAATCAATTTCGGGAACATTATTAAAGCTTAAAATAGATTTCCTAAATTGAATTTCGGCCTGGAACCAGTGAATATTCATCCATTTTGTACATTCTATTTTGGATAATGTCAAAGATGAATCGCAAGGCAATGTAGTGGTCAAGTGGATATTGTTCGGAGATATATGCCACTTTGAATCCTATTGAATGAGTAGAGGCGGATCTATGCTCTGCCTTGTCATTTATCTGGATTTCGAGTTAATTTGTTCTACTAAAGTGTGAAATTACATTTTAAAAGTTGTCCATAAACACTTAGTTAACCAAAAAACTATTTTTAAAAACTATTTTTCAGAATAAATTATATTTTAATCAACTAGAACCACCTAAAAAAATATATAATCTTGGTCTCTACTGGAATTTGCCTCTTATTGAAGGTTGATTCATGACATTCCAAGTTATTTCTGATTTTGCATATGTGAGTGATATAATTCCAGTTCAACTATAAATATAAGGGAGATATATACAGTAAACATATATAAAGAAAACAAATGTAAATCTATTTATTTCTACTTAATCCTTATTTAAAAAAAATCGAAGTTTCGAAAATAGCAACAACTTATCAAACACTATTTAAGCACAATATCTAAACCAAATAACCAAATGCTAGAGTAGAGGGGATCACACAAGCTTCTAGACGGGCTCATCACTATGTACAATTATCTTTTTATTATAACCTATCATATAACAGCTCAAGATGTCTATAAAAAAGGTTTTGAATAATTATAAAATAGCGTTAAAATTTTAAAATTTCAACATTAGAGAGCAATTATAATTATGATGGTATTTTACACATATATTTGAAGAAGTTATTTATGAAGATGATACTTCTGAGTGGATACGTCTTCAGATTAAATTGCAGACTAACTGTAAAAAAAGCTAAAGCAACATATAGCTACTATTTCAAAACTTTGAGTTGATATTTTCTTGGAGAATCTTGGTTGAGAAGGACCAACAGTCATATTGACCTTAAATAAACAACAGTTTACATAATTTATGACACTTTCTATTGTAAAAAAAATAGCCTGGAGGACATCGCTAGGTTGTTTGGAGGAAGATGCGGAGAGCATCGTTCTGAATAACAGTGACCCGCTTCATCAAACAGATATCTCCTTGAGAGAGATGGAAGCTATCATCATGAATTGTAGAAATATTGATGAATATTAAAGGATATACAAGTTTGTGTGCATACACAGCGCACAAACTTAAATACTCTTTAATATTCATCAGTATTCTACAATTTATAAGGATTTAAGCAATACAGCCCAATACAATAGTAGATCGACCTGGTAGAAACAAGTGAACCAACAACTAGAAGGTTTCGCCATTAACAAGACAGATACGCGAAAATGAGGGGGGGGGGATATTGAATTAAATGGAATACATTCCACATATTTACATGCACATTCATATTTGCATATTTACATACATATTCATATTTACATATTCACATACACATTCATAAAGATCAATGCTGATGCGAAATGACACAAATATTTGCTACAATAGTCTTAATCATAGACCTTTTTATTAATATCAAATCAGACACGATAACCCAACAAAGGATAATTGTGCCAAAGAACATCGCTATTTACAATACCAAGTTTACATATAAATTACAAAGTTTAAAAAAAATTAATATAGAAGTTATAGCTTACAGAGTTAGAAAGAAACGCACACACAAAGATTTAATAAGACCACCGGTTTTATACAGATTCACCACAGGAAGAAATCATAGATGGAGCTCCTATACTCCAGGCAGCGCAGCACCCAACAACAGCCTCCAGGTCCGACGCATGTCCAATGGTCACACGTTCCTTCGTGCATACGTCATGGTTAGCGAATCACTAAACAGGCGAGTGTGTTAGAAAGAAATAAGAAAGAATAATAAAAGTAAAGATCTTTCAATATTAAAGCAAGAAACATCATTAGTTTTAATCTGAATATTTGCCTTGATATGTTGCTTGGCAACTTCTTTTGTTATAAATATTCAACAAATTAATTACTTCGGAGAAAGTGTTTTCACTACTTTTTCATAAAGATATAAATTTACAGGTAAATAAAAGATAAAATAATAACTTTGAAGATAATTTTTATATTTTTTATTTAAATTAATGACAATATTTGTTTAGCACAACATAGCAATACAATACAATGAGGCTTTATTCTTTGGCATATCTTTTTATACAAATAATGAGGATAGAAAAAATATGAAATCAATGATTTTCAATACATAACAAATATATTCTGAATATTTTACAAATATATTACAGAATTTCAATGCATTAGCATTACATATCTGTTTTCTTTTCATAGAAGAAAATATAAACATACTATGTACATGTATTTCCATATATATATTATAAATATTCGCCATTTCTGTAATGAAAGCTAGGGAAATGGATCTGCAGTATAGAATAACGTTTCTGAACATGGCGTTTCGAATATCTCGGCTGCACACGAGGCTTTCAAGCCAGTAATGGATTAAAACAAGAGGATCTCCTTTCATCCGGTCGCTGCTCCATTAGATGGGCGAGTTGGGTTGCAGGGTTTTACCTCAGGGTATCCTTAGTAGAACATTCTTTATCTGGAGATCACCATGTTAACAACTATTATACAATAATTATATATTTATTCCCATTAGAACAAAATTTAATAATTTCTTCATATCGTTTCGAGCAGTATCTCTTATATATCAATTATTCATTAGTAAATTAAATTTAATTGCCAACTATCCTTAATATTTTACACAAATAAATTTACTGGCAATGCGTATTTTTTAAATATCATCAAATATTAGCTCTACAGACCTTACATAAATATAATCAACTATTATCTCTACAGACCTTAAGAGTCTGTAGAGATAATATTTGATGATATTTAAAAGAAACGCATTGCCAGTAAATATATTTGTGTAAAATTATTCATTACATAATCTCCAATATAATGCGGCCTGTGATTGTAAAACGACAGTTCCCATCCCTGGACACTTTTATTTTTCCGTTTATCATTACTCTTCATAATTCATCCTTTCATACTTCATCCCTAAGGTTTGAAATAATCATTATTTCTCCTTGAAAATAAATTTCGATTTTCGCTTAAAATAAATTAACGCGGGATAATTTTCAAATGTCGTTTTATAATACATATTGGAATTTTCTTGATATCCTTTTTAGATTCAAAAGAATAGTTTTGGTCCTTTGTTTAAATTTTATTTGTTTGTTCCTTTCTTTTATATTTCTCAAATACTAATGTAAAATTATTAATGTGGAAGAAAAAAAAAATATTATTTATAATCATAAGCAAGACTTTAGAAAGTGGAAAATATTTACTATCGCAAGTAGTCTGTTTTTTTTTTTAAGGAGACAGAGTAAATTTTGTTCACACTTGGTTATCTCGTGTATCTTTAAAAAAGGTGTCACTGGGTGTATCAAATATATTTCATAGTTATTTTCCCGATATACATGATATTATACCATGGAATTGGTTTAACCACTTAAACATCTGAACACATCTTCGTCAAATTCTGAAGATTTCAAGAATCCCTTGTGGATTGCATGAAATATAACCCACTTTGGACTGTACACAGCCATTATTTGAAACCAGAGTCTCCAGAGATAGGCATTCTAAATTTTTCAAAGTTGATGCTCTGGCCCAATTCTGATAGACTATGAGCAAAGACGGTTGGCACCTAGAGTATACATCTATTTTGAATGAATTGATGCATTTTTTTTTTTTCACAAATAGCAATTTATGTTTTTAATTCATAGCTTAGTGCGATCTTCGTATACCAGTTCCATTCAAACTTTAAATAACAAATAGAATTTAATGGATACGCCGAATTATCTGAGAAATAAAGAAATGGCATTTTGTCGAATATTTCTTATAATTTATTATTATCTAGAGAGTATGTTTGAGAATGAAGCTATTTTATTTCAATGTGTCCATATAAGGTAATATAAAGTTAAATACAAAATAGAATAAATATGAATATAAATAAGACTAAATAATAATAAGTATATATGTCATAATATATGCTCTTCCAGGAATAATAAAGTAAACCTACAGTCACCCAGAGAGGGAGAAGGCAGCTAAAGTATGGTCATTTGAGCCACTACCGACATTCCACTGGGGCCTCATTTTCTTAGAACCTCAGGACTAATTTAGACAGTTGGAGCATTGTGTTCGAAACGAACGGTCGGCCGCTCAGCGGCGGCCGGCCCCGGGCCTCTCCCATCTTTCTCTCTGGTTGTCTGGAATTCCTCTACCAAATTGTGGTGTGATTATTTCTCTTTCCCCACATTATCACTATATTGTCACATATATATATACAGTTAAACCTGTCTATAGCGCCCCCTCTAAATAGCGCCTTCCTCTCTATAGCGCCCGATTTTGAATAGGTAGTACGATTCGATTTTATAAAAGTGATATGTCTATAGCACCCTATTTTGGTGAGTCCCAAGAGGGGGCGCTATAGATAGGTTTAACTGTATATATATATAATAAATATAAATAGATACAATATAATTGATAAATATAGATATATATTGACGCGTATATGATTCTTTTTAAAATTAAACAATTTTATACTGACCATCCTACTCATGATATGTATTTTTTCATTTTAATACCAACACCAGACCCTTTTTTTATTTTTTCAAATAGGTTACTGTTAGGTCTCGTTTAATAGTGAGAGAGTATTAATTGATATTTCTATTAATCAAATAATTAATTTCCGAACGGTAAATGTATTGATAATTCAAAGAGAAAATATGTGGTGCTGATAGACAGGCTCGGAGGGGCGCCAAGTCCAAAATCATTAAGTTCAGACATGGTGGCTTCAATTAAAGTTCCATCGGGGAATAATTTAATATCCATCATCTGGGACGCCATTTTGGATTGTTCCTGTCCTTGTCATCACATCGGGATATTTTCTGGGCTGTTCTCACTCGGTTTAAACCTCTATTCTTTATTTTCAGTTGGCTTTGTTCTCATATACTTGAAAATCTCTAGTCTTTGGTTCATGTTGGTTCAGATCTATAGGATTGAATAGCTCCACTTTGTATCCAGTTTTTCTGTTCTCAAGGAGGTTAAAGACCTTTTCTCTTTAGTAGGGCGATCTATTTCTTGATTGTCAAATGAACAAAATATTGCATATTTAGAAAATAAATTCATAATGGTATATAAAATGTCTTTATAATACAATATAATGCGGCTTGTGATTGTAGAACGACATTTGAAAATTATCCCGCATGTGTTTCTTTTGAACCAAAAATCGAAATATATTTTAAGGAGAAATAACGATTATTTCTAACCTTAGGGATGAGGTATGAAAGAATGAATTGTGAGGAGTAATGATAACCGGAAAAATAAAGTGTCCACGGATGGGAATCGAACCCACAGTGTTCCGCTGACCGGGCAGATGCCATGTCCACTAGGCAATCCTGGACATATTTTTCCGTTCGTAAATAATATATTTGTATACATGTAAAATGTCTATTTATACGGTAAAGGCATTATCTTCAAGATAGAGGCCGCCTGGCTGGCATTCATATTTCTGTAAAAAATAGATACTTCGGCCAGTTAAAGTTTTATTTTTTTCAACGTTTCAACAAAAATATTTTTCTTTCGTCAGGAGAAATAAATAAAAATAAAGCATTTGACCTGGCGTTAAAATTTGTTTTGCGGTTGCAAGGGGGTTCTCACTCGATTTTTCGAATTTAATACAAAAAGCATTAACTATCATAAAAACCTCAGGTCTTCTTCTTCTTCTTTCTTATCTCCACTCAATCATATTAGGGTATCAAGCTTGTAAAGCTTGAGATCATGACTGGGTGAAGTCGAATGCGTCTGCCTTTGTCATTAAGACTGGGAGCACTACTTAGTGGCAGGCCGACTTAGCTCCAAAAGAAATGACCGCCTCTGACATGAGGAACAGACACCATGTGCAGCCACTCCTAACATGGAGTACAAACGCTGTTCATCCTGTATCCCTGGATTAGGAGCCCTTACAGGGTACTATCAGCCGGGCCAGCTGAGCCCAGGTTTTTTAGCGAGCTTATTACTGCTCCCCCTCCTCCTTTTTCATCCGGGCTTGGGACCGGCAAAGGCGAAGTTGTAAAACCTCAGGTGAAGGTAGTGAAGTGTTAAAGGTTACAAGATATACTGTGATGTGGAAGTATAATAGAAAACACAATAGAAATTCATATCCATGTATGAAAATTTGATGATTATCAAGAAGTCTTGGTAATATAGATCAGTAAGGCACTGAAGAGGCGTAAATAAGGCGTTTTTCACGCGCGTATTGATAAGATATCAATAAAATTGTCTAACATACAAAAATCAGAATTATATAGGCCATGGAATAAAGGGTTTGTTTAGTATCATCTGATGAAGAGCCTGGTACAAAAATGTTCTTACGTTCTATATGAAGAAAATATAATTAAATATTCTTATTGCTGTATGTATTTTTGTCAAATGGTGATATATATAGGTTATATAGGAATTTTCATATTACGAAACCTTTATATATGGTGGAAGGGTGGTCTAAACTGTTGGTTTTCGACCTCAAAGACCTGGGATCGAATCCCGAATTGTGTATGTGTGTAAGCACTTTTTTCTAATAAATAAATATGCTCCAATGGCCCCCGATTCTTGCAAAAGTCCAACCCCACCAGTGATTACAAGTAACCAAACGGAGCTCTGGCAGATTTGTAAGTGCAAAGTCGAACTGCTTTTTACATGTGTAGACATTTGGTGCACTTACAGTAAAAGCAGTCGCCAACTAAGTACCATGCTTATCATGGCCTGTATATCACGTGTCCTTGGGATTAAAAAAAAATAATAATAATAAAACAGTATAATTGTTAAATTCGAATAGAAATTCACATTTAAAAATCCAATATAACAACACATGTGCTTATAAAAAATATTGCATGTAAACGATGTATAAATGACAGACAAGCATTTACCAGGGATTGTGTAGAAAGTGTGAAAGCATGTCAGATCTGTCAGCAGGTCCTGAGCCCTGTTATTTGTCAAGTGTCGGTTGGAGATTATGCTAATCTCCATTTGAATGATAATGGAGGCGGGAGGATGAAAGAAGTTGTTTACGGCCCAAGTAATGAGCTGCGGTCATCGATTCTATGTCAGCGGCGGGAGGCCCCGGAGCTATTGCCCGCGGGGAACTTACGGTGGTCAACTATCTTCTGACACAGCTTCTTAATTAACTATTCATATAACTATCTTCTATTTAATTAACTATCCTTAAATATAGACACTAAATATCCTATTATCTAAGCTCTTTAGCTAATTTTCTAATTAAACGAAGATTAGGGAAAGCATAATAAACTATTTATTTGAAATGGTTTACTTTTGGTTTCGGTTTATTTTAGTTGAATGGATATATTTTTAATATAGATATTCCCTGCTTTTAAAACTTTTGATTTAATCAATAAGGAATCAAATATTTCGTTTCATTTTTCTTATATTTCTCCTATCTTATATCTTATGTAATAAAAAGATACGAAACCCTTGATTTCTTATTGATTGAAAAAAAGATATATTTTTATTAAAAAATATTAACACGCTATCTATATACATAAGAAATTAAAGTACTATAAGCACGAATTTCACTTTTTAAAATAAAACAAACATCCAATTAATGAACCAAGTTCTTCCAATATTTTTCATGACATTATTTTATTTGGAAAAATCATTCTACATGGGTTTATTTCTTATATATTTATAGGTTTTAATGCATGGAGCCCACATAGTCGCAGCGGGCTCCTCATCCAACTTGCAGTCATAGGCCTGAGTGGAAGCGCACTAGCCTGAAGATAAATGAAGTCCATACGCATAGAAACATTTTACCTCGGTTTAGATGAGGCAGTACCCGGAAAAGTGAGGTGGACTATGGGAGTCCTGAGATCGCTCTGGTCAATCTGGTTGCATGGGACCTGACTGCTGTCTTGCTTCTTCCTATTCTCCTTCCTGTGGGCTCAGAAGAAACCCAGCTTATATGCTAATGGTGATATCAGAGAGGGCGGACCTTTTTGGGCGTTCGTGTCCAAACAAGGACTGGCCTGCTTGACTTTTTAAGTTATTTTAACTTCTTTGACACTGTTAATGGCCTGTTATTCGACCTTACTGGGTACCTCACTCTTCTTTTCCGGTGGTAGATTTTATTGAACGCCATTCCCGTGAATCCCCCAGAACCCCCGTGAAACCACACTGCGGAGAAATCGTGAAACTTTACGGCGGAGAATCCCCGTGGAACCATACTGCGGAGAGATCGTAGAACTTCACAGCCAAGATATCGTGTAACTACACGGCGGAGTATCCCCGTGGAACCACACTGCGGAGAGATCGTAGAACTTCACAGCCAAGATATCGTGTAACTACACGGCGGAGTATCCCCGTGGAACCACACTGCGGAGAGATCGTAGAACTTCACAGCCAAGATATCGTGTAACTACACGGCGGAGTATCCCCGTGGAACCACACTGCGGAGAGATCGTAGAACTTCACAGCCAAGATATCGTGTAACTACACGGCGGAGAATCCCCGTGGAACCACACTGCGGAGAAATCGTAGAACCACACATCCAAGATATCGTGTAACTACACGGCGGAGAATCCCCGTGGAACCACACTGCGGAGAAATCTTAGAACCACACATCCAAGATATCGTGTAACTACACGGCGGAGAATGCCCGTGGAACCACACTGTGGAGAAATCGTATAACTTCACAGCCAAGATATCGTGTAACCACACGGCGGAGAATGTCCGTGGAACCACACTGTGGATATATCGTGAAACCACACTGCGCAGAAATCGTAGAACCACACATCCAAGATATCGTGTAACTACACGGCGGAGAATGTCCGTGGAACCACACTGTAGATATATCGTGAAACCACACTGCGCAGAAATCGTAGAACCATACATCCAAGATATCGTGTAACTACACGGCGGAGAATGTCCGTGGAACCACACTGTGGATATATCGTGAAACCACACTGCGCAGAAATCGTAGAACCATACATCCAAGATATCGTGTAACTACACGGCGGAGAATGTCCGTGGAACCACACTGTGGATATATCGTGAAACCACACTGCGGAGAAACCGTAGAACTACACAGCCAAGATATCGTGTAACCACACGGCGGAGATTTTGTGGAACTACACGGCGGAGAAATGGTGTAACTACACGGCGTAGATATCGTGGAACCACACTGTGGAGCGTCCATTGATCTCCAGGGAAGTAAGTACACGGCGGCGATCAAGGCCGTCGTCACTACAGAGATCGATCAAGCTGGTGCACGAAGCTGTCCGACAGTTTTGTACCTTTTCTCACCGTTCTATCATCTCTTCCATATCGACATTCCCATCAGTCTCCATCGTTGACAGTCTCGGCCAACCTTCTTTGTTTCATCCTGGGGTCGTCATAAAATTTATTTAATGTAACTCGACCATCTTTTCCTTAGCCGTTACCCTCTTCTTGTGCCCTCATTTCTTCTCCGTAGACTTTATTTCTCTAGTCCTTCGTCTATTAGAAGTATGTCTTTAATGTTTAAGACATCTTCCTTAAAGCATGTTAATGAGAGATTTGACTATACCTATTTCGAAGAGGATGCTTTAACTTCTGGCAGTCCAAGTAAATTTAAGAGCCTCCTCCTTCAGCACATTTAGCAAAAATTGACACTTTGAAATTGTCCATGACTTACAGCCGTATGTCGCAATAGAACACTTCAGCGATCTTAGTTCATATTTACTATTGTTGGTGATGTGTCATCTTGTTCCTCGATTTAGAATGAATATATTTCTGATCATTCCATTTTGAAGGCCTTATAAATTTCACAAATCCCTTTTGAAGAGACTATAGCACCGAGGTAAATATGCAAATCTACAATGTGTGAAATCTAAATGAGGAGAGAGAGAGAAAATAATTGATATATATTCTTATTATTCAATAAAAAACTTAATATATGTAAATATATAATACCGTCAAGTTAAAATTTTGACCATTAATATATGTGACAATATCGTTGCGGAATTTCTTGTTGTTCGATTTGAATGGTGAGGATTGGTTGAAACGCAGTCGTTGAGTGGCAAGTGAAGCACACAGTTAGGAGTAATCAGGACACGTGATGGGTTTGAAAATAAAAGGCAACTGGGTTGGAGGAAAGAAAGCTTGAGAAGAGCGGAGCGATTTGGATTGTTAATTATCTGATCACATGGCGGTGATTGAACTTAGCTGTGGGATGAGCAGAGGGAGAGAGGCCTCGAGAGTAGATGTCACCTTGTTGGAAGCGGAATCACCACTGACCATTCTTGCTTCTCGATTTTACACCAAGAGTTGGCTTCTTTCCCATTGGTCGAAGGATGGAACGTGCCCGTTTTCCTATTGGTTGACCTACTTAGTGGATCTTTCTAATTGGATCTGCGGCTGCTTTGATGGAAGATACCGCCGATCTTGTCAGGAAGTATCGGGTGTTATTTCGACTATATTTACTTCCGCGTTATCAAATACGTCCGGCCTTCTGTCAGGAAGTATGGGGTGTCTCTCTACTTTTATAACTTCTGGTCACCAGATACGTCCTGCTTTGCCAGGAAGTATTGAGTGTTTCTCGACTAATATAACTTCTGCGGTCACTAGATACGTCCGGCCTTCTGTCAGGAAGTATTGACTGTACAAGTTATTTATAATTGTGCCCGCTTTAAACCTATTTCCTATGTTTTGTTGCTACTTCTTTCCTCCAGTTACCTTGTTCTTTATTAAATCTTTGAAAATCATACATTGTACATGCATAGTGGGTCGGGGGGCATACAATTATATACAAATTATGACAGATGCGCCCCCTACATGTGAAGAATTCAAGAAGGGGTTAGCCTGAGAGAATTCTGTAAGGTGAAAAATAATTTTGTGGGAAAATTAGTTGTGGGTATTGAGTCTATATACAAGCATTGGTGGCGATATAAGAAGTAAAATAGAATGGTGTTGATGATATAGGTTGAGTATAATTAATAGAAATCAAAAAATTTTTTAATTGTAAGAAATCAAAATGAATGCTATGGTACATAGTGGATTAAAAAGAAAGGAAAATGCGCCTAACTAATTTCTACTCGAAATTGGAGATAATAACGAGGGAGTTCTATTAGGGCTTTTGAGAAATCAAAAATAAAAATGAAAAGTTGGAAGAAATCAAAGTAAATGCTTGGTTGCATGTTGGAGAGAAAAAAAATGCTTCGTTGCATGGTGAAAAAAAAAGAAAAATGCCTAACTAATTTTTGCTCGAATTTTGAGAAAAGAAATCGAGGAAATTTCATAAGGTCTTTTGAGAAATCAAAAATAAAAATAAAAATAAAAAGTTGGAAGAAATCAAAGTGAATGCTTGATGCATGGTGAAAAAAAAAGGAAAAATGCCTAACCATATTCTCGCTCGAAATTGGGAATGGAAATCGAGGGATTTTTATTAGGGCTTTTGAGAAATCAAAAAATAATTAAAAATAAAAAGTTGGAGGAAATCAAAAAATAATATAAAAGTTGGAAGAAATCAAAGTAAATGCTTGGTTGCATGGTGAAAAAAAAAATAGAAAAAAAAAAAGAATGTTTTTGTAAATCAAAATGAAATATAATATCCAATTTTGAAAGAAAACCAATGAGTTTTCGTTGATTGGAAACTATGATAACATAACTAAGTGGTAAATATATGATAATTAATGATTAAAAGTGATGCTAAGTTGAATAAATTGATAAATTGATTAAATATTTACATTTTTAATTGAGAGAAAATAATGAAAATGATTAATATGAAAAATAAGGTGTATTGGTTTGAACCCTTTGGTATCTACATGCCTTTTTAATTGCTCAATTATGCCCTATAAATTTTTTGTCTCATCTGTAGCGACACTTAGGTGAAAACGTGATTCTACCCCTCAAGTGCGTTTATGCTATGTGTACAGGAGACATGGAAATCTATATAACCTTTATGTGTAATTTTTTGTCTTTGTGTGTGTTGTGAAAAAATGTTAGAAGTCTGTTGTGTAAGAAATGTGTGAGCGAGTTCTATGTGTTGTCTTGTGGATGTGGAATTGGATGGTAAAAATCGATATGTAGACTCGAACTGGAATCCAAAATCGGTGGCATAGAGATGTTCCCAGTTGACCTCAATAGGGGACCTTCTCATTGTAATTAGAGATACGGAAGCGGGGTGTGTCGGGCAAAAGAGAGGGAATGAAATTGGAGATCGGACGAGGCGCTCCGCTTTGTTTGCATAGGCCGAATTTATCGCCGCGGATTACACTTCCTGTCGCGGTGTCTCAAAATTCTCACTTCCTGCCGTCTAATTTATTTTGGGTGCGGCTCAGATCTTGTTTTTGGAGTGTGACTTCTCCGACACTGGTTGGTCATCTTTCAGTTACTTCTATCTCTTCGGAGTTTATTTAGATTTTCTGCAAATATGGTTCCTAAAATTATGAGAAGTTTTATAAATGCTTGTCCACAATGAAGAACTGCTTGTCCAAAATTAAAAACTGCTTGTCCATAATTAAAAACTGCCTCTTGTAGTTCGAAAATTTTATGAGCGGACATGGTATAGATAAATAAATAATTAAGGAATAAAATTGGGATACATTTGTATGGTAGAACTAACAAACAAAGGATGAAAATCAGATGAAAGATAGGGTATTGCCCCATGTTCTTCCAGATTTTTGTAAATGGGGACTCTGAAATATTTGCTTGAACCTTATTAATTGTAGAATTTAAATGATTGGTAGGTTCGCAGTTCTCCTGTTTGATCGTTAATGGTTTTATTAGCGATATGTCGGCGGTAATGATTTAAGTTGAGATGTGTGATTGTTTCTCTGACGTGGGTGGTGTAATTTTGGCATTGTTTGTGTTGTGTGTACGCTGTGCTTTATGTACGAATTTTGTTTTGCTTTGGGGCCTGTGTCGGTATTTTTACGTGAAGGTTGGTCGGATTCATCGATTCTTCTAGCGAATCGGCAGGTGGGGCAGGTTTTTACCTGTTTTGCGATGTCTTGTGTCATGTTCTGCCAATAATATTGTGATGAGATGAGTCTCGTCATCTTGGAGATGTTTGGGTGGTGGTGTTGTGTGTGTACGGACTTAAGAAGTCGGGTTGTAAGTGAACTTGGGACTATAGTTTTAAGTACTCCTTTTCGGGAGACGGTGCGCAGTTTATTGTGATCCATAGTCACGCGAGATTTTCCCGGTGGAGAAGACTGTTGGCTATTTATGAGTGGCGCATCTAGAAAGCCACAAAATGGGATACGAGTTACAACGCCCGTTTCATATTGTTGTACTCCATTTATGCTACGGACCTCATATTCGTATCTTGACAGTCTTAACCTCCATCGAAACAATCTGCCTGACGGGGCTTTGATCTCTTTCAACCACTGCAATGCAGGATGGTCAGAAAGTATCGTAAACTTTCTGCCCATTAGACAGGCGCGGAAGTTATCCACACTTTCCACAATGGCTAGGCATTGTAGTTCCAAGTCTGAATAATTTCGCTCGTGACCACGCAGAGAGCGGCTGAAATGTTGAACTGGGTATGTCTTCCCATCAGGGTAGACTTGTTTAAGAATGCCTGCAATGCCGAATGTTGAGGTGTTACAGTACACCTGGCATGGCAGACCTTCTTGGTAAAGGTATAATGTGGGGTGTGTGGTAAGGCTTTCTTTCAGGTTAGTGAACGCTTTCTGGCATTCGTCACTCCAGACCCACACGACATCCTTTTTTAGAAGGTTGACAAGTGGCGTCCGCAAGCGGGCGTGGTCCGGAATGAACTCTTTATAGGCGTTCACAGCTTTTAGGAAAGATCGCAATGTTTTTCGATTGTGTGGTTGTTTGGTGGCGTGAATTTTTTCTATGTTTTGTGTAGACGGGATGATTGTATTATTCTTAACGGTTGTGCATGCGCTTGTTTGTCGTTGTTGTTGTCTTTTGGCGTGCGTGTTGCGTTTGTTGTGCGGGTTGTGCGTGTTTGTTGCGTGGTGGCGTATGGGTGCGTGTATGTTGTGAGGTACTATTGCGTGTTTATGGCGTGGCGAAGTATGGTCATGTATGGATTTTGGGTGGTAAGTGGGTGAGCTGTGTCGGTGTACGGACACTTTTTTGGGCATTATTGGAATTGTAGGTTGGAGTCGTGGTGGCTTTATATGTTGTGGGCATGAAAAGTTGCGTGGTGTGAGGTTAGAATGGTGGCATGTAAATATTTGGGGTTTTGGCAATGAATGCAGGCAAGGGTTTCCATGTGTGAAAGCTTTGTGTGCTGTACGAGCCCTTTGGGACAGGTTTTGGTCTAGCCCGTGCTTGCATTCATTTGGTACATGTTTAGATACATGGTTAAAGGGGTAGGTAGGGTTAGATAAGAGTTCAAAGTCAATTCTTGACGCCATAGGGGGGGTGCCTACCTTAGTTTCGAAAGGGCTGCTCGGCTGGGACGTCTTGGCTTGAGTTGGTTGGCTTGGGGCTCGGGACTGCTCGATGTCGGCATTCGCTGTGCCAGTGCCTCGCGCCGCAGAACTTGCAGTTGGACGGCGGAAGAGGTGCATTCCATGCACCTGGGCGTCGGGGTGTGTTGTGATACGGACCCGACATTGTGGGTGGTTGATCTTCTCTGAGTCGCGTTGTCGGTACACTGGGCCCGTGGATCCGCTGTACCAGTCGGAACCACTCTCCTAGGTTCTCGGGAGGCACTACGCGGACTAGGCGCTGGTCGTTGAATGGCAGTCCTTCTGTCAGCGTCTCGAGATCACCTCCTGCGGAAGTCCTAGTTGCAATCCCATGGCGGTTTTCTCCCGGTAGTAGGTCTCTAAGTTGGCTTGTCCAGTGAGCTTCATGGCGAAATATTTCGCAAAGGATGCTTCGCTTGATTCAGGGGTAGAGATCTAGGAGGGTTTGTCTCACCTGGAAATAGCTCCGGTCGGCCATCCGAAGTTTCCTGAAGAGCTCCAGGGGTTGTCGCGCCAGATAGTTTGGCAGGCGGAGTAATTTTTCTTGTTCTCCCATGGATGCGTCTTCCATTTTTCGGTCGAATGCTTGGAAAAACTGTGTCGCGTTGTATGTGCCATCGAAAGGCGGGATTGTCGACTCCGCTCCATCAGAAATTTTTACTCGGGTCAGGAGCGCCGATAGTTGGTTGACGGCGTCCGCTAGGGGCGCAGTTGTCTCTCGGCCGGTCACTTCCTGTCTTTCTCCTGCCTGTTCGCTCTCTCTTACTTCTTGCCTTCTTTCCGTTGTTTCCGTCGGGCCGTCCGACTTTACGCCTATGGGATCCTGATTAAATTCCATCTCTTTATCCTGTCGACTTATCCGTTCTGTGACAATATCGTTGCGGAATTTCTTGTTGTTCGATTTGAATGGTGAGGATTGGTTGAAACGCAGTCGTTGAGTGGCAAGTGAAGCACACAGTTAGGAGTAATCAGGACACGTGATGGGGTTTGAAAATAAAAGGCAACTGGGTTGGAGGAAAGAAAGCTTGAGAAGAGCGGAGCGATTTGGATTGTTAATTATCTGATCACATGGCGGTGATTGAACTTAGCTGTGGGATGAGCAGAGGGAGAGAGGCCTCGAGAGTAGATGTCACCTTGTTGGAAGCGGAATCACCACTGACCATTCTTGCTTCTCGATTTTACACCAAGAGTTGGCTTCTTTCCCATTGGTCGAAGGATGGAACGTGCCCGTTTTCCTATTGGTTGACCTACTTAGTGGATCTTTCTAATTGGATCTGCGGCTGCTTTGATGGAAGATACCGCCGATCTTGTCAGGAAGTATCGGGTGTTATTTCGACTCTATTTACTTCCGCGTTATCAAATACGTCCGGCCTTCTGTCAGGAAGTATGGGGTGTCTCTCTACTTTTATAACTTCTGGTCACCAGATACGTCCTGCTTTGCCAGGAAGTATTGAGTGTTTCTCGACTAATATAACTTCTGCGGTCACTAGATACGTCCGGCCTTCTGTCAGGAAGTATTGACTGTACAAGTTATTTATAATTGTGCCCGCTTTAAACCTATTTCCTATGTTTTGTTGCTACTTCTTTCCTCCAGTTACCTTGTTCTTTATTAAATCTTTGAAAATCATACATTGTACATGCATAGTGGGTCGGGGGGCATACAATTATATACAAATTATGACATATATATATAGGTATTAAAAACAAAGTAGGCATATCATGACCGGGAGCACATGTGCTTTTCTGAAGGCAGAGCGCCATCTGGTGGAACATATATCAACTATTCATTGATTTAGCCTGTTCCCTGATATATCAAGAAAAGCCATCATTAATATTTTTAATATCAACACCTGACCCACTTTTTTCTATTGTTTTTCATATATAGGTATAATATAAGCATATGAACCGTGTCTCAATAATAAAATAAACTTAGTTTCCAGAAGTAGTTAGCTTATAACAGTAAAACATATAAACCATCAGTTGTTGTTAGTGGGGCATCCAATTTACATATCTCCAAGTTTGCCACCATTGTTACCAATTCCACGAATCTGACCAAGACTGTTATAAAGAGTTTATGATCTGGTTCTTGGACTTTCAGGTCTTTTAACTGGCAACAGAACTGCCGCAACTCAAAAACTCAATATCAAATAGAATTAGATAAATATAAAAACGTTTACATTCTTTTTTATGTTTTATGTATTTGAAAGTAAAGCCAAAATATTGTAGCGTAGAAATCAAGTATTTGTATATCTTAAGATGTAAGTGTATTTATTGATGACGTCAGTACGACTACTCGACAATTATCAACAAATCTATCTATAGCTAGAGAATCTTGAACAAACAAGCAAAGAGGTATTTTAAAAATGATTTTACAAATACAGAGTAATATATATTTTTATAATCTGCTGATATATCTTCATTGAATAATATTAAATTAAATAATAAAATATTTCTTTGCCACAATATTGTCTGATTTCTGATAAATATTTCTACACATATATCAAACTTTAATTAAAAAGGCATATATTGGATCAAAATATCATTTATTTTACCAATATTTCAGTTGGCTGAACGCCAACCTTTATCATGGTGTTATAACATTTTTATAATGAAAAAATGTTATAACACCTTGATATAAAGGTTGGCGTTCAGCCAACTGAAATATTGGTAAAATAAATGAAATTTTGATCCAATATATGCCTTTTTAATTAAAGATTTATCTATGGATTGCTCTATTTTCAAAAATATATCAAACTATCATAACTGTTATCACACCTCGCTTTTCTTAGATTTCTAAAATGTATTGAGAATAAAATAGGCAAACTGTAAGTTTTGTAAAATTGGATCTGGTTAGAGATGCCACAAGTTTAGATCTTCCTGAACGGAGCCACTTTATCGAGCGTCTTCAATTCTTTAAAAGCATTAACAACATAAGACTCAGGTTGTAAATTTTTAATAGACCTTCGAACATATAAATATTTAATAATCACCATAAAAAATGTTTGCGTAAATAAATTTCTTATAGACTTTTTAATTCATAATTGAAGGACACATAGTAATAATATACTATATATATAAGTATTTCCAAATTAATTCCTGATAGAAGAAAAAACAACAAAGTAATTTGTAATGAAGATTTTACATCGCTTTTCTCTTTAATATCCAGCTAGGGGACCAAGTCAATTCCCATAATTGCCATTTTATTTAGCTTCATAAATTTTCAACGCTCCAATTTCGCTTAACTGGTGTCAATAGAGTGAACGCAGCTTCACTTAAAATTTAAATTTTTTAATCCTGTGAAATTTCTTCTCTGGAGGCAATATTCTTTATATATCAGTTTTTTAAACTCTTTTATAAATAACAATAATACCTATCTAATATTACTTTATATAGAAAATTGATGTGTATTTATTTATTTAGACTTCAAAACACCTTGTCCTTCTCTCAAAGGGAATATTTATATGCAGTAATGTAGTTATTGTTATCCCGTTGGATGGATGTAGTGTGGCGTGCTGATTTGCAGTCGTGGTCGCCACAATGTTTAGAGTGGGTTCAGGCGTGATTGGGATTACACAAAAGGACGAGGCATGTTGGATGTCACCACAGAGATGGCGAGAGAGTAAGTGTAGCCGACACCGGTCAGGGGAGATCTGTCTAGAGGGGTCTGTCAACCCTCGTGTCTCAAAGCGGACTAATCTGTTTAAGCAAGAAGGGTCACACTTGGGAACCCGACTTGTTTTTCGTACCTTTTTCCTCCACTGCCGCCGACTGTCATTCACTCGAAATTGTATTTCTGTCACTTTGGCAATTACACTACAACTATACAACACAAGGGGACATAGATATATTGGAATATATTACAACATATATTTTGTTGCACCAAGTTGCAGCTTTGCAGGATAATCGACTTTGATTTCCTCCTTCTTGGTGTTATATACGTTTCCAGAAAGGGTTTCCATACTTAAAGCAAATAAAGAAAAGTAAATAAAAGTTAAATAACTTTTAGAGTTATTGTGTTTATTTATTGGTTGTCTTCCTCGTAGGTCGTGATCCGCAGTCTTCCTCTAGGTCCTCTCTCGCTCCAATAACCGATCAAGATATATGTACAATTACAATATTACAAAAGCAATGAAACTATCAAAAAATAATGATACCATTGTATATAATATGTTTTAAATATCATAGAATATTTTGAATAAATGTAGGGCATATCAAAATTTGTGCAACAATATGCTTAGTATAGAGAGAGAGAATAAAATACATATTTTTATAAAAAGAAATCCATCTACGGAAGATCTTAGGGTAATTAGAGAGAATTTCGAATATAGAGTTATTTCACAATTTACCAAATTCCAAAGCGTTTAATTATTGTATATTTGGATAAACATTTATACAATCTATGCAGAATCATTCCAGAGAAAGATGAAGTTTTCTAAAGAAATTAAGAATATTCGAGGGTGAGTCAATAAGTTTTAGGAAAGTGTCCATATAAAAAAAAAGGAATATAAACTTATTGTATGCAAGGATTTTAAATTATTTTTGACAAAAAAAGGTTTATAGGCTTTTTCCTTGAGCATATTGAAACTCCCTCGTATATTTATACAATGAATTAATATAGGCGACCATTTTCATGTATGCATGATCTATCAATTCTTTAGTTGTTTTTTTTTAAGATGTATGTTAAGGAAATATATATTTACTTTAAATAACACATCGCTGAATCAGCTAAAGAAGCATATGTCCAAGCCGAAAACATCCATCCAGAAAACGATCAAGTCTCTTAATTGATGACACGGAAAATGAGGGCAAGTCACATGGGATTGTAATAGGCACCAAAGAAATCCTCAAAAGAAAAACGCAAGATACTTCAAGATCTTTGATTTCAGAAATCTATGAACACAGATCAGCCAAAGAAGCATGTGTCCCAACCGAAAACATAAATTGATAAAATAAATCCCTCAATTGATGACCTGGTAATTGAGGGCAATCAACATGGGACTGTAATAGGCACCAAAGAAATCCTCAGAAGAAAACGCAAGCTACTGCAAGATCTTTGATTTCAGAATATTTGGACACAGAAATTTAAAAAGGAGATAGATATAGGAGTTCATAATGATTTGTGTGTTATTTTATATGCGCTGGGTTGTGTGTGTTCTGATTCGAATTTTAATTATTTCCTTTTAAAACAAAGTTAATTCATTATTAGAAATATCTATTTTCGCTGTGTTTTTGAGAGGTTTCATATTTTAGGTTCTTAAAATCAATATTATCGTTTCACTATATTGTTCTTAGCATCTAGGCTAAAGTATTAACCCTTAACTGGCGGAAATTCACTACTATAACTGGGGTTGTTGGATTGATTTAACAGACTTGAGTTGCTTCATAAGGAACTAATAAATGAAAACCGACACTTATATAATTAATAAAAAATCGGATATTCATATAAATTTTAACTTTAATAAATCTAATAATATCTATTTATATTTTTCTCAAATTATTAATAAAATTTATAAAGTTTATCTGGTATACAACGAAAAAGAGGTTTTATTTTGCTACATATTTGATGGGCACTTGGGGCATCATTTTAGAATATTTTATTATTTGAATCTCTTCATTGTGTGTTGTCTGTGATTTTCGAGGAATTTCAAACTTAGCGTAGCAAGGCGTTATTCAATCAAGGCTCTACAAATATCAACAACTCTGAATTTCTCTTTTCTTTTCAAATCGTTTTTATCAATCTGATAGTTGAAAGAGGAGATGCAAGAATTCAATACTGCGATACCTAGAAGGGTATAATAATAAATTATATAAAGGTGAATATAAAATATAGAAGGTAAAATATAAAGGTGATCTCAATATGATTTGTATTATTATTATTTTTTTACTTATCCTTTTAGTCTAAATTAGACAAGATCTTGGAGGTCGTGCTCATAAAGAAGTTCAAGAACTCTTCTTGGTTCTCTGTACAGGGATCCCTTGTCCTTTCCAATACAATTTAGTATATGTTAGGGATATTTGTATTATAAAAGAATACATATTTTTTACTCAAAATTAAGATTGTTTTTTTCCCCGAAAAGTATAAAAGGCGGGTGATACCTACTCTAATATGACACACTACGAATCACTCCAATTGTTGTTGTCGTGTCCAATGACACGACCGTAAATCTCTATCACAGCAGTCGCAATGTTCACTATCTTGCTGTATATGAGAAATTACTAGAATAAATCCTCACACTTCTGGACGGCTTGGTCGGTTGTAGTGTATTTGCATATTAATTATGGATATGCAAATGTCCTGTTTTGCATAATGCTTTTGATATAATTTTGTATTTAAATAGCGACATGTTTTTAGCTATAGGCAGTCAGTCAATTTATGTAATAAAAGAGATTACGGGAGTCCGTTTGCCTCAGTTAAGCGACACCTCACACTAGGCTACCTCCCACCTTCAAGGATAGAACAGTCGGAATCAGGCATTTGTGGAAATTTAGACTATTTCCCACTGATACTAACATCAGTTTCTTTATAAATTCCAAAATACATGGAGCCTAGTAATCCTTAGTAAACAAAAAATAAACCTCTCTTTATTTCCTCTAGATGATATCTATCTTTAGGTGAAATCTCTATCTCACTCAAACCCGTCCAGAGAGAGAGGGAAGCTTAAGTGTTGATGTTAATTCCAAGGTAAAAGAAAAGAAGAGAATGCTTTTAATTATCAATATTCCCAACCATGTTGCATATATTATTGTCTCTAATATGAAAATATCATATTAAAATAGGGTTAAACGATTCAAAATGTTATCAAGAATTATTCTATACGATACGAAAGACTAAAAGTTTCTTTAAACAATTGCAATGACGATTTTCAGTGTACCATACTTTCTTGGCTTTAAATTTGTGGAAAGAAAAGAATGTAAACATATTCGGGATAACACTATTTCTTTGTATTGAGACCGGTAAAAATCAACCCCCCCCTCCGACTCACTAATCCATATGTGTACCCACAGAATGACTCCCCCAAGTAAAACTCCTGCACAATCCTCTTAATTAAAAGTGCATGTGGAATTAGAGGATCCCCCGGGGCGAAGAATCCCAATTTAGAATCTCAAAGGATCTTAGCAGTATTTTTCTTTTGGAAACTTTTTCTAGTGTTTTACATGAGGCCTGCAAGCATGAATAAAAATTGGGAAGAATCCGAGGAAGCCTGTATGTATCCATTAGTATTTAATTTATATATGATTTTAAGAGAAATATATTCATCTATATATATATATTAAAGAAATTCAATTTCTACTTCTGAGTTTATTCAATAAAATGAATTTAATTTGAATTTCCGAAGTGTGCCAGAAAATATATTTTTTGTTAAATTTCAATTTTCATACTATTTTCCACACATTAATCTTGTAAATATATAGGCATAAAATCACATATCTTATTGCACATATATATGCAAATATAAATATATGTAATAAAAATATGTAAATACCGCGCCATCTATATGTGAAAATTGAAACTATAGCTAGACTTTTTTTACAATTGAAACGACTTTTTACAGTTTTCGATGGAAAATATTTTAAAAGTCTAAAATATACACTCATTGACAAAACTTAAAGAAGTGTGAAGTCTTTGATGTTTTTTTTTTTTTTTTTTTTTTTTTTTTTTTTTTTAAGAAGAAGAGAGATAGAGGAAATTTCGTTCACAATTTGTTATATCGTGTGTCTTTAAAAAAGGTCACTTAATGTTAAATATATTTCAGAGTTATTGTCTCAATCCCGATATACATGCTAAAAGGTACAACTTCTTAAGTTTTGTCTATGAGTGTACTTGATTATGTCTGAAAATCAATAATTCTAGCCCAGTTAGAGGAAAGATATTCGAAAGTGGTCCAAGTTTATTTTAACCATAATGTTATTTTTTTCATAGGTTTTCGATTTCAAAAAGAAATTAGGAGAGCAATTTTGCGTTTAATATAGATATAAAGTATGCATATCATATAGATCTGTAGATAATAAAAAGGCATATATTGGATTAAATAAAAAGGTTTATTTGTCAATATATCGGTGGGCTGGACGCCAACCTTTGTCAAGGTATCAAAATTTCTGTAAATAAACTCAGCGTCCCATCATGAGGCGCTGGGTTTATTTATACAAAATGTAATGCCTTGACAAAGGTTGGCGTTTGGCCAATCGATATATTGGCAAATAAACCTTTTTATATAATCCAATATATTTTTGCATCATTACTAATACACATATTTTATTTTAATTATCGATATTATTCTTCAAATTTATTAAATTCAAATTGAAATTTTATATTTGTTTTAATAAACAGAATATGTATTATAAACAGATTATGTATTATAAACAGATTATGTACTATAAAAATCCCTATTTGTATTTTGGTACGCTATGTGATTGATTACACAACTCTTTGAAACATTGTTGTGATTAATAAATATTCTATTCTGGAGGCTACTTAAAGTAGAGTTATCTCATTATTTACTTATCGAACCTTGTAGGATGGTTGAAACACGTTCTGGAAAGATGTCTGAGGAAAGATTAGAAGCTGAAAAGGCTGCCAAACGACAACCTCGTGCAAATATATGCCTTTTTATCACCTAAAGATTTAAATATATGGATTGTTCTATTTTCAAAACATATAGCTCTGGTTGAAATAATCCTAAACACATGAATAAAAATGGTACAAAGTCTCTACACAATGTTCACCAACACCTCAAGAATGTCTCTACCTAGACATGGCGCCAGTCGGACGTCGATGACAATTGCGTGCGGTTTATCAGAGGTTTGCTTGTGAATCACAACGGCTAGGTGAACTGATACTAAACTCGTCTCCTATTCCAGTATTTGTAAAACACGATTTTCAATCTATAAAACAGTTTTTATTTAAAATGTGAAACTTATATGTATAGTAATTTACTAAAATTAATCGATGTTTATATTTTAATCACGAAAACCTGAAACAGCTCTAGTTTTATGTTTTTTTTTTAGGGCTTATTGATAATTTATTCATATTACACCATTAAATCACATAATAAAAAGAGTATATTTGCTTTGTTTTTTAAAATCCCCGACGGATATGTTCCAGTAAATGATAGAAACATCGTCTGCACAGCAAATTATTTCTGCGTTTGGATGTTCGAAACTCTTCAACAACTCTTTTAACAAAATACTCCATAATATTGGGGATAAAGGACCGCCTTTAGGGCATCCTTTTGTCAGATATTTTTGTAACATTAATATCTTAATATGATAAGTTGCCCTTTTTTCACTGCTTAAGTAATATTGTATGATTCTTATTAAATTGATGGAAACGTTATCTATATCTTGTCTTTTTATAATTGCAGGCCACCATGCGTTGTCGAAGGCGCCTGCTATATCCACTGTAATCAAAGAATTCAATTTCCTTGCCTGTGTTTCAGCATAATTTCCATTATATATTTCCATTGCACTGTTCGTTGATTTATATTTAGTAGATCCGTGCTGTTAAGTACTCATCAAAGTATTCTCTTTATAATATTAATTAATTTTGTTTCATTTATGTTTTCAGACATTTCATAAATGTTTGGAATCCCTTGTTTTATCGATAAAGAGTGAGCCACACTAGTTTTGGAAGATTAGGACAAAGGGTAACCTGTATACCATGGTTTCTGGCTTTGGACTCATATATGAGAACGTAGGAAAGAGTTCATTACGGCCCGAACCCCAAATTCCTGTGAGGATAGAAGGAGACAGTCGAAAGAATAGGCTTCCTTAACTGGATTGAGCATTTATTTGATCAAACTACCGCGCATGCACCGAAAAGAGCACCTCTCCATTTGAAATGCATTAAAACAATGCATTTTGTTTATCACTCCATTACAGAACATACTGTTGCAGAAAAAGAATATGCCACCCACCAGCTTTTACAAATTCAACAGAAACTAACTACTGTATTCCACAATTTCGAGCTATGGACCTTTCATTTAAAGGGCAACTTCGATTTCATAACATCAATTATGGAGCACAAGAATTATGGAATTATTCGAATTTGCAATAAATGTTTTAAACTGTTTATATAATTGGACCGACGAAATTATCATAATTCAATAAAAACATTTTATTCTACAATCAAATCGTTATCCTGATATGTCTTGTCAACTAATGCACATCCTAATGCATGTGACTTACCAATGGGTTGAAAAAAGTCAGTGACTTCAAGAAAACAAACAAAGAGAGGCGACTAAAGGTGTGTAGGTCCCGCGCCCTGATAAATTTAGAAATATAATTTTAAAAAGAACTCTGACGTATTTTTACGCCCGAGCTATCAAAGCGTGGTATCGGGCGGGGCCTCCTCGGAAATAGAATGGTCTCCCTCCCTCCAGGCTCTCTATCTTTCTACATTTTATATACTGTAAACCACAACTTTTAGTTCGCTTATTTCTCCTTCCATTTCTGGGATATAGATGTTTGTACCGCTTAAAATAGACTACACTCTAACGTCAAATAAAATTTATTTTAACTTATGAACAGATTCATTTCAAGTAATATCTTTTCTCAAAACTTAAAGACAATATTTTTTGACAATTAAAATATTTTTATTGACATCTTGTCAAAATGCATAGTCTGCGCTATTTAAAAAAAATATATATATATATGCATCATATATTGTACAATGCGCTGCAGAGTTTGGTGGAGAATCACCAGCGGGTCTCCAGCGACACCACGTATTTCGCCAAAACTTAAAGAACTATAAACACAAATTAGGGTAAATAATGTTGCAACAATATATATATATATATATTGTAGGGAAGTATTCATTATTTTATTAACAGAGTATCATTCTTTATGTTTATATTTTGCTACTCTTTAAACTTCCTTCATTGCTTATCTTTTGTTTATCATTCATAGTTTTGTTTTTGTCTTAAATAAATCGCTGTGTCATCCCGAAGTTTGTCTTTCCTAATTTTCTTCATGACAATATTATTTAGCCTACCCTTTTTCTATAGTTTCTGCTTGAAATCTGCTTGTATCTTCCCAAGCTTTCACATGCACATGTATATTTAACACTGTTTAATTCTTACATGTTATTTAGTTGTTTATTCTTTCTCCCATCGCTGGAATATTGTGACCTTTGCTGATAGTTTCTTCAATCCGTTGCCAGCTTATATTCATCATTAAATAGACATTATACTATCTACCAACACCCCACCTATCTTTATTAAATACCTGTCTTTATTATAAAGAGAATAAATTCTTGTTTATTGTTGCACCAAATTGCAACTTGGTAGGGTCGTCGACTTTGGTTTCCTCCTTCTTGGTGTTATATACGTTTCCCGAGCGGGTTTCCATACTCAACGCAAATAAAGTAAAGTAAATAAAAATAAATTACCTTTTAAAGTTATTGTGTTTAATTTGTTGTCTTCCTCGTAGGTCGCGATCCGCAGTCTTGGTCCAGGTCCTCTCTCGCTCCAATAACCAATCAAGATATATGTACAATAAAATATTACAAAAGGAATGATGATAATCTAAATAATCTGTTTTAAATAAATATTAAATATCATAGAATATTTTGAATAAATGTAGGGCGCATTAAAATTGATGCAACAATATTGTTACGCTGTACCACTCCGGTTCTTCACGACGACGCCGCTTCCTCCTAGGATCACCTACCCAGGCTCCGTTGCTCTCCTCCGCAGCTGAACCCTGCAGACCACTATAGACCTTCTGAGAACCACCACTCATGTGGATCTCCTTTCCTCTGGCAGTATCTCTCGGCCTTACCACTGGTGGGGGGACACGAGAGACTTACCAGAAGAGTAGCGACTGTGGTGTTGGCGAGAGTAACAACAGCAATCGGCAACAAGACTTCTAAAACTCCTCCTTTTTTATTGTCTTCTTTAAACTACATTTTTGTTAACATATATACAGGTTTGTTACATTTAATTTAAAAAAAAAAAATTTGGTGATTAATAGTTTTATTCGTTATAAAAATTATTCATTTAATGGACGGAAGTGAGGAAACTGTCTTTCGATTGATATTTATTTTTTAAAAGGTAGCTTGAGATCTTGTACCTGTAATATCGATATTTTTTAAATTGATGGCGACAATATATTTTAATATGTAAAGCGATTTCTTTCATTTTTGGATTATTTATAAACGCTATTTTTTATTTTTTAGTCCACACGAGTATATATTGTGATCCTAGTGGCTAATTAGCGACCATTTATACTTTAAGTTGAGGAAGGTATGAGGAGAGAACACTATGTTTCTTAATAAAATACTCATTGAAAGGGTAAAACTGGACTAAGGTGACATCTAATATACATAACTAGCCTTTGTTCACCTTTAGACGATACACAAGACTTAGGAATGATAAGTTTATCCTATTTCTCATTTATGCATAAAATTCTTTGTAATTAAATAGGTAAAGATCTTCGCTTGATTACTCTAATTAACTGGGGGGATTGGAATTGAGGTGAAATTCCATGGTGTTCCTTAAAACATCCTATTAATGGATAATTACAGATTTTCACTGCTAATTCTTTAGACCTTGGTTCTTAAAAAAAAACATATTTCATACCATCTGGATACACCAATCTCAAATTAAATATATTCGTATATTGTAGCGATCGTAAACATTATGCGAAAAGAGGTACATCACCAATTTTATATCTACATTGAAACAATGCATTTACTTGATTCTCTCTGTAAAGAATGCACAGAATCAGATCAAGAACTAACATACAACACCATCTTTGGAAAAATTCAACAGAAGTTAAGCTGTATAGCACGATTTAAGGCTGTGACCCAGTACAGTACAGACACAGCTGATTCACTTAACACCTCCTATAGGATGCTGCTAAACAAAGCCGCCCCATCACGGATGAATGTCATAGCCCCCAAACTTGGAATACAGCTTATTATTTGATCAAATTTGACTGAAACTGGTGTTGCAGATCATTCGCTGATCTGACTCTATCTTATACGTAGTAAATATTAATTTGATAAATTGATTAATGCATTTGAAATGCAGTGTGCCTTCTTTTTCATATTCGACCTTTAAAGGTTGAAATTTAGACAGGACAATAGGAATATAAAAAGAGAAGGTCTATACTCTTCCATCAAAAGGACGTCAAAACAATGCGTTATCTATTGAGCCTTTCCCTGTAATCTAAACGGTCAATAGAAGCACATAGATTTTATGTCTAATTTGACGAGACAAACAGCTGCTTTCTTTTTATATATTTCTTTGCAAACGATAAAATACAAGGTTGTCCCAAAAGTTCGTAAACACTAGTAAAAAATTGAAATACCAATATTATTCGCCATAATATTATTTGCCGTTATGTATTATATCTTTGCATTAGGAATAAAGTAATTATTATATGTATTATTATGTATTCGTTGTAATACATACCCCTTTACTGTCCGATTATCTTGAATTATTACAAACAAAGTATAATATGATAAATTCTCTCACAGATCGAACACTCAAAAAACCCCTTCAAAAAGAATTAAACAAACTATATCTGGATCTAAAATTTAAGTTTTATCTTTCTCAATCTAATGAACTGTTCAAGAAATTCTTTCCAATTGCTGTCCCAAATTTCATTTCTTCTGATAAATTCACTACTTTATTCTTAACTGGCAAAGGACCCTTCTTAAGTTTCCTATTCAAACTGAATGCTATCAATGATCCAACATGTGAATGCCGCTTAGATGTTGAATCACCAGAGCATCTTCTTTTAACTTGCCCTCTTACTAATCAAATTGTATGTAGATACTTTGAAACATTACCAAATTCTCTTTGTGTATATACTCTATCTTATGAGAACTTTGTTAAGTTTAGAACTATTTGTACAATAATTTACAAAACAATACTAATCCATCGTGTAAATAATTAATCATATATATGTAAATAATACTAGCACAGCACAATAGTCCTTTGGACTTCGTGCTTTTGTAACAATAAATAAAATAAAAATTCGTTGTAATAATATTATACGCCAAGTTAAGAGAAAATCAACGTTTTAAGAAAAAGACGAACTTTTAGGACAACCGTAATATAGGATGAACACACAATACAGTAGCGATCTGGTAGATTAAATTGGCACAATCGCTAGGGAGATTATAAGCCAAGTCTTTTGAAATCTTTTTCATCTTCAGATAAATATTTACAGAAATTCGTTTTATATAATCAGAAGAAATGGCCTTTATCAATTCAACCCTCAATATATTCGTATGTTCCCGGAAAGATCAACTTGTCCCTAGCTCTCCAGAAGACATCCAGACATAGAGTGACCACAGCAGATCGATCGACAATGTCCGGCTCAATGGTCTCCATCGTCTGATTCAATTACCTCACCTTCCAGGATGACCAGCCGTAAAACCTTCCATTACATCTACAAATTAAAATACATTAAATCTTCAACGTGAGTGTAAGAAAAAGTGAAAGTTGTACAAGGTTATGATTTTGTTTTGTTTTAAAAATGAATCGATGTTGGTTCCATATGCTTGAATCGAATATTACACCCTCCTTCTATATATTTTATTGCTTAAAAATGAACACAACAAAACAAAAAAGAAACTACAATTGCAAAATGATTTGATAACTAACTAAGAAAAAACACCAAAACAATATTTCTAAAATTATGATGATAAAAATTAAATATGTCTGCCAGAAAAATGCTTCTATGAATTAAAAAATAAGAATAATTACGAAATTAACATATAAACTTCAAACAGTGAGTTTTGTACTTTTATGTGTGAAAATAATGATGTATATATTATCATTAGGTTATCATTGCGATAATATCATCACACTGTACATTATATATGTCAGAATATATATCCAATATCCTGTAATATTCAGAATACTAAGTGTATTAAGTCCAACCAGCTATTAAGAATTTTAATATTCATCATTAATAGCTTCTTAAAGTAGGACGTTATTGTACAAAGTTACTTCCTTATATGAAGATACACCCATACCTCGCTTTGCGTCGGGGTTACGTTCCAAAAATACACGACGCAAATTGAAACAACGCAAAGTGAAAATAAAATTTTGATGGCATGGCGCAATTAAAAACAAAGGTTTCGCCATATTTTCGGAACAAAAATTAAAAAAAAAAAAATTAAAGACTCGAATCCAAAACAACGCAATTTCGAAAATCTAACGACGCACAGTGAAAATTAAGCAGCGACGCAACTTCGAAAAAAAAAACGCAAAACGAAACGACGCAAAGCGAGGTATTGGTGTAATAGTAATGGTAATTCTAATATAATGATAATAACTAAAGACATTATCAAAATTATAGTTTACACATTATATACTTTGTCTTCTTGTACAGGCGATGTTAGTCAACATTTTCTTATCTGAAAAACACAGAAAATAATTTAAGATTTGGATAAGTATTTAAACAACAGGAAATTAATGTAAATCTCAAATACAAGTAAATAGAACAAATGTGACATTGTACAAATGTGATATTTCTTCTCATTGTTTCGTGTTTTCACGCAATTCTGGCCTTAACTACCCGTTTCATTATTTTTCAGGATGCCTGAATGATCAGTTTTTTGGTCGTTGAGGTACAGTTTGCACCACACTGACCAGGGTCAACAGACCGAAAGGGGTTTTCGTAGCTTTTCTTGATTAATAAAGAATGGGTATTTGGCAAATTCTGGAATAATTAAAAATCCATGAATACACCTATCCCCCGATTTACACGGTAGATACGTTCCTGAGAAAAACGTGTAAATCGAAAAAAAAAGAATGTCTTATTTTAAATCTTTCAAACCAGCCATGACTTGCCAAAATATTTGGCTTCTTTTCAGTTGAAGAAGAAGATGTGTGTGTGGCAATTGCTCTACAATTTTTTCGCATAGTATTTCGTTAGTATAGTGCGATAAAAACAAAAACAAAAAAAATTTGGAAAACCGTGTAAAAGCGAGAACGTGTAAAACAAGTACCGTGTAAATCGGGGGATAGGTGTAGTTGATATTTATTCCGATAGATGGCGCAAGTCCTCATCAACTTTCAGTTGCACGATAAGGAGATCTCCTTTTTTCTTTTCTTAACAAGTTATGTTATTGCACTTTGATATTGTGATGATATTGATATGATATCTCATCTTCAAAAAAAATAAATGATAAAACAACAAAATTAATATTTAAAAACTCAAAACTCTAAACAAAGAAACAAAAATAAACTTCCAATGGATCCCTTCCCATGTTGACATACCTCTTAATGAAGAGGCAGACAAATTATCAAAAAAAGCGTGTCACTTACCAAGCAATAGCAATAATCTTACCTTTGAATTAATATATACGTATAAAAAAAATAAAATTAATCAAAACTGGCAGCTTATCCAAATCATCACTGGTAATCCATTGAAAAAATTAGAAGAACTTCGAAAACTCAATAGAAATCAACAAAGAGCTTTATCAAGACTAAGAAGTGGTCATATACAAACCATAAAATTTCAAAATGGACAAAAACCTTCAATAACTGCTTGAAATGCAATAGTGCGGAAGCTTCTCCGGAACATATCATGTTCAGAACTGACAATAGAGGACCTATTTTCCAGGCTTATAACTACCATCGCAAAATTGAAGAGGAGTGGACTTTAGAAATTGGTTTAACCACCAGAGTGGGTCGTCACTCTTAGGATTTTTTTTAAGGGGGATCGGTGGAAGGATGGTCTAAACCGTTGGTTTTCGACCACTAAGACCCGGGTTCGATTCCCGCATTGGGCACTTTTTTTCTGATTTGAAATAAAAATGCTCCAATGGCCCCTGATTCTTGCAAAAGTACAACTCCACCAGCGAGTTTAAGTAACCAAACGGGGCTCTGACACATTTGTAAGTGCAAAGTCGAACTGGTTTTTACATGTGTAGACATGTGGTGCACTTACAGTAAAAGCATTCGCTAGCTACCCACCATGATTATCATGGCCTGTACCACGTGTACTAGGGATTAGCAAAAAAAAAAAACTCTTAGGATTTAAAAAATA
>CP092872.1:18352873-18376216 GCA_030710605.1 Cordylochernes scorpioides | reverse complement strand
TAATACATATAATAATTACTTTATTCCTAATGCAAAGATATTATACATAACGGCAAATAATATTATGGCGAATAATATTGGTATTTCAATTTTTTACAAGTGTTTACGAACCTTTGGGACAACCTTGTATTTTATCGTTTGCAAAGAAATATATAAAAAGAAAACAGCTGTTTGTCTCGTCAAATTAGACATAAAATCTATGTGCTTCTATTGACCGTTTAGATTACAGGGAAAGGCTCAATAGATAGCGCATTGTTTTGACGTCCCTTTTGATGAAAGAGTATAGACCTTTCTTTTCTTTTTACTATTGTCCTGTCTATATTTCAACCTTTGAAGGTCGATTATGAAAAAGAAGGCACATCACTCTTCAAATGCATTAATCAATTCATCAAATTAATATTTTCTACGTATAATATACAGAGTCAGATCAGTGAATGACCCGCAACACAAGTTTCAGTCAAATTTGATCAAATAATAAGCTGTATTCCAAGTTTGGGGGCTATGAAACTCATCTCTGATGGGGCGACTTTGCTTAGAAGCATCCTATTGTAGAGATTTTAGGAAAACGAAGCCTTCTCTGTATTGGTTATGACCCCAGTTTTAAACCATGCTATAAAGCTTAACTTCTATTGAAATTTTACAAAGATGGTGTTGTGTGTTAGTTCTTGATCTATTTCTGTGCATTCTGCGCAGATAAGATCAACTAAATGTATCGTTTTAATGTAGTTATAAAATTGCTAAGGCGCCTCTTTTCGCACATGTGTACGATCGCTACAATATAGAATATATTTAATTTTAAGATTGGTGTATCCTGATGGTATGAAATATGTTTTTCTTTAAGAACCAAGGTCTAAAGAATTAGAAGTGAAAATTTGTAATTATCTATTAATAGGATGTTTTAAGGAACACCATGGAATTTCACCCAATTCCAATCCCCCCAGTTAATTAGAGTAATCAAGCGAGGATCTTTACCTATTTAATTACTAAGAATTTTATGCATATATGGGACATATAGGATATACTTATCATTCCTAAGTCTTGTGTATCGTCTAAAGGTGAACAATAGCTAGTTATGGATATTAGATGTCACTTTAGTCGTTTTCCCTTTCAATGAGTATTTTATTAAGAAACACAGTGTTCTCTCCTCATACCTTCCTCAACTTAAAGTATAAATGGTCGCTAATTAGCCACTAGGATCACAATATATACTCGTGTGGACTAAAAAATAAAAAATAGCGTTTATAAATAATCCAAAAATGAAAGAAATCGCTTTACATATTAAAATATATTGTCGCTATCAATTTTAAAAATATCGATATTACAGGTACAAGATCTCAAGCTACCTTTTTAAAAAATAAATATCAATCGAAAGACAGTTTCCCCACTTCCGTCCATTAAATGAATACTTTTTATAAGGAATAAAACTATTAATCACCAAATTTTATTTTTTTATTAAATGAAATGAACCTGTATGTATGTTAACAAAAATGTAGTTTAAAGAAAACAAAAAGGAGGAGTGTTAGAAGTCTTGATGCCGGTTGCTGTTGTTACTCTCGCCAACGCTATAGTCGCTACTCTTCTGGTAAGTGATGTATATAGTTGTTCATTTGTTTTAAATAAATATTAAATTGATGTATATAGTTGTTCATTTGTTTTAAATAAATATCAAATTGATGTATATATTTGTTTAGTTATTTTGCATATTTTTCATCTGTGAATTAATCTTATAATTTGGTCTATGAAAATAAAAATATTGGACCAGTGACCAAAACAAACTGTAAATAGATCGCTTAAGGTTATATAGTTAGTATAGAGAGTTGTTAGGCAGGATATATATATATTTAAATGTTATGCTTGTGTAATTATAATCTTAATTGAATAAAAATATTTAAATTATAAATGTGTTATAAATCTTAAATACCAAGCATTAAAACAGTAAGTCTCTCGTGTCCCCCCACCAGTGGTAAGGCCGAGAGATACTGCCAGAGGGAAAGAAGATCCACCTTAGTGGTGGTTCTCAGAAGGTCTTTGAGTGGTCTGCAGGGTGCAGCTGCGAAGGAGAGCAACGGAGCCTGGGTAGGTGATCCACGAAGGAGGAAGCGGCCTCGTCGTGATGAAGCGGAGGGGTACAGCGCGACAATATAGAAGAATTTATTCTATTGATAATAAAGACAGGTATTTACTAAAGATAGGTGGGTGTTGGTAGCTGGTACAATGCGGTCCTTTGTCCTTCATCTCACCGCAGTAGTTATCAAACTTGGAGGATGGTTTCTATTTGATGATGAATATAAGCTGGCAACGGATTGAAGAAACTATCAGCAAAGGTCACAATATTCCAACGATGGGAGAAAGAATAAACAACTAAATAACATGTAAGAATTAAACAGTGTTAAATATACATGTACATGTGAAAGCTTGGGAAGATACAAGCAGATTTCAAGCAGAAACTATAGAAAAAGGGTAGGCTAAATAATATTGCCATGAAGAAAATTAGGAAAGACAAACTTCGGGATGACACAGCGATTTATTTAAGGCAAGAACAAAACTATGAATCTACTTATATATTTGCCTTATTCTGTCTGTTTGTTTGTCGGTTTGTCTGTTTGTCTGAAGCTCACGGATAGAATGCGCGCCCATTGGCAGCCAGCAAACACGTGACCTCCTTGCCCGCCCCCCTCTAGACAACCCTGTTATCAGCTGTGTGTTACATCCACCTGTCTATACAGACCACCCTGTCTATAGCGGTCACTTTAGGCAACCCTGTTATCAGCAGTGTGATACATACACCTGTCTATACAGACCACCCTGTCTATAGCGACCACTCTAGACAACCCTGTTATCAGCTGTGTGATACATCCACCTGTCTATACAGACCACCTGTATATAGCGGCCATTCTAGAAAACCCTGTTATCAGCTGTGTGATACATACACCTGTCTATAGCGGCCACTCTAGACAACCCTATTATCAGCTGTGTGATACATCCACCTGTCTATACAGACCACCCTGTCTATAGCGGTCACTTTAGGCAACCCTGTTATCATCAGTGTGTTACATTCGCCTGTTTATACAGATCACCCTGTCTATAGCGACCACCCTAGACAACCCTGTTATCAGCTGTGTGATACATCCACCTGTCTATACAGACCACCCTGTCTATAGCGGTCACCCTAGGCAACCCTGTTATCAGCTGTGTGATACATCCACCTGTCTATACAGACCACCCTGTCATAGCGGCACCCTAGGCAACCCTGTTATCAGCAGTGTGATACATACACCTGTCTATAGCGACCACTCTAGACAACCCTGTTATCAGCTGATTGATACATCCACCTGTCTATACAGACCACCCTGTCATAGCGGTCACCCTAGGCAACCCTGTTATCAGCTGTGTGATACATCCACCTGTCTATACAGACCACCCTGTCATAGCGGTCACCCTAGGCAACCCTGTTATCTGCTGTGTGATACATCCACCTGTCTATACAGACCACCCTGTCATAGCGGTCACCCTAGGCAACCCTGTTATCAGCTGTGTGATACATCCACCTGTCTATACAGATCACCCTGTCATAGCGGTCACCCTAGGCAACCCTGTTATCAGCTGTGTGATACATCCACCTGTCTATACAGACCACCCTGTCATAGCGGCACCCTAGGCAACCCTGTTATCAGCTGAGTGATACATCCACCTGTCTATACAGACCACCCTGTCATAGCGGTCACCCTAGGCAACCCTGTTATCAGCTGAGTGATACATCCACCTGTCTATACAGACCACCCTGTCATAGCGGTCACCCTAGGCAACCCTGTTATCAGCTGTGTGATACATCCACCTGTCTATACAGACCACCCTGTCATAGCGGCACCCTAGGCAACCCTGTTATCAGCTGAGTGATACATCCACCTGTCTATACAGACCACCCTGTCATAGCGGTCACCCTAGGCAACCCTGTTATCAGCTGAGTGATACATCCACCTGTCTATACAGACCACCCTGTCATAGCGGTCACCCTAGGCAACCCTGTTATCAGCTGTGTGATACATCCACCTGTCTATACAGACCACCCTGTCATAGCGGTCACCCTAGGCAACCCTGTTATCAGCTGAGTGATACATCCACCTGTCTATATAGACCACCCTGTCATAGCGGTCACCCTAGGCAACCCTGTTATCAGCTGAGTGATACATCCACCTGTCTATACAGACCACCCTGTCATAGCGGTCACCCTAGGCAACCCTGTTATCTGCTGTGTGATACATCCACCTGTCTATACAGACCACCCTGTCATAGCGGTCACCCTAGGCAACCCTGTTATCAGCTGTGTGATACATCCACCTGTCTATACAGACCACCCTGTCATAGCGGTCACCCTAGGCAACCCTGTTATCAGCTGAGTGATACATCCACCTGTCTATACAGACCACCCTGTCATAGCGGTCACCCTAGGCAACCCTGTTATCAGCTGAGTGATACATCCACCTGTCTATAGCGGCCACTCTAGACAACCCTGTTATCATCAGTGTGATAAATTCACCTGTCTATACAGACCACCCTGTCTATAGCGGTCACTCTAGGCAACCCTGTTAACAGCAGTGTGATACATACACCTGTCTATACAGACCACCCTGACTATAGCGACCACTCTTTATGAAAATCCACAATTCTAATTTTATATTTTCAAGACACACACAGTTTGGGGCGGGAAGTTTCACAAGAGAGACATCCACGGCGCCAATTTATAATTGTAACGAATAGTATTTTAATTAAAACATTTCTAAAATATATACTCACTCGGGTAAACCCGGGCGTTGCCCGGGCCTTACGTCTAGTGATAAATAAAAGAGAAGCAATGGAAGTTTACAGAGTAGCAAAATATAAATACAAAAAAAAAAGTTATTCTGTTAATAAAATAATAAATACTTCCCTACAATATAATATATATATTGTTTATCATTATTTACCCTAATTTGTGTTTATAGAAGTTCTTTAAGTTTTGGCGAAGTACGCGATCTACGTATTCTTCGTAGATCGCGAAATACGTGGTGTCGCTGGAGACCCGCTGTTGATTCTCCACCAAACTCTGCAGCGCATTGTACAATATATGATGCATATATATATATATATTTATTTAAATAGAGCAGACTATGCACTTTTGCATGTATTGACAAGATGTCAATAAAATATTTCAATTGTCAAAAAATATTGTCTTTAAGTTTGAGAAAAGATATTACTTGAAATGAATCTGTTCAGAAGTTAATAAATTCTATTTGACGGTAGAGTCTATTGTAAGCGGTACAAACATCTATATTCCAGAAATGGAAGGAGAAATAAGCGAACTAAAAGTTGAGGTTTACACTATATAAAATGTAAAGAGATAGAGAGCCTGGAGGGAGGGAGACCATTCTATTTCCGAGGAGGCCCCGCCCGATACCACGCTTTGATAGCTCGGGCGTAAAAATACGTCAGAGTTCTTTTTAAAATTATATTTCTAAATTTATCAGGGCGCGGGGCTTACACACCTTTAGTCGCCTCTCTTTGTTTGTTTTCTTGAAGTCACTGGCTGTTTTCAACCCATTGGTAAGTCACAGACATTAGGAAGTGCATTAGTTGCCAAGACGAATCAGCATATCGATTTGATTGTAGAATAAAATGTTTTTATTGAATTGTGATAATTTCGTCGGACTTTTATATAAACAGTTTAAACCTATATATGGGAAATTCGAATGATTCCATAATTCTTGTACTCCATAATTGATGTAATGAAATCGAAGTTGCCATTTAAATGAAAAGGTTCATAGCTCGAAATTGTGGTATACAGAGGTTGGTTTCTGTTGAATTTGTAAAAGCTGGTGGCGTAGCATATTCTTTATATTCAACAGTATATTATATAATAGAGTGATAAACAAAAATGCATTGTTTTAATGCATTTCAAATAGAGAGGTGCTCCTTTCTGTGCACACACACACACATGCGCGGTGGTTTGATCAAATAAATACTCATTCCAGTTAATGAAGCATATTCTTTTGACTTTCTTTTCGGTCCTCATAAGAATTATAGGCTCGGGCCGTAATGAACTCTCTCCTACGTTCTCATATATGAATCCAAAGCCAGAAACCATGGTATACTACTTGGCTTTTGTCCTAATCTGCAAAAACTTGTGTATGGCTCATTCTTTATCGATAAATGAGGGATAGAGGCTGCCTGGCCGGCATTCATATTTCTTCAAATAAATTCAAAGACACTTCGGCCAGTAAATATTTTTATTGTCTCAACGTTTCGACAAAAATCTTTTGTCCTCGTCAGGAGCGAACAAAAGATTTTTGTCGAAACGTCGAGACAATAAAAATATTTACTGGCCGAAGTGTTTTTTATTTGAAGAAAAAATAAGGAATGCCAAACATTTATAAAATGTTTTTGAAAACATAATTGAAAAAATAAATTCAATTAATATTAAGAATAGAATACTTTGATGAGTACAAGGCAACACGGATTTATCAAATATAAATCAACGAACAGTGAAATCTATATTAATAAAATGCAATAGAAATATATAATGGAAACCATACTGAAACACAGGCAAGGAAACTGACTTCTTTGATTACTGTGGATATACCAGGCGCATTCGACAACGCATGGTGAATGTATTTTATAAAAATAATTATAAAAATACTCAATATAGATAATGTTCCTAACAATTTAATAAGAATTCTACCATCTTATTTAAGCAATGAAAGAAGGGCAACTTCTCATATTGAGGTATTAATATTACATAAAAACTGACAAAAGGATGCCCTCAAGGCGGTCTTTTATCCCCAATATTATGGAATATATTGTCAAACGACACTTACTGGAGAATTTCGAACATCCGAACGCAGAAATAATTTGCTATGCAGGCGACGTTTCTATTATTTTCTGTAACATGTCTGTCGAGGATCTTAAAAAATTTAAGCGAGTGTACCCTTTATTATGTGATTTAATGGCGTAATAAAAATAAATTAACAATAAGTTAAAAGAAAATGAATTTACTTTACATTCATAATAAGCATAAAATATCTATTGAAATACCGAATAATATATTAAACCCAGTAGATCAAGCTAAAATTTTAGGCATAACATTCTCAAATCAAAGAATAAAAAAGATTATCTTCACACTTCATATCAACGACATTTTGTGCAGGACAGAGAAAAATTAAAACTCTCTGTTTTCACTAAGTGGAAAAATGTGATGAATAAATACTCAAAAATATTAATTTTATTATAAAACAACCATCAGAACAGATCGTACATATGGTTAAGAAATTTGGTATAAATTTATCAATAGTCTATGAAACAAATATTAAATTTTCTTCAATATCAAATTCTTTGGGGATTAGAGTCTACAAAGCTACTTCAACCAACTATGTTCATATTTTAGCGAATATCCCCCTTCTCACAGACTATATTGAATCTAGAATAATCATCATATATAATGGTTTGACTCAACTTTCAATAAATGATTAAAATGTTTTTAGACCACACACATGCTCCAAGTATTATCATATCTTTATAATGTAACATATTGAAGGTTTTTTTCATTTGGGATTCAATAATTTTTCCGTTCACACCTTTTCAATATGAAGTTCAAAACAAACCACCGACATTTTAGAGCATTTTTGTCAACAATCGGAGCGGTCGAGGACTCGAGCTGTCACTGTGACAAGGAAACCCAGGACTCGAGACATCTACTGTTGGAATGTCTACTTTTCTATAGCGCGTGTCAGAAACCAAATAGTTAATAATGTTGAAGACCTGCATGAATTTGTAAATATCAGAAAATTATCAGAGATTCTATCACTTTTGTAAATCAATTTATGACTCTTTGTCTGACTTGAAAGGATCAGTTTCCCCATTGTTTGTCAAATCAAATGGTTTCTTTTTTTTTTCTTTTCTTGTATAGTGATATATTATTTTTTTGTGTTTAACGTTTATCCCTGGCGGGGATAGCTCGTTTGGTGTATTGAAATAAAAACGAGAGAGAAGTAATAAAATTGGTCGAAATTTCCAATAAGGCGTATAAGCTGTGTTTAAATGAACTATTGATAAACAACAATCTTAACTCTTAATTAAAGGGATAGGTGCCTCTTTTAGTACATGAATATCACCCTTCCATAACTTTATATTATATATTCTTATATGTCTATAAAACTCTTTTCATTTATAATATATTGTTATTTTCCGACACACCTCTGTACATGCCGTAAAACATTATTTCCTCACAATAGTGATCATTCTCCAAAAACCTCCGCTTCAAAATGGTCTTAAATAGTGACAACTACTTCAATTCCTGAATAATCATATCTAACTGTGGGCTTATATATACAATTTCTTTTATTTTAAGGAAAATGTGCGCCATCTGTTATCAGAAATATAAATTATTTAACGCGATCGTTACCTTGTTTCTAATAGAATGATAAAATAATTCACCACTAATATCTCTCCACCAATATTGTCTCATTGCAATAAGAACGGCATTAAACTGTTTTACTTAACATATAAACGATATAAAATATATATATAGGTATAAAATATTATGCCATTAAGAATAATCGCTTTATTGAAGATCAGGTCTGCTTAAAGATACTCTTTTATTACAGTAGCATCTTTAATGATGAGTTTTAATCTACATGTAAAACAAACGCCATCTTAAAACAAACGTAGTTATATCTCTCTTTAAACTATATCATTGAACGACCAATTTTAAAGCCTAAATCTCATCATCAAAACCCTATGTGCGCTGAAACTACCTCATAACCCTTTTTTTACCATACTTAGGCATCTATAAAAGCAAATGTTACCTCGCCCATCAAAATAAACGTTAAAAATAGACATCTATTGGCCCTCGCCTTAATCTAGCGGCCTCGAGTCGGTAACAAAGCCAAAACGCCAGTTTTGGCAAACTGAGAAGTGTCCATCTGAAGACTATGGTTTCAGTTTAATTGCTCTCTTAAGCCTAAGCCGAACAAAATTTCCATCCAAACTAAGCATGTTGATGAAGAATTATGTAGTTTGAAAACTAGCTAAATTTTATCGAGAATAAAAACATGGAACTAGAGCTGTTTCAGGTTTTCATGATTAAAATAGAACCACCAATTAAATTTAGTGAATTATTATACATATGGGTTAACACATTTTGAAAAAAAAAACTGTTTTATAGATTGGAAATCGTTTTTTACAAATACCGGACTAAGAGACGAGTTTAGTATCAGTTCACCTAGACGTTGTGATTCACAAGCAAACCTCTGATAAACCGCACGCAATTGTCATCGACGTCCGACTGGCGCCAAGCACTTGTCTAGGTAGAGACATTCTTGAGGTGTTGGTGAACATTGTGTAGAGACTTTGTACCATTTTATTCAGGTGTTTAGGATTAATTCAAACAGAGCTATATGTTTTGAAAATAGAACAATCCACATATTTAAATCTTTAGGTGATAAAAAGGCATATATTTACACCAGTTTGTCGTTTGGAAGCCTTTTCAGCCTCTACTCTTTCCTCAGACATCTTTCCAGAACGTGTTTCAACCATACCACAAGGTTAGATAAGTGAATAATGAGATAACTCTACTTTAAGTAGCCTCCAGAATAGAATATTCATTACTCACATCAATGTTTTAAAGAGTTGTGTAATCAATCACATAGTGTACCAAAATACAAATAGTGATTTTTATAGTACATAGTCTGTTTATGATACATATTCTGTTCATTAAAACAAATATAAAATTTCAATTTGAATTTAATAAATTTGAAGAATAATATTGATAATAAAAATAAAATATGTGTATTAATCATGGTGCAAAAATATATTTGATTAAATAAAAAGATTTATTTGCCAATATATCGATTGGCTAAACGCCACCCTTTGTCAAGGCATTACATTTTGTATAAATAAACCCAGCGCCTCATGATGGGACGCTGAGTTTATTTACAGAAATTTTAATGCCTTGACAAAGGTTGGCGTTTAGCCAATCGATATATTGGCAAATATATATTTTTATTCAATCCAATATATACATTTTTATTATCTACAGAGCTATATGAAATGCATACTTTATATCTATATTAGATAGGATCATCCAAAATTGCTCTACTAATTTTTATTTTTTTTTAAATAGAAAACCTATAAAAAATAACATTATTGTTAAAATAAAATTGGACCACTTTCGAATATCTTCCCTCTAACTGGGCTAGAATTATTGATTTTCAGACATAATCAAGTACATTCATAGACAAAACATAAGGAATTTGTACCTTTTAGCATGTATATCGGGATTAAGACAATAATTCTGAAATATATTTAACATTAAGTGACCTTTATTGAAGACACATGATATAACAAAGTGTAAACAAAATTGCCTCTGTCTCCTTAAAAGAACATCAAAGACTTTACACTTATTCAAGTTTTTGCCATTTATGTATATGTCAGACTTTTAAAATATTTTCCATCGCAAACTATAATAAGTCGGTTTAATTGTAAAAAGAAAAGTCTAGCTCTAGTTTCAATTTTCACATATAGAGGGCGCGGTATTTACTTATATTTGCATATATTTGTACAAGAAGATAGGTGATTTTATATATACTTATATATTTTTCATGATTAATGTGTGAAAATAGTATAAAAATTGAAATTTAACAAAAATATATTTTCTGGCACACTTCGGAAATTCAAATTAATTTCATTTTATTGAATAAACTCAGAAGTAGAAATTGAATTTCTTTAATATATATATATAGATGAATATATTTCTCTTAAAATCATATATAAAATTAAATACTAATGGATACATACCGGCATCCTCGGAATCTTCCCAATTTTTATTCATGCTTGCAGGCCTCATGTAAAACACTAGAAAAAGTTTCCAAAAGAAAAATACTGCTAAGATCCTTTGAGATTCTAAATTGGGATTCTTCGCCCCGGGGGATCCTCTAATTCCACATGCACTTTTAATTAAGAGGATTGTGCAGGAATTTTACTTGGGGGAGTCATTCTGTGGGTACACATATGGATTAGTGAGAGAGGAGGGGTTGATTTTTACAGGTCTCAATACAGAACAATAATGTTATCCCGAATATGTTTTCATTCTTTTCTTTCACAAATTGGATGCCAAGAAAGTATGGAACACTGAAAATCGCCATTGCAATTGTTTGAATGAACCTTTTATTCTTTTTCTCTCTCTCTAGACCTACCCACTCTGAGAGAAAGAACTCTCGCAGTCCATCAGTAGCGAAGTCAACCCGCGTTGGGCGCCACCACAATGATGACAATATATATTATATATTGAAATATACAGTTATCAGCGTCATAATCAATCCTGTCATCGTTTGCTTTTGTGAATGGAATAAATACCCAAATATGGCCATTTTTCATAACCATCGGTGGTTCAGTGGTAGAATGCTCGCCTGCCACGCGGGCGGCAGGGTTCGATTCCCGGCCGATGCATTTTTTTTTTTTTTACAATTTTTAAAACTCATTTATATATTATACAAGAATGACATCCACGGCGCCAATTTATAATTGTGACGAATAGTATTTGAATAAAAGCATTTAATAGCGTTTCCCGGGCCATTCGACTAGTATTATATATATATGATAATTTAAACCAATAACCTATATTATGTAATACATATAACAAGCTTGTCATGTTGTATATAGAACTAATTATAAACTATAACTAATTATACGCATAATTGACATGACGTGTGTCCTTGTATCCCCATATGTAATGTACTGAGGATGAATAAATAAAAATATATAATAGATTAAAAGCTGAGTTAAGAGCCAGAGAGAGAATCACAAGTAACTTCTAAAGATAGATTGGAAGCGACAGACTGTCGCCAGTGTCCGGTGTCCCTCGACACGTGCATGACCCAATTCTCTTTGTCAGAGCTGTCGTATAAATAAGACCGGCCTTAGCAACAGCAGTCAGTTCCAGTGAGTTCCCCATCAGCGTGTCGCCGGTTGTCACCAACTCATCGACCATGTAAAACAGTAAGAAACCTTCTCGATCTCCATCTTTGCTTTTGGCTCAACTTTTTATCTATTCAAGGAACTTTCTTTCAACTGTGTCGCTTCGTTTTGTGTGTGTGGACATCCCCAGCTTTTCCACTCTGCCTCGACCACGACTGCCTGTACTTTGTGAGAACTGTTAAAGGTCCTACAAGGTGCAGAGAGGCACTGGAAAACTCTCCACCCCTGACTGTTCCTCGCGGTTACTACAGGTTTGACCCTCGGTTGCCACAACTTATAGCGAGAGTCGACGAGGTTCTACAACAGGCTTACCAAACCCCAACGCATTATTACAGAGAGTCGACAGGACCCCAACACATTATTACAGATAGTCGACAGGATCTCAACAAATTATTATACAGAGTCGACAGGATTACCACAACGAAGGAGACCACAACGAAGAAGGTAAAAAGACTGTCCAGATAGATAGAAAAGAGCCAAGAAGCAAGATGGAGGAACAAGCACGCCAATCCAACGAAACGACCAGGCAATCTTCCCCCCAACGACACAGCCGAACATCCCGCAAAATAAACCGGTGAGAAGTTACCCACCTTAGACCTTACAGCGCAACCATCCAGACGACATGCCACCATCGCCAAACAGAAGTCACAAGCTTCTACAAGCTCTACATGGGACGCCTTCCACGTCATCAGGACAACAACCAAAGACCAAGTCTCCTGACTGAACAATCATAAAAACTGTGAGTTTTTTAAAAAAATCTACTTAACTCTCTCTTCATGCTAACAACTTGATTTTCCATAAATATAATGTTTATTTTACTGTAATTATTGTTAAATCAAATTTTACCATTTTTATAGCATTTCAATCCAAATTTTAAATATTGTACACCCTCATTTATCAATTTTTACTTTATTTTAAGCAACTTTTAAATTTTAATTCATTACTTTCAATTTTACATAAAAACTCATATTATATTTATATTACTCGAATCCTATTTTCCAAACTTATTTGTTGTGTTTCTCTTAATACCTTATTTTTATACCAAAAAACACCAATGTCTTACTTAAATACACAAAACTTTGCAAAAATCATTGTTATGTTCACTATTTTATGTACACACCCCATTCAAATTATAAGTCACTATCTTGCCATTGCCCTTTTACAAGTATAATTTTCGCACTAACATAAACAACGATTTAAAAAATATATTCAAATTTTAATAAACATAGGTGAAACGCATTTTTTTAAAATACAAAAATCGAAAGATACAATATCTTCAAAAGCACAACTAGAAATGTAACTGTCCTTCCCCAAAACAAGTTAAAAATTCCAGCATAGCTACACTCCCTCGTCCTTTTCTTTTTACATGCATAATTATTAATAATTCACACATCCCTCGGAACGAACTTCAACACATTCCCACCTTACTTTCTCCAATTGGCCACATCTATTAACGCGCGATTTAACACGTCCAATTTCGAGCCACACGAGCTCCATATCGTCGCGAACACAAAGATTTCACGATAAACATGCCACCTCTATAACAATCTGAAAATTCTCGATGTGTTTCGTACAACAACCACCCATGACTAATAAATTTGTTATTTTTCGGAAACAAGTTAGATGCTGTACCAAGAACAGACTTCACGTGACACCTTTCTATTCAATCCACTTACTAAGTGTCACACAGCGCACCACAACAATTTTCTCACTTAACAGGCCCAAGACGCCTTCATGCCTGTGACACCTCACCAAAGCGTGTCTACGTTGAAGTCGCACTTTTATTCACATCTAAACCTGACATCATTGAATAACATTTTTTAATAAGTCCGCAACAACGTCGAAACACAACACTTACGAACACCAAGAAAACTATATTTTCAAACAGATTAAAAATTCGGCTCACCTAGCCAGGGACGATATAGGCAGCAATGCCCTTGCGTCCCCTCTAGCGTCACACAGCCCGAAGGAATGATGCATTCTCCATGCACCGAGCGGCCTTTGGTAGGCCCCTCGCGCCCGCTAAGCAAGAGAAGACAACTCAACTCGGGACGTAGGCCAGACATGACATCAGGTGTCAGTCGGTAACAAAGGGTCGGCAACAAAGGACCGCCTACGAAAATAAACAACCCAGCTATGTCGGTCGGCATCAAAGGGCATGACACATGTTGATATCGACACCAATTACAACCGCCATGTTAAAATGACACCTCCAGTTGCAGTCCGCCTGTACTTGAAACACGTGATCCAGCTCGCAGAATGGATAGATTGCAGCACCTATAATTAATTGACTTACCAATCATTACCCAATTTAACATATTACCATGAACATGTCATATCACATATTCTCAGTTTCAGAGACATAGAAACACCCATGTTTACCAAAAGGGAAATGACCTAGTTACACACCACAGTTGTAACTTTTCTTCAAAAGAGACAATTTTTGTTCCTACTTAACATTTATCTAATCATTAATATCTTTTAATTATATTATAACTTTGTATAAAATCTTGAATAATTATTTTTATTTTTATTTTTTTTTTACTTTTCAATTATATAATCAAATTTTTATTCCAACATTATTTTAACAACTTTATTTTAACAAATTTATTTTAACAAATTTATTTAATTCTTTCAATAATCATTTTTTTAAATTCATTATTATATCTTTTATATATTACTAATTCTCATTATTATATCTTTTATATTTTGCTAATTCATTATTATGTCTTTTGTATATTACATGTTTGATCTTATCCCCTTATACTGTTGTTATCCGCAATCATATTTCTATCTTTTTATTCACTATATTTTTTGTTTAAATAACTTTATTATATGACAATGTTTATTTATCAGCAACTACCGGGCATACAACAATCGTTTTTCAATAATCCTACTTACTAATCACTTCCCTATACTTTTCTCACTACCTATTTCAGCCATTGCTAGAAACGACATCGTAGAAACGACAGTACTGCTTGACATTTTTCTTTTTGATTTCTTAATTCAACAAACTCTTTGAACACCGTTCCCCAGAAGTACAAGTCTCGACTTTTGGTCTGAACACGTTTCAAAAGTTTATTTCAGTCATCCGCAGAGCACATCACCAACGCATGCACAAAGCGTTCATTTTTTTTTCAATTTTCAATTTTTTTCAGCACTAGCGGACCACAATCAACCTTTGATTTCAAGTCAAGTCAGACCACCTACTGTCGCTACAACAATTCTACGTATCGCATGGCTCTACCACCCCTTTCAATCATATTAATTCTTTTCTTCAACAACTTTTCAACCCAATAACCTACAATTGTGACAAAGCACTGTAACCTTATACAGGATCACAGGTGAAACATTGCCTAGGAAGACGCACAAGTCTATATCCTCGCTTTGCACCTGGATCTCAGTATTTGATTGTCTGTGCAACACTTACAATTGCGTATTCTTCAACCCCTAACCCTTTCCAACGCCCGCCAACAATCTTTTAGAACATCATTTTTATCATCATTATTTTTTAGCAAACAAAGGTTTTATCTACAGTTCTCTTTTATAATGAATATCATGACTTTTAAATTGAACATAAGTTTTATTTTTATAATTTTCAAATATAGCCAAATAAACATCTTGTTATAACCCTTTACCCTCACAGTTTTAATTAATTAAAAGAAATTTTAATTACTTACCTGTGTTAGAGAGGCTTTACCCGCTTAAACCCGGATAAATCCTTTCACTCCCGGGGCCCATCTATGATAATTTAAACCAATAACCTATATTATGTAATACATATAACAAGCTTGTCATGTTGTATATAGAACTAATTATAAACTATAACTAATTATACGCATAATTGACAGACGTGTGTCCTTGTATCCCCATATGTAATGTACTGAGGATGAATAAATAAAAATATATAATAGATTAAAAGCTGAGTTAAGAGCCAGAGAGAGAATCACAAGTAACTTCTAAAGATAGATTGGAAGCGACAGACTGTCGCCAGTGTCCGGTGTCCCTCGACACGTGCATGACCCAATTCTCTTTGTCAGAGCTGTCGTATAAATAAGACCGGCCTTAGCAACAGCAGTCAGTTCCAGTGAGTTCCCCATCAGCGTGTCGCCGGTTGTCACCAACTCATCGACCATGTAAAACAGTAAGAAACCTTCTCGATCTCCATCTTTGCTTTTGGCTCAACTTTTTATCTATTCAAGGAACTTTCTTTCAACTGTGTCGCTTCGTTTTGTGTGTGTGGACATCCCCAGCTTTTCCACTCTGCCTCGACCACGACTGCCTGTACTTTGTGAGAACTGTTAAAGGTCCTACAAGGTGCAGAGAGGCACTGGAAAACTCTCCACCCCTGACTGTTCCTCGCGGTTACTACAGGTTTGACCCTCGGTTGCCACAACTTATAGCGAGAGTCGACGAGGTTCTACAACAGGCTTACCAAACCCCAACGCATTATTACAGAGAGTCGACAGGACCCCAACACATTATTACAGATAGTCGACAGGATCTCAACACATTATTATATATATATATATGTATATGTATATTTATAAATTTTATTTTTTAAACATTAATTTAAATATATTTATCCTTATTTATTTACATTTATTCAATTTTGTATTTAACCTTATATAACCTTATATGAACATTGAAATAAAGCAGTTTCAATCTCTCTCTCGTTGTGTATAGAATAATTATTGATAACATTTTTTGAATCGTTTAATCCTATTTTCATATTAGAGACAATACTATATACAACCCGGTTGAGAATATTGATAATAAAAAGAATTTTCTTCTTTTCATTTACCTTGGAACTAACATCAACACTTAAACTTCCCTCTCTCTCTCTCTGGACGGGTTTGAGTGAGATAGAGATTTCACCTAAAGATAAATATCATCTAGAGAATTTTTTTTTTTTGTTTACTAAGGATTACTAGGCTCCATGTATTTTGGAAGTTATAAAGAAACTGATGTTAGTATCAGTGGGAAATAGTCTAAATTTACACAAATGTCTGATTCCGACTGTTCTATCCTTGAAGGTGGGAGGTAGCCTAGTGTGAGGTGTCGCTTAACTGAGGCAAACGGACTCCAGTAATCTCTTTTATTACATAAATTGACTGACTGCCTATAGCTAAAAACATGTCGCTATTTATATCCAAAATTATATCAAAAGCATTATGCAAAACAGGACATTTGCATATCCATAATTAATATGCAAATACACTACACCGACCAAGCCGTCCAGAAGTGTGAGGATTTCTCATATACAGCAAGATAGTGAACATTGCGACTGCTGTGATAGAAATTTACGGTCGTATCATTGGACACGACAACAACAATTGGAGTGATTCGTAGTGTGTCATATTAGAGTAGGTATCACTCGCCTTTTCTTCTTTTCGGGGAAAAATATTCTTAAATTTAAGTGAAATATATATGTATTCTTTTATAATACAAATCTCCCTAACATATACTAAATTGTATTGGAAAGGACAAGGGATCCCTGTACAGAGAACCAAGAAGAGTTCTTGAACTTCTTTATGAGCACGACCTCCAAGATCTTGTCTAATTTAGACTAAAAGGATAAGTAAAAAAAAATAATGATACAAATCATATTTAGATCACCTTTATATTTTACCTTCTATATTATATATTCACCTTTATATACAACCCTTCTAGGTATCGCAGTATTGAAGTCTTACAGATCTTCTTTCAGCTATCAGATTGATAAAAATGATTTGAAAAGAAAAGAGAAATTCAGAGTTGTTGATATTTGTAGAGCCTTGATTGAATAACCCCTTGTTATGCTAAGTTTGAAATTCCTCGAAAATCACAGACAACACACAATGAAGAGATTCAAGAAAAAAAAAATTCAAAAACATATAAATATCTACAGTGTCACAAGAATCTGATATTCTAAAATGATGCCCCCAAGTGCCCATCAAATATGTAGCAAAATAAAACCTACTTTTCTTTGTATACCAGATAAACTATATTGCCACATGTAAAATTAGGAAAGACAAAAACTTCAGGATGAGACAACAATTTATTTCAGGCAAGAACAAACTATGAATGGTAAACAAAAGATAAGCCACGAGGGAAATTTACAGAGTAGCAAAATATAAACATAAAAATGACCACTCTGTTAATAAAAATAATAAAAATTAATAAATACTTTGTTACATAGCTTCTTCCCTATGGGAGCTGTGACCCACAGCTAGCAATTATTGTAGATACTGACATGGATCTGACGTGCTTCTGCCAAGGATTCCATCGAAGTCTTGGAACCTTGTCCCTAGTACTTTTTCTTGCGGCGTGAAGAGCGGCTTTGTCGTCGTATCGTCTATAGGGACATCGTCATCTTCGAGGGAAGTCTTGACTTTAGCACGGCGGTGGAATCCTGGAGTCAGTCTCCGAAAATGTAGATCACAGCACTCATGGCTTCAAGGTCTTCTTGGCGGTCTTCAGTTTGTCTTCCCTAACTTACCCAGCATCTCCACCAAAATGCCACGTGGAAAATTAGGGAAGACAAAAACTTCAGGATGACACAGTAATTTATTTCAGTCAAGAACAAACTATATGGTAAACAAAAGATAAGCCACGAGGGGAATTTACAGAGTAGCAAAATATAAACATAAAAATGACCACTTTGTTAATAAATATTTTGTTACAATATATAAACATTTCTTAATAATTTGAGAAAAATATAAATCGGTTTTAATTAGATTTATTAAAGTTAAAATTTATATTAATATCCGATTTTATTAATTATATAAATGTCGGATTTCATTTATTTGTTTCTTTTTTATGAAACAAATCGTCTGTTAAATCAACCCAACAATCCCAGTAATAGAAGTAAATTTCCTCGTCCAGTTAAGGGTTAATACTTTAACCTAGATGATAAGAACAATAATGAGACAATAATATTGATTTTAAGAACCTAAAATATGAAACCTCTCAAAAACACAGCAAAATAGATATTTCTAATACCACATAAATTTGTTTTAAAAATAAATCATTAAAAATGAATCTCAACACACACAACCCAGCGCATATAAAATAACACACAAATCATTATGAACTCCTATATCTATCTCCTTTTTAAATTTCTGTGTCCAAAGATTCTGAAATAAAAGATCTTGCAGTAGCTTGCGCTTTCTTCTGAGGATTTCTTTGGTGTGCCTATTACAGTCCCATGTTGATTGTCCTCAATTACCAGGTCATCAATTGAGGGATTTATTTTATCAATTGATGTTTTCGGTTTGGACACATGCTTCTTTGGCTGTTCTGTGTTTATAGATTTCTGAAATCAAAGATCTTGAAATAGCTTGCCGTTTTCTATAAAGAATTTCTTTGGTGCCTATTACAGTCCCATGTTGATTGTCCTCAATTAACAGGTCATCAATTGAGGGACTTATTTTCTCAATTGATGTTTTCGGTTTGGACACATGCTTCTTTGGCTGTTCTGTGTTTATAGATTTCTGATATCAAAGATCTTGAAGTAGCTTTCGTTTTCTTCTGAGGATTTCTTTGGTATCTATTACAGTCCCATGTTGATTGTCCTCATTTTCCGTGTGATCAATTGAGGGACTTATTTTATCAATTTATGTTTTCGGTTTGGACACATGCTTCTTTGGCTGTTCTGTGTTTATAGATTTCTGAAATCAAAGATCTTGAAATAGCTTGCCGTTTTCTATAGAGAATTTCTTTGGTGCCTATTACAGTCCCATGTTGATTGTCCTCATTTTACATGTCATCAATTGAGGAGCTTATTTTCTCAATTGATGTTTTCGGTTTGGACACATGCTTATTTGGCTGATCTGTGTTCATCGATTTCTGAAATCAAAGATCTTGAAGTATCTTGCGTTTTTCTTTTGAGGATTTCTTTAGTGCCTAATACAGTCCCATGTGACTTGCCCTCATTTTCCGTGTCATCAATTGAGGGACTTGATTATTTTATGGATGGATGTTTTTGGCTTGGACATATGCTTCTTTAGCTGATTAAGCGATGTGTTATTTAAAATAAATATATATTTCCGTAACATACATCTTAAGGTAAACAACTGAAAAATTGATTGATCAAGCATACATGAAAATGGTCAACATTACTAATTAATTGTATAAATATACGAGGGGGGTCAATATGTTCAAGGAAAAAGCCTAAAAACATATTTGTCAAAAATAATTTAAAATCCTTTCATACAGTAAGTTTATATTCCTTAAATCTTTTTATATGGACACTTTCCTAAAACTTATTGACTCACCCTCGAATAATCTTAATTTCTTTATGATAGCTCATCTTTCTCTATAAGGATTCTGTATAGAGTGAATAAATGTTTATGCAAAGGCACAATATTAATCGCTTTGGAAATATGTAAAGTTGTGCAATAACTCTCATTGTAATTCTCTCTAATTAACCTAAGATCTTTCGTAGCTTCGTTTTTTAAAGAAATTTCAATGAAAATATATATTTTATGCTCTCTATATACTAAGCAGATTGTTGCATCAATTTTGATGCGCCCTACATTTATTAAAACTTTTCTATGATATTTAATATTTATTTCAAAAAGATTACACACACCACACATACACATACATACAATGATATAATTATTTTTCATAGTTTCATTCCTTTTGTAATATTGTTATATTGTACATAAATTTTAATTGGTTATTGGAGAGAGAGAGAGAGGACCTAGACGAAGACTTAGGATTACGACCTACGAGAAAGTCAACCAATAAATAAACACATTAACTTTAAAAGGCAATTTACTTTTATTTACTTTTCTTTATTTGTTTTAAGTATAGAAACCCGCTCGGGAAACGTGTATAACACCAAGAAGAAGGAAACCAAGGTCGATTACCCTGTAAAGCTGCAAACTGGTGCACAACAATATTATAGCGAAGTATTTATTATTGTACAAGCATTTATTATTTTACACTAGAATTAACAGAGTATCATTTTTATGTTTATATTTTACTACTCTGTAAACTTCCCTCATTCCTTATCTTTTGTTTATCATTCATAGTTTGTTCTTGCCTGAAATAAATTGCTCTCTCATCCCGAAGTTTGCCTTCCCTAATTTTCCACGTAGCATTTTGGTTGAGATGCTGGGTAAGTTAGGGAAGACAAACTGAATGGATGCTGTGATCTACATTTTTAGAGACTGGCTCCAGGATTCCACCGCCGTGTCAAAGCCAAGACTTCCTTCCAATATGACGATACGACGTAAAGCCGCTCTTCACGCCGCAAGAAAAAGGACGCAAAGGCACTAGGGACAAAGTTCCAAGACTTCGATGGAAACCTTGGCAGAAGCACCTCACATAGATGTAAGTATCTACAACAATTACAAGCTGTGGGTCACAGCTCTCATAGGGAAGGAGCTATATAGCGAAGTATTTATTATTTTACAAGTAAAATAATAAATATTTTACACTAGTATTAACAGAGTATCATTTTTATGTTTATATTTTGCTATTCTGTAAACTTCTCTCATTCAATTTTTTTTATCCTTCATAGTTTGTTCATGCCTAAAATAAATTGCTGTCTCATCCCGAAGTTTGTCTTCCTTAAATTTCCACGTGACAATTTATAAGTATTCCCTCTGAGAGAAGAACATGGTGCTTTGAAGTCTAAATAAATAAATACACATCAAAATTCTATATAAAGTAATATTAGATAGGTATTATTGTTATTTATAAAATAGTTTAAAAAGATGATATATAAAGAATATTGCCTCCAGAGAAGAAATTTCACAAGATTAAAAAATTTAAATTTTAAGTGAAGCTGCGTTTTCACTCTATTGACACCAGTTAAGCGAAATTGGAGCGTTGAAAAATTTATGAAGCTAAATAAAATGGCAATTATGGGAATTGACTTGGTCCCCTAGCTGGATATTAAAGAGAAAAGCGATGTAAAATCTTCATTACAAATTACTTTGTTGTTTTTTGCTTCTATCAGGAATTAATTTGGAAATACTTATATATATAGTATATTATTACTATGTGTCCTTCAATTATGAATTAAAAAGTCTATAAGAAATTTATTTACGCAAGCATTTTTTATGGTGATTATTAAATATTTATATGTTCGAAGGTCTATTAAAAATTTACAACCTGAGTCTTATGTTGTTAATGCTTTTAAAGAATTGAAGACGTTCGATAAAGTGGCTCCGTTTAGGAAGATCTAAACTTGTGGCATCTCTAACCAGATCCAATTTTATAAAAACTTCCAGTTTGCCTGTTTTATTCTCAATACAAATTTTGAAATCTAAGAAAAGCGAGGTGTGATAACAGTTATGATAGTTTGATATATTTTTGAAAATAGAGCAATCCATAGATAAATCTTTAATTAAAAAGGCATATATTGAATCAAAATTTCATTTATTTTACCAATATTTCAGTTGGCTGAACGCCAACCTTTATATCAAGGTGTTATAACATTTTTCATTATAAAAATGTTATAACACCATGATGAAGGTTGGCGTTCAGCCAACTGAAATATTGGTAAAATAAATGATATTTTGATCCAATATATGCCTTTTTAATTGAAGTTTGATATATGTGTAGAAATATTTATCAGAAACCAGACAATATTGTGGCAAATAAATATTTTATTATTCAATTTAATTTAATATTATTCAATGAAAATATATCAACAGATTATAAAAATATATATTACTCTGTATTTGTAAAATCATTTTAAAAATACTTCTTTGCTTGTTTGTTCAAGATTCCCTATCTGTAGATAGTTTTGTTGATAATTGTCGACTAATCGTACTGACGTCATCAATAAATACACTTACATCTTAAGATATACAGACTTGATTTCTACGCTACAATATTTTGGCTTTACTTTCAAATACATAATACATAAAAAGCAATGTAAACGTTTTTATAATTATCTAATTCTATTTGTTATTGAGTTTTTGAGTTTCGGCAGTTCTGTTACCAGTTAAAAGACCTGAAAGTCCAAGAACCAGATCATAAACTCTTTATAACAGTCTTGGTCAGATTGGTGGAATTGGTAACTATGATGGCAAACTGGAAGATATGTAAATTCTATGCTATACTAACAACAACCGATGGTTTATATGTTTTAATGTTTGACTGTTGTAATGTAAATACTTCTGGGAACCAAGTTTATTTTATTATTAAGACACGGTTCATATGCTTATTATACCTAATTACATATATTACATTTTTTATTGAATAATAAGAATATATATCAATTATTATCCTCATTTAGATTCCACACATTGTAGATTTGCATATTTACCTCGGTGCTGTAGGCTCTTCAAGTGGGATTTGTGATATTTATAAAGCCTTCAAAATGGAAAGATC
>CP092872.1:18339669-18352773 GCA_030710605.1 Cordylochernes scorpioides | reverse complement strand
TTATGTATTCGTTGTAAAAATATTATACGCCAAGTTAAGAGAAAATCAACGTTTTAAGAAAAAGAGGAACTTTTAGGACAACCGTAATATAGGATGAACACACAATACAGTAGCGATCTGGTAGATCAAATTTGCACAATCGCTAGGATGATTATAAGCCAAGTCTTCCGAAATCTTTTTCATCTTCAGATAAATATTTACAGAAATTCGTTTCATATAATCAGAATAAATTTCCTTTATCAATTCAACCCTCAAGATATTCGTATGTTCCCGGAAAGATCAACTTGTCCCTAACTCTCCAGAAGACATCCAGACATAGAGTGACCACAGAGAATCGATCGACAATGTCCGGCTCAATGGTCTCCATCGTCTGATTCAATTACCTCACCTTCCAGGATGACCAGCCGTAAAACCTTCCCTAACATCTAGAAATTAAAATACATTAAATCTTCAACGTGAGTGTAAGAAAAAGTGAAAGTTGTATAATCTTATGATTTTGTTTTGTTTTAAAAATGAATCGATGTTGGTTCCATATCCTTGAATCAAATATTACACCTTCCTTCTATATATTTTATTGCTTAAAAATGAACACAACAAAACAAAAAAAAACTACAATTGCAAAATGATTTGATAACTAAAACTAAAAAAAAAAACAATATCCAAAATGATGATAAAATATTTAATATGTCTGCCAGAAAAATGCTTCTATGAATTAAAAAAATAATAATAATTACGAAATTAATATATAAACTTCAAACAGTGAATTTTGTACTTTTATGTGTGAAAATAATGATGTATATATTATCATTAGGTTATCATTGCGATAATATCATCACACTGTACATTATATATGTCAGAATATATATCCAATATCTTGTGATATTCAGAATACTAAGTGTATTAAGTCCAACCAGCTATTAAGAATTTTAATATTCATCATTAATAGCTTCTTAAAGTAGACGTTATTGTACAATGTTACTTCCTCATATGAAGATACACCCATACCTCGCTTTGTGTCGGGGTTACGTTCCAAAAATACACGACGCAAATTGAAACGACGCAAAGTGAAAATAAAATTTTGATGGCAAGGCGCAATCAAAAACAAAGGTGTTGCCATATTTTAGGAAAAAAAAATTAAAGACTCGAATCCAAAACAACGCAACTTCGAAAATCTAACGACGCACAGTGAAAATTAAGCAGCGACGCAACTTCGAAAAAAATGCAAAACGGAACGACGCAAAGCGAGGTATTGGTGTAATAGTAATGATAATTATAATATAATGATAATAACTAAAAACATTATCAAAATTATAGTTTACACATTATATACTTTGTCTTCTTGTACAGGCGATGTTAATCAACATTTTCTTATCTGAAAAACACAGAAAAATAATTTAAGATTTGGATAAGTATTTAAACAACAGGAAATTAATGTAAATCTCAAATACAAGTAAATAGAACAAATTTGACATTGTACAAATGTGATATTTCTTCTCATTGTTTCGTGTTTTCACGCAATTCTGGCCTTAACTACCCGTTTCATTATTTTCCAGGATGCCTGAATGATCAGTTTTTTGGTCGTGAGGTACAGTTTGCACCACACTGACCAGGGCCAACAGACCGAAAGGGGTTTTCGTAGCTTTTCTTGATTAATAAAGAATGGGTATGTGGCAAATTCTGGAATAATTAAAAATTCATCAATAGTTGAAATTTATTCCGATAGATAGCGCAAGTCCTCATCAACTTTCAGTTGCAAGATAAAGAGATGCCCTTTTTTCTTTTTAAAAAGTTTTGTTATTGCACTTTGATATTGTGGTGATATTGATATCTCATCTGCCAAAAAATATCAATGATAAAACAACAAAATTAATATTAAAAAACTCAAAACTCTAAACAAAGAGAAACAAAAATAAACTTCCAATGGATTCCTTCCCATGTCGACATACCTCTTAATGAAGAGGCAGACAAATTATCAAAAAAAGCGTGTCACTTACCAGGCAATAGCAATAATCTTACCTTTGAATTAATATAAACGTATAAAAAAATAAAATAAATAAAAACTGACAGTTTACCCAAATCATCACTAATACAAACTATTAAAACAATTAGAAGAACTTCGAAAACTCAATAGAAATCAACAAACAGCAAAACAAAGAAGTGGCCATATAAAAACCATACAATTTCAAAATGGACAAAAAACCTTCAATAACTGCTTGAAATGTAATAGTGCGGAAGCTTCTCCGGAACATATCATGCTGAGAACTGACAAGAGAGGACCTATTTTCCAGGTCTATAACTACCATCGTCACCAAAGTCGCTTTGGGTCGTCACTCTTAGGATTTATTTAAGGGGGATCGGTGGAAGGATGGTCTAAACCGTTGGTGTTCGACCACTACGACCTGGGTTCGATTCCCGCATTGGGCACTATTTTTCTGATTTGAAATAAAAATGCTCCAATGGCCCCTGATTCTTGTAAAAGTCCAACCCCACCAGCGAGTTCAAGTAACCAAACGGGGCTCTGGCACATTTATAAGTGCAAAGTCGAACTGCTTTTCACATGTGTAGACATGTGGTGCACTTACAGTAAAAGATTCGCTAGCTACCCACCATGATTATCATGGCCTGTACCACGTGTACTAGGGATTAGCAAAAAAAAAAATCTTAGGATTTAAAAAATAAGCTTTCTATAGAGTGTAATCGTTTGTATAAGTTTTATTATTTATTCTAACAAATTACATAACTTCATCTCTTACATTTAAATATATTTTATTCCAATGATTTATTTAAAAAGACACAGTAAAGGGAATAATTAATCAAAACCAGCTAATTATTAGTTACGTAATAAGCACCTCAAATGGAATTTCAAGTGTTTTTTTTTTTCTTTCTAGATGATAGTGAAGATTAGAAAATCTCTAGTTAGGATTTAAAATCAATAGACTTTGAATTTGAACTGATTTTCTGATTTATAGGTTTTTAACTTTTAATTAGACATTTTAAATATATATTTAGACATTTTTCATTTTAATTGAGACACATGAACTTTTCTATAAAAAGTTCATATGTCTGAATTAAAATGAAAAATGTCTAAATTAAAATAAAAAATGTTTAAGTTAAAATTAAAAAATGTCTAAATTAAAATTAAAAATGTCTAAATAAAAATGAAAGTGTCTAAATTAAAATGAAAAATGTCTAAATATAAATTAAAATTGTCTAATTAAAAGTTTAAAAACCTATATTTTATTTTAATCAGTGTTTTGTATATTTAATTGTTTTTGACCATTGTATGAGAAGTCACGTGTGTAAATAAAATTGTATTGAGTTTGTTTTCAACAATTATTTGCAACAAGCAACAAATAAGTTAAAATTTGCATATTTATAGATAGTTCGTTGTTTATCTTTACATAGATTAATTTGTAAATATGTTGCATCATTTATTTTTGCCTTTTAATTTTCTTAGCAAAATCATGCCCTGTACCACGTGTACTAGGGATAATAAAATAATGTTTAATATTGCTATATTAATAATGTTAATAAAATTATAAATAAAATAGTGTTTACTACAATATATTAATAATTTGTTTAATATCTTTCATCTGAATAGGGAATTTACGCAAATTTGTCCTTAAAAACCCATTTAATGAATTCTCAGGAAGCCTCTGGGATAAAAGTTTTTGTCGTTGAAGTACAGTTTCTACCAGGTTGACGAGGGCCAACAGCCCCAAACGCGTTAATGTTTGGCTTTTCTTGATTTATGTTTTAGTTCATTTTTGTTCCACTAGATGGCGCTCTACCATCTATAAATGCTCATTTGAGCGGTCAAGTTATGCCTTTTATGTATATTCATATGTATAAATGAAGATGTATAAATCATTTATACTTTACACTATCTTCGCACCTGGCTGGCGAGCGAGGCAGGAGCCCTATCCTAAACGGCAGCGACTGAGTGTCCCAAAGTCATGCAAATTGTTGAGATTGTGACCTGGGAACCAAGTAATACAGAGCTGTTACCAAATTTTACCTAATAACTCACGATCGGAAATGCGTATGTTAGCACGTTTTTTCTGAAGTTTCTTCTAGAAAGAACGAGCTGACTCAATTCGATTCAATTGATTTATTTCAAACAACAAAAGAGAATTACACTACGATTTAATGCGATTTAGTTGTATTTATAATACAAAAGAAAACAGAAGAAGAAAAAACAACAACAACAACAAAAAGAATGATGATAAGTAACAATAAAATTCTATAAATATGAATTATAATTAATTAATAAAATGCAATAATAATAAAAAAACTAACAGCATAATTGGAGACCTTACTTTACAATACGCCCATCGTATATGAAATTTATATTCACACTCACGGCAAAACCTATATATTCCCCATCACAACTCAGGTGAGATAGTATAGAATGATAATTTTGAGCTTCCAATTCTCGACAAAAATTGAATTTCTTTCCTTATATGAAAGCTGAACTTATAACGTGTATGCATATACGAGTATTTCTGATTTAATGTTTAAATCGCCAAAAGATCAAACTTCCGAATTATCTTTTAACTAGAATAGAAATAAGGGTTTTTCTTTAATTTAAAATCAAATTTTCATAAAACGCTTCTCAATTTATACCAATAAAATTAATAAAAAACTAATATTTTTAACCAAAAAAATATGGAAAATATTTTTCAACATATTAAATTTTAACCTACGAGAGTCTTTCAAATGAAAATTATTAATATGAGCTACACGAATTAATAATTCTATCAGCATTTTAACTCAATTTGGATTATAAATTATTCCACTTTATTTTCACTAAAATGAAAATTTATCTTTTTTTTTTTTACACAAAATATCATAATCGGCCAAACATGTTGATTTTTAGTTTTTAATTGGCATATGTTAAAAACTAACAATTAACTTTGCATATTTTTTTAAAAGGGGTGCTAATTTTCTAATCAATAGATGTAATTAATAATTTTATGAAATTCTCTGGTAATTAAAAACCAAAAAAGATTAATTATTAATAGTAGAGGGGGGTGTAGTATAAAAAATAAATTATATAACAGGAATTGGTTTAATTTTTTTTTTTAGAGGCTGTGCTTGTTTATTTTTTCCTGTCCAATCTATTTATCAGGCCAGTTAATTGATTAGCTACGTTGTCTATTCCAACCTGTTAATTAGGGAAAGTATTAGGCTTTAATTATAATTGATTTTTCAATTTAACAACTCCAAATCATTTGGGCGATAATTTGTAAAGTTCGTTTGCTAATTTAGGAATAATCATTTTGCATGCCTACTTTTGGAATTTTCTAGAGATTTCGTTAATTTCATATAGAGAGGGAATAGTTTGATGGAATTCCAGTAATTTATAGTTAGGTAGAGTCTTCTGATAGTTTAAAGTCGTCTGATTTTAAATTGAAAACAGAATGTTGAACATTCCTTTAATAGAAATATTGCTTTGGTCGCCCACACACATACATATTCTCCATTTTTATACCATTCTTCTCATAATTAATAGGTGATTATCAGCATTCTAATGGATATTATATGATTTATAAATAGTTTGTGTCTATATTCTTTAAAGAAATGTCCCTTATTCAAATAATGAATATAAATTTTGAGTAAAATTGATCATTCTTCCAGGGAAAAGTGTATTTTCATAAATATTATTGTTTTCTAGCTTTCGGGCACGGACGCCCATCTACAGGAGAAATCATGGTATAATGATACGCCAATAGAACACGAGTTAAATATAATCGGATAATATTTTACATATTTTTATTAATTCTTTTTTGTATGAAGAATATATTCGGATTTTTTCTTCTCTGGAAATGTGCTTGAAGGTGGTTGGGCCTTCAAGTATGCTTCGCATTTTTTGGTGGTAATCGGATTTGTCTAAAATCACTGTATGTATTAATAAAAATAAGTAAAATAGTATCCGATTATATTTAACTCGTGTTCTATTGGCGAATTATTATACCATGTTTTCTCCTGTAGAAGGGCGTCCGTGCCCGAAAGCTAGAGAATAAAAATGTTTATGAAAATACACTTTTCCCTGGAAGAATGATCAATTTTACTGAATATTAATGCAAGGGATCATTTTATAGAATATAAATTTTATTTCAAAACTTTTTTTTTTATTTCCCTTGTTCAGAACGCAAGGATAACGATAAAATAATAAGTTACAATAACAGTTTTGGAAAATTCTGACAAGAACCAACCTATATACCATGGTTTCAGGCTATCGCCCTCATCAGTACAGGGACGGTTTCATAACATCCTACAGAAGAGGTGAGATAACGGTCCAATTTACCAGAAAGATGTTTTTGCTGGAGAAGTAAAAAGAGCAGATTTTCAGGGGCGTTTTTGATTTTATGACGAGACATGGTGTTCTTATTTGTCAAAGCTGTTTTTCTCTTATAGGACAACAACAACAACAACAACAAAAGCCTTTATTAAGACACTATTGTCTTACAAGGGGATTCCCCTAAAAGGTTATATATGTACATGAGTGAGGAGAAAAAGTAATTTAGAGGGGAGGGGGATCAATCAGCCGTTGTCTGTGGAGTTGAGCACTTCTTCCCTCATTTTATCAATCGCCTTGAAAAATTTAAAATATTTATAAACAATTTGTTTATCCAGCAGGAGAGTAGTAACAATTTTATATACATGTTGTTCATTATAGCGAGTTAGCCCCGAAATTTCGTGAATTTCCAGTCTCTTTTCCTGTAGAAATGGGCAATGGAATATATATTGTTCTTAGAGGAATATGCGCTTCAAAGTATAGGATCATCTCTCTGACTATTTATTGCGTTGATTTGAATTTTTTTTTTACAATTTTTATTTCATTGGAATATGATGGGAAGGAATTCTTCTTCCCCATGATAATATTCTATTAACACCAGATCACAAATATTGAAACAAGAATAGCTAACTACCTAATATATATATTTATATATGAAAAAACAATAGAAAAAATACAAAAAGCTCAGGTGTTGATATTAAAAACAAAGTAGGCATATCCTGACCAGATGCACACGTGCTTTTCAGAAGGCAGAGCACCATCAAATAGAACAGAAATCAACTAAACATTGATTTAGCCTGTTCCCTGATATTTGGCCAACCCAAAAAACAAAGTAGGCATATCCTGGCCAGGAGCACATGTGCTTTTCAGAAGGTAGATCGCCATCTGGGGGAAATTTGGGTTGGCCATATATCAGGGAACAGGCTAAATCAATGTTTAGTTGATTTCTGTTACACCAGATGGCGCTCTGCCTTCTGAAAAACACATGTGCTCCTGGTCAGGATATGCCTACTTTGTTTTTAATATATTATATATACTTGCATACTATATACATACTGTACTTTACAGCAGCCCATTTAGAACAGGCCAGTATGATATTTCATACCCACACAGAGCCTCCTACTGTCTCCATAAAATTATTGTACTACTTTCTTATTGACATGTGAGAGGGTGGTTGTTCGCTAAATCGTGTTTGGAAATTTTTCTGGACCTATGAGTGTCAGATCTGGCTTCAATAGGCAATTTTCACTTCCGTCCGGAGAACCCCAGGTATTCAAATTCTAGATAGCTTTTAATATTTTAGAGTTGAATGTCCGATATCTATAATTAAAACTAATTATGTTTTTAACGCTAGAAAGAAAGAGTTATTCCATCTAATATAAATAATTTCCTACTGGGTGTTTGAACATATTTTGTTGAAGGAAGTTAGAAATGGCCTGGCTCATATATGGTCAGACTTAACAGTCAGTTCAATCTCCAAACCGCTCTTCTAATATATTTTATCTGTTCTTCTAAGACAATACCAACCTGTATACCATGGTTTCAGGCTATGGCCCTCATCAGTACAGGGACGGTTTCATAACATCCTACAGAAGAGGTTAGATAACGGTCCAATTTACCAGAAAGGTGTTTTTGCTGGTGAAGTGACAAGAGCAGATTTTCAGGAGCGATTTTGATTTTATGACGAGACATGGTTGTCATATTGGTAAAAATTTGTCAAAGCTGTCGGCGAAGCGTTTCTTTAATGAAAAGGTAAAAGCTAGGCGAACTTTCGAACAATAACTTTCTTCGACGTCTTATCGAAGTACGTTTTGATGATTTCAAGTCTTCACGTCCGTGTCTCCTGCTTCGAGTGCTTTTGTTCTCACGCCAACATCCAAAGTGGCATGTAGTTCCATTAGAGTTGAATATATATATTATATATGCATGCTGTATCGAAATATAATACATAATCAATGAAAAGGTATATTCATATTATAATTTAAAATGAATATATAATATCAATATAATATAAATAGCAATATATATGCACCAAAACAGACAATGTCATATATTTGAGGCCAATTTGTCGCAGCAGCAGGGGTTCTCCGATGCTGATGTCCTGGTAAAATCCATCGCTGGATCAGGTAATAAGGAAAAAGTGAAGAGGAGGCAGATTTGGAATTAAGCGAAGGTTGGCATCTTTCCTACCTCATTAGCAGTCCTGGGTCTCATTAACAACTCGGACCTGACGTAACGAGATTAAAGGCCCTGACACGCCCGATACCATTACGCAGCACTTAAGAAGAGCTAATTTTGTCTTCTCCGCCTATTGATTCTGTAAAGCTTCGCCTTTGGGCGAGCTAAGCCTCGTCTTAAACAGATCTTTATACCATTGCATGCCTTATTGAATTGTCTATATGATGAATCGTATTGGCCTAATGATAACAACGCCAAAAATTTATATTATCACGTGATAAATTAGGAAAGACAGACTTCAGGATGACACAGCAATTTATTCGAGGCAAGAACAAACTATAATAAGCAAAAGCCAAGAACAAACTATAAATGATAAACAAAAGATAAGCAATGAGGGAAGTTTACATAGTGACAAAATATAAACATAAAAAGTGATAATCTATTAATAAAATAATAAATACTTTGCTACAATATTGAACAAAATTGTCTATACAACCAGATGGCACAAGAACCTATAGGACATGCAACAACTGTCCTGGTGTGGAACTAACACCTACTCACATATTCTCATGCCCAGCAATGGCTGCAGCCTTGTAGAAAATTGACATAGACCCAGAGCAGCAGCTTTACACACCCAAGATAGTGGACATTGCTGCTGCTGTGATAGAGATGTATGGAGACATCTGAGGCTCTTTTTTTTTTTTGCTTATCCCTAGTACACATGGTACAGGCCATGATAATCATAGTGGGTAGTTAGCGACTGCTTTTACTGTAAGTGCACCACATGTCTACACATGTGAAAAGCAGTTCGACTTTGCACTTACAAATGCCAGAGCCCCGTTTGGTTACTTGCACTAGCTGGTGGAGTTGGACTTTTGCAAGAATCGGGGGCCATTGGAGCATTTTTTTTTTAACAGAAAAAAAATGTCCAATGCGGGGATCGAACCCGGGTCCTAGTGGTCGAAAACCAAACGGTTTAACCAGCCTTCTACCGATTTATTGGACACAACAACAACAATATCGGTATATAAACTAGGTATATTATCAAAAATGTAAAAATATCGTGAGGTGACGAGTGTCTTGTGAGTTTTCTTTTATTTAACCGAGCTTACGAGTAGTTCTGTTCTTGAGGTCATTTTTACTTCTGTGGAAGAGCAGAAATACTCGAAGGTTCTGTTAAATAAAGGAAAACTCACAAGAAACTCTTCGCCTCACGATATTTTTACTTTTTTGATAATATACCTAGTTTATATATACCGATATTTTCTATATTATATTGTTGCATCAATTTTAATGCGCCCTACATTCATTAAAAATATTCTATGATATTTAATATTTATTTAAAACAGATTATTTAGATTATCATCATTCCTTTTCATAGTTTCATTCCTTTTGTAATATTTTATTGTACATGTATCTTGATTGGTTATTGGAGGGAGAGAGGTCTTGACGAAGACTTAGGATTACGACCTACGAGGAAGACAACAAATAAATAAACACAATAACTTAAAAAGTAATTTATTTTTATTTACTTTTCTTTATTTCATTTAAGTATGGAACCCCGCTCGGTAAGCGTGTATAACACCAAGAAGGAGGAAACCAAGGTCGACGACCTTGCAAAGCTGCAATTTGGTGCAACAATATACAAGGAAACTTTTCGCCTCACACGATTTTATACTTTTTGAAATTTACTGCTCCAAGCGATTTTCCAAGTTATGATATAAACAAGGTATAGACGACTGCGACAATTTGATGAGTACAGGAGAAGGATGCATGTGACACATCAAGTTGACAGACGCGTCATCCACAGGATGTAATTAGTTCATTAACCATCCTCTCTTTGGACCTGTCAGCCTTCTCGTTACAATATACGAAAGAGATTTTTTTTTCCCAATTGAAACATTTATTTCTTTGAAAAATTCAGGTAATTCTTAATCAGAAAGAAAGTGCTCATTTAGAAGCACAATAAAGTTATATTTTCTACCTTTGAGCTCTTTTTGAGAATATTTCAGCCTATTGCTGCACATTGGCCTCAATAATCATTCTCCTGCTTTGAAAATAAACGGTAAAATATCACCTTGTGGTGGATCCTTAATTTAAGAATATACTTATTCATATTTATTTGGCCGAAGCTGTCCAATTCTTGCCAACCCGTGCACGGCCAAGTGCGTTAACTGCTCAGCCAAGGGCCTCTCTGCCGACCACGAGGGGCAAGATCAATGTATTAAAATTACAATTATATTCTCACAATGAGTATCTTTTTTATTTAAAACACGCTAGCTTTCAAGCGTTAATCGCTCTTCAACGGGCTTACTATAATATCGACTTTATCTGGTAGGATAAAGTCGATATTATAGTAAGCCCGTTGAAGAGCGATTAACGCTTGAAAGCTAGCGTTTTTCAAATAAAAAAGATACTCGTTGTGAGAATATATTTGTAATTTTAATACTTTTTTCACAATTTTATCATGAACAAAATCAATGTCTTGCCCAACTGCCAGAGCTAGAGCTGCAAAGTTCTAGACCTCCGCGGACCCAATCCGGCCTAACCTGCCTCTTCCCTGATGGAGATCCTGTCCCTAGCCACCCCAGCCTGGTCATAGTGTTTTGAATATATTCCGCTTTATGCGGCCATTGGGGTTCAAAAATCATATATTTCGATTAGCAGCCCCGCGAATAAAGATATTAATTTAAGAATAGTCGTTGGACGAGTGGTTAAAACCCTCAATTCCCGACAGCCATGAACCGGGATCGAATCCCGCATTGAAAACTTTGTTTTAATATGTGAATAACCTTCATATATTATTTACTTGTGTAATTATCATAAGCTAGGTTTCTCCTTTTGAGTGGTACCTAGAGAAGAAGTTATTTTGGAACAAGAATAAGAATCCTTAATTTACAAACTTCACCATACTGGTGTAACCCAGCAACCCGAAGTGTGCTTACGAGGTTTGCTTTTCTTGTTTATTCTCAGGAAATATATTAGCCATATTCCTCTTATTCTTCAACTGGTAGTAGTTGGCGACTGCGTACACTGTAAGTGAACCACATGTCCACACATGTAGAGAGAAATTCGATATTTGCACTTACAAATGTGTCAGTGCAACGTTTTGTTACTTGCACTCACTCGTAGGATTGAACTTTTGCAAGAATCGAGGGCTATTGGAATACATTTTTATTCAGAAAACAGTGCTCAATGTGGTATTCAATCCCGGTTCGTGGTTGTCGCAAATCGACGATTTTTGCCATTCGTCCACCTACCCCATTCCATATTCCTTCCTTAAAATAAGGAATACAACGATCATTTTCTATCCATCAACAGCGTTTATTTGCACTATTTGCAAGTGATGCTCCATTATGTAAATATATAAAAGAATATAAAATTTGGGATATTGCTGATTTTGTAAGTCGTAGTGAATTGGGATCTGTGATAACACAGTGTGTTGTGTCCGGCATACAGGCATGGCACAAGTATAGGCAGACAATTTATATTAAGAAACTTAACGAAATGATTTACTCATCCAAGTTGCATATATGAGAATGTTTCTCCTGTATGTATAAATTTGTCCCCAGAAAGAAGATAGACGTCTAACGACTTTAAGGTAGTGAATTTTAAAAAATAACGATACATATACGAGATAATTCTTTAATATGGAGGTTGCCTGGCCGGTATTCATAGTTCTTAAAAAATAAGAGACAAATTGGTCAGAAAGATTTTATTTTCTCTGAAAATATAAATCCTTTTATGGCCGAGGTGTCTCTTTTTTTTTTAAACAAGATAAGTCGACTTATAAATAATATATTTTTATGTCGGGAACTGTCTGAATAAAACAAAGCAAATTGGGTGTGTTGTCCATCTCAATTATATCTTTATTTTCTTATTATATCCTATATCTTGTTTATCATTTATTGAGCCATATCTTCCTAATATATTCCACAACGGCGCATGATTAATTTTTTTTTTTAATTGAAGAAATCGCCTGAAAAGTTAATAACACAGGTCTACAAAAAAAACCTTTTTTTTTTTTTTTTGCCGGAGAAAACCTGATGTTGATTCTGATTAAACTTTTCATGCTGAATTCAAAAATGAAATCAGAAGTTTTCCATCACCCATAGTTCTTGCAGGATAACCGTTTTTTCTATAAATTGGTATATACAGTAATAATGCAGAAAATGTTACGTAAGCATTTTTTAAGTAAACATCATTACATTAGCTAGCGCTTTATTATTATTGATCATACACAACTTGACGGACTTGAATAACTATATGCAAATAGATAAGTTGAATATATTTGTGACACCCCTGGATCAACTCGTGTGTAAGAGCAATGATTAATATGACATATATATTTCGGTACAGGGGCCGCTCTCTAAACAGTTATTTACAAATATAAGAACAGGACATTTCAAAGGAATGAAGATAAAGTGTTGTAAAAGGTTACGTTCTCAGACCTTCCAGAGACCCTCTAGCGTCTTCGGTTTTCTAGATCTAAGAGCAGTTTTAAGCAAGTCAAAAGCACAAAAATCTATAGGGGCTAAGTCTGGAGATTTTATCTGCAAAAATGTTATTTTTAAAATGGAATACCTTCTGTGCATATTTATAAATACGCCAGCATGTTTAATAAG
>CP092872.1:18060313-18339569 GCA_030710605.1 Cordylochernes scorpioides | reverse complement strand
GGTCAGATATCCTTCTATTGATACCATCTTGTCCTCTCTCAGCTCTAATGCTTCTCAGCCTTTCCAAAGACCCTCTAGCGTCTTCGGGTTTCTAGATCTAAGAGCAGTTTTAAGCAAGCAAAAATCTATAGGAGCTAAGTCTGGAGATTTTGTCTGCAAAAATGTTATTTTTAAAATGGAACACCCTCTGTACATACAGGGTGATCCAAAAGTCCCGCACTATTTTAAAAATTAATAACTCCGCGAATATTTGCGCTAGAGCAATGCGGTAAAAACCATTGTGTTCAGGATGCAATGGGATTTTTTATGGCAAATAATGAAAAATTCGAAATTAATTTTAGTTACAATCTTATTCGCCAGATGGCACACTACCAGAATCAGAGATTCAGCGGACAAATTGTTTGATAAATTGAAAAATATAACTGATAGACATGTATTTTTCCTTTTTGAATACCAGGAAAGAACCCTAATAATATCAAATAACAAATTAATAAAACACCACTCCGCCAAAAGTATGAAGAATTGGTTAACAATTTTTAAATACAATCAGAGATATGTAAAATAGGTAAATGCAAATTAAAACATGTAGCAAAAAAAAAATTGATATTTTAGATACGGTTTTATTCCAAAGATAATAAATTTCTAATATTTTTAATTCAACTCTCTCTCATACTGTACCCAATTTTAAAAAATGTGTCCCCTCAAATAAAAATATTTTTCAAATCGACCTTTTGCGTTGAAAAACGTGGTAGTAAAATCATTTTGTATTATTTTTTTGTACAAAATTTCTAAAGTTATTGGTTAAATAAAAACAAACGATAGCATTGCGTCTCTTTATACATGAAATTTATTATGCTAGCTTTCGGATCTTATCGATCCTTCCACAGGCCAAGCTGTAAGTTGAGAGAAAGAGTATATATAGTTGTACAATATTATTTATATACACCTAACGAAGATAGAAAATAAAATAAATATAAACACATTGTGTTTATATTTATTTTATTTTCTATCTTCGTTAGGTGTATATAAATAATATTGTACAACTATATATACTCTTTCTCTCAACTTACAGCTTGGCCTGTGGAAGGATCGATAAGATCCGAAAGCTAGCATAATAAATTTCATGTATAAAGAGACGCAATGCTATCGTTTGTTTTTATTTAATAAATTTATAGCAATTCTTTTGTCTATATTTACAATGGAAAGTTATTGGTGTACAGAAAATATTCCTTATGCTTTTTCTTCTAATGAGCGAAAAGCGAAATACTAAACATAAGGGGAAAAATTGTGTGAACCAGTGTTATTCGAGAAGTTATAACCCTCTGGTTTGCACGACATAATATGTGAGCAAATGACAAACAAAATATTACTGTTCACAAAAAGAAAAAGAGTCAAGATGTGAGGACAGCATTTATTATCCCCATAATCCAACACAAAGAGATGCAAAATATTGGTAGATAATATAATACATGGCAGCTTATATAACACATGAGGTAGCTGCCTTCTCTCTTGTATTAGGTCACAATCCTTGCTCCATGTGGCACCCTTCATTCTCAATCACCGCCTGCAGACGATAAATGACAGAATGGACATCATTAAATAACATATCTGTTGAAATTGATAAAACGTGCCATTTGATAGAAGCCTTCAACATGGCCAATGTGGTAGGCCAGCATCGATAAACACACGATTTAATGTACCCCCATAAACAAAAATCGCAAGGCGTCAAGTCTGGTGATCATGGAGGCCACTGGTATATAAAGTGGCGACTTATCACACGATTTTCAACGAACGTATTCTTCAGCAATTGTTTGGCACCGCGGGAGATATGAGGAGGTCCTCCAATTTTCATGAATGTTATTTCGCTTAGTGCTTTTTCCCTGCAATATGGGAATACACTTTTCTCTCAAAAGTTGAACATAACGTTCACCATTACAGAAACGGTTTTAAAGGTTCTTCCATTCATTTTTCAAAGAAAAATGGTCCAATAATAAAAGAAGAAGCGAACCTACACAAAACTGTAACTCTAGACTGTTAAAGTGGCATTTCTGTAAAGATCCTAGGGGTTTCTGTTGCCCAAAAGCGGCTGTTTTGAATGTTAAATTCTCCGTTTAGAGAAAAGTGAGCATAATCTGTCCACAGAACATTCGACAGCCAGTTTTCATCAATATCAATTTTCCGGAAAACCCATGCAGCGAATTCTTGACGCATCTCAAAATCGCCAACTTTCAGCTCGTGAAATCTTTGAATTTTATATGGGTACACACAATAGAGACATTAAGTGAAGCCTCTTCGGATATCACAATCATACTCGGCGATTTTAACGCCAAAAGTTCAACTTGGGGAAAATCTGTCCAGGATAACAAAGGTCACCGACCTCGACCTTACACCATTAAATAAGGGAGAGAACATCTATCTATCCAAGTCCACAGGCACAGAATCCGCAATAGACATCACAGCGATAAATTTCAACATAGCACCCACAACACAATGGAAAATCCTGAGAGGTGCAATCAGTGACCACAGACCAATTTTAACAACCCTAAACTTCAAAATTGAGAATGTCCAATAGAATAAAAGAACATGGAACTTTAGGAAAGCCGACCTGAAAAAAATTCACAGAAAAGCTTGAAGAACTGTGCAACGAAAAAATTGAATTACAGAACGCTTGACAAAAACTTGGAAAACTTCTCTTCGAATATATCAAAAGCTGCAAAAGCATCGATACCTAGAAGGAGACGTTAGACCTGTGGATACCTTACTGGAAGGACCATAACATCGAGGCAATGATTGCAGAGAGAGACAATATCAATGAACTTCTTTAAAAAATAAAACAGAAGAAAAGAGAAAGTAACACATTGAAATTAGTCACAAAATAGAACAAGAAATTTGGATATGCAAACAAGAACAAAATGGCAGAATTCTGCCAAAAAATGGATCCAAGAAAGGACAGCCAACACTGGAATATGATTAGAGTGTCAGAAAACAATAAAAACCAACACCAATCCTCCAATACTCTAACCGATATGAATAGAACAGCGAGAACGAGAACAAACAGATGGCTGACATAATTGCTGAATATCTTTCAAGCACTTCCATACTCAAATATACGAATGAAGACAGGACTCTAAAAATAATATAAACCAGTTAGTTAAACAAGCAAGAAACTTTCATCAACAAGATATTTTCTCGATTTATGTTTATTAGCAAATTTTTCTAGGTGGAAAAGAATCTTGTTCAAATCTCTTTCAATTTTTTTCCAGTTAGTGTTGCTGCTCCATAGAATAATGTCATCAGCGAAAAGTCCAATATTGGATTTATGTGAAAATTTTTCTTCTATGCCTACAATAAATAGGGTGAAGAGATTTGGGCTAAGGACTGATCCTTGTGGTAATCCTTGATACAATTTGAAGGTTTTAGATAGAGTGCCATTATATTTGACCCTAATGTATCTATTTTTAAGGGAATCATTTATCCAAGTGATAGCTCTTCCGTCAATTTTGAAATTTTTGTATAATTTTGTAATTAGCTTGTTTTTCCATACCTTATCAAAAGCTTGTGTAAGGTCTAAAAATCAGCTATTGTGTGGTTAGTTGGTTTTCTGTTTTGTGCATCTTTTACCTTTTGTGTGAAAAATAAGAGTTGGTCTATTGTCCCATGTCCTTTCCTAAATCCATATTGTTCTTCTTGTAAGAGATTTCTTGTGTCGGGGTGGTAGGTGAGTCGTCTGAGTATAATTTTTTCCATTAATTTTCAGCAAATACTTGTGAGGGAGATAGGTCGGTAGTTTTTTGGGTCATCAGCAGATTTGTCAAGTTTTTAAATGGGAATTATTGTTGCATTTTTACAGTTCGAGACAATTTTCCAGTTTTCCAGGAGTTATTGAAAATATCAAGAAGTCTTTCTTTGCCAATTTTGCCCAAGTTTGATATCATTCGGCTATGGATTCCATCTGGCCCAGGAGTCTTGTTTAGGTCAGTGTTTTCTAATGCATAACCTAGCTCTTTCATATTGATTTTTTTCATGGAAAATATTATGAGTGCTGGTGACGTTTTTACAGTCATTAATAATCCTTCGGGCCTTTGTTTCAACCTTGATTTTACTACTTATTTGATATGAATTACCTAAAAGATTAACAGCAATTTTGTCATTAGTTGCTGGTGTACCATCTGTATTCCTAATCATATTAGGTTTTTCGGTTTGTGACTGGGATCTGTCAATTTGTTTTGCCAAATTCCAAAGTTTTGTATTTGGGTTTCTTGGGTTCAGGTTTTCACAAGTTTGTTTCCATTTTCCCTTTTCACATTTACGTATAATCTTTTTATTTTTGCATTCACAATGTTCAGTTCAGTTCTACAATTTGTTTGGTTGTGGTTCCTTTTTTTGTAGTTCATTTCTTTTAGTTATAAGTGTTTGAATATATTTTGCCTGGTGTGTATAATTTGGAATCCATTTCTTAATATTACCTCTTGGTATTGAAACTGTGGCTGCTTTAATAATGGTGTTTTCGAAAGATATCCAATTAGCCTTTTTGAAGTTCCAGAATATTTCTTAATTGAGCTGGTTTTGGTCTTGGTGCTAATTTCTATCAAATTAGGCAAATGATCACTTCCAATACTTTTTAATATTTGCTATTTGCATTTGTGGAAAATGTCATGATATTAAAAACTTATATCAAGGGCTTGTGCAGTATTATAGCTGTAGGAATGATGGGTAGGATTCCCATCATTTAAGCACATGATGGCATTGTCGTCAAATATGTTTGAAAGTATTTTGCCTCTTGGGTTTGGCGTGGAACATTCCCATAGTTGATGTTTGGCATTAAGGTCACCTACAATAAGAGTTGTCTGTAAGAAATTGAGCCATTGTTCCATCGTCAATAAGTTTATTGTTTGGAGGGTGATACATATTGTATATGTTGATGGCTTCGTTTTGATTGAGGTAGACTTTGATATCTTGGGCTTCGAGGTCTAATGTGTTTGAAATATTAACGGCTATGTCCTCATATTACAAATTCTTGATTAAAAATGCTAGGCCACCCCCTTTAACAGCATATACAGATGGATCTTCAGACCTTACCCTGAGTTATGGAGGGGCCGGAATTAACATAATACTGCAAGATGGAACGCACATCAAAATCAAAGAAGGTGCAGGACAGATTTCGTCAAACTTCACTTGTGAACTGACAGCTATCTGGAAAGCCCTTGATGTATGCCTTAGCCAACCATCCCTGCATCAAGCAGAAGGAAATTTAATATACAGCGACTCCATATCCGCTCTAGAAGCAATTCAGAAGGGCAATACTGATATCACACAGAAAATACACTCGTTACTTACCCAACTGGAACCATTGGAGAATAACTGCATTCTACAATGGATCCCTGCCCATGCTGGGATCGGGGGTAATGAAATGACATTTGAATTGGCAAAGGAAGCCAGAGTTGAGCCAAAGGAAAGAACAAATGTCATTATTTGACGCTGATTCTTTGTCAAAATACAAGATAATTAAACAATAAATAAGAAAAGATCAAAATGCGAAATAAAATCTGAGAGAAAAATGACAAAAACTATAACAAGACTTAGAACAAAACACTATAAAGGAATGACAATACATCCAGATGGCACAATAACCTATAGGGCATGCAACAATTGTTCTGGTATGGAACTTACACCTACCCACATATTCTCATAGCCAGCAATGGCCGCAGCCTTGCAGAAATTTGACATAGACCCAGAGCAGCAGCTTTACACACCCAAGATAGTGGACATTGCTGCTGCTGTGATGGAGATGCATGGATACATCTGAGGCTCTTTATTGGACACGACAACAACAACGGCATTCCAGAGTAAAATAAATTAACAGAGATAGATACATATTTTTCAAATGAATTAAAATAAATATAATCGATACTAAGAGAGAGTTGAATTAAAAATATTAAAAATTTATTATATTCGGAAACACAAACCGTATCTAAAATATCATTTTTTTTGCTACATGTTTTAATTTGCATTTACCTATTTTACATATCTCTGATTGTATTTAAAAATTGTTAACCAATTCTTCATACTTTTGGCGGAGTGGTGTTTTATTAATTTGTTATTTGATGTTATTAGGGTTCTTTCCTGGTATTCAAAAAGGAAAAATACGTGTCGATCAGTTATATTTTTCAATTTATCAAACAATTTGTCCGCTGAATCTCTGATTCTGGTAGTGCGCCATCTGGCGAATAAAATTGTAACTAAAATCAATTTCGAATTTTTCATTATTTGCCATAAAAAATCCCATTGCGTCCTGAACACAATGGTGTTTACCGCATTGCTCTAGCGCAAATATTCGCGGAGTTATCAATTTTTAAAATAGTGCGGGACTTTTGGATCACCCTGTATTTATAAATGCAAGAATGTCTTCGATTTTCTAGATCTAAGATCAGTTTCAAGCAAGCCAAAAGCACAAAAATCTATAGGGGCTATGTCTGGAGATTTTGTCTGCAAAAATGTTATTTTGAAAATGGAATACCTTCTGTACATATTTATAAATACGCAAGCATGTTCAATAAGGGTCAGATATCCTTCAATTCATACCATCTTTACGTACTTTCTCTCAGCTCCAGTACTCTCCTTGCTAAGAATCAGTATCTGCTAGTCGTGACTCTGAGCTCTTCAAGTTTTCCAATAACGAAATTCCCAAATATAAATAACGAAGGTGTGCGGTGCTAATTGGTGAGGCAATTAGGGTGCTCCCTGGCGTCCAGAATTATGTGCCATTAAACTTCTTGACCTAATGACTGGCCTGACTTGACTGCTAAATTGGCGGATTTCAGCCGCTAACTCCTCTTTCTACATTGCCTGATCTTGTTGGGAGGGTCCATGTAGTCTCACTACTCTCTAGTGAAGATAGCTTAGGATTATTACTTTGAATGTACAACGATCAATGTCATACATGATAAACCTTTCAGTAATGAGGTATATATGTTATATTAAAATATTATATTGTTGCGATGATGTTCTGGGGTGCCGCGAGGAAACATGGAGACAGCGGGAAATAAATGTTTATTTTGTTTATTTTACAACCGTCCACTGGACAAGTCGAGGAAAAATATAATCTAATGATTGTTAAGATGGTATTTATAATGGTGAAAAAATAAGAAAACATGTAAAACAGGCGAACAAAGAAAATCAAAAGCATAAATGCAAATTAGGTTAGGCAAATTTACAATAATGGATAAAATAAAATGTACTTTCAAACTCTTCTTAACAATATTATTTTAAATTATATTTCATAGATTCAAATACTCTGTTAAATCGACCGCCAGAGGTCACGCTTCCCCTATAAAAACTCATTGTTGTTGTTTCTTGATGGCCGGCTCAAATCATTTGTACATTATGTAAATAAGTTTTTCATTTTTTAGATTCTTACGCCTTAAGCCAGGCATTACTTTTATGTTTTTTATATATCCCATAAGCTCAATTAAAGCTATTTATAATATTCATTATTTTTATTATTATAGTTTTAAGATTTTAACCACGACTGCATTAACATAGCATAATCCTCAAGATAATCAAAAATCAACATAAATCTCATTCTTTTTATAACATATATACACTCAGATAAAACTCAGACTCAATTAGATATCAAATAATTTTATGAAGACCTGGCTTAAAGCTTGAAAAAGAAAGTGAAATACTTATTTACGCATTTACATATCTACATAAGGTTTTGTTGCAGCTATAAAAATTGAGAATAAATATAATTTAAAGTGGCTTCAATCTGGCGGACGACTTCATAGAGAATTGTTCAAGAAAATATATTTTTAAACAAAAACACAAGTAATATATTTTTAAGAATAAAATATTATATTCACAACATATATAAATATATATACAAGCAGAAATATATATACACACACTCACAGACAAACTTCAAGTAAGTTATATCCTTTTTAACATGTATATCGGTATTCAGACAATAACTCTAAAATATATTTGATACACAGTTGCTTTTATTGAAGACGCGAGATAACAAAGTGTGGACAAAATGCCTCTGTCTCCTTTTAAAAAAGGACGGCCGGCGACATCAAAATATAAAACACATTAAGTTTTGTGTCCATGAGTGTAAATTTAATTATTTATTCGTTAGACGAATGATTTGGTGTTTCACTTGGATCTATCAGAGAATGAATTTTAACCAAATATTATATTTTATGTACCAAAATAGACATCTCTCTCTTTTAAATATATCAAAAAAGGTTTTTTTAATTCATGACTCCAGTTTAAAACCTGAAGATGGTAAAAATATTTTGCCACAACACAAGTTCAATATATTATATAATAAAAGCAAAGGTCGCCTCTACCGTCAAAATAGACGTCAAAACCTAGATGCCATCTAAAAAGATTCCATTGGATCCCTGTACAGTCCCGTTACAGGAAAGTTGACGTTTTATATGAAGATGTTTTAATAGAAGTATATCATTGCTATATGTAATTTGTCAAATGGTGATAAATATTTCTAATTGCAGTTTTCCAAATCATGATGCTACAACGATATGGGTTCTGATATTTAGTATTTGAATCGTGTGCTTCTAATAATAAGCTGATAGAGATAAAGAGGAAGTCATAGACTACACCGAATGTTTTGTTAGGAAGATCCCAATAAGAAGAAAGAAAATCGAACGGAATTCATTCGAGTTTCCCTGCGAAAGAGATTGTCTTACAATAGCGATTGTGATCACTTTCACTAGCCAGAGGAAGCAAGGTAGAATGTAGATTCTGTATGGAGCTTATAAAGAACTAAAGACGTCCTTGTGTTTCGAAGAGAATATTTAAGCTCGTTACTATTATTCTATTTGGATACAGTTCTTCACAGGAGTGGCTATGACGCAATGTTCCCGTCTTCTTAACAACCAAAGACTGTCCTCCTGTAATCTCAGACGTTAACCCTCTTCGGCCTGTTGTCGAATTAGAGAAGTCTTGCAAGAAGAGCTATGCCAATTTGAACAGTTCGAAGACAACCATTGAAAAGTCGACAACCGGAGTTACTCTGGAAACCTTGCAAGAAGTAATAACATCCTGAAATGGTGTGAACAGGAAAGGGCAGCGTGATGCCGATTTAAGAACTGTTGGACCATTGAAACAGGTCGTTTTCTTCTTCTTTCTTATCTCCACTCAATCATATTAGGGTATCAAGCTTGTAGAGATTGTTGATGGTGTCTGTTTGACAACCATCATGACTGGGTGAAGTAGAATGCGTTGCCTTTGTCATTAAGACTGGGAGCACTATTCAGTGGCAGGCCGACTTAGCTCTATAATAAATAGCCGCCTCTGACATGAGGAACAGACGCCATGTGCAGCCGCTCCTAACATGGAGTACAAACGATGCTCATCCTGTACCCTGGTTTAGGAGCCCTTACAGGGTACTATCAGCCGGGCCAGTTGAACCCAGGTTTTTAGTGAGCTTGTTACCGCTCCCCCTCCTCCTTTTTCATTCGGGCTTGGGACCGGCAAAGGCGGAGTTTTGAAACAGGTGAAAGGAGCTCTGTTGAGGCGAGAAGGACTCAGGTTTCAAGAAAAAAGGTATATTGCTAGCAACTTTGTTGAATAGAAACGGGGAAGAAAGCAAAATGCTACCGAGATAATGTCTATTTTCGGCCCAGAGTGGAAGTCAGGGGCCGGCAATGGGGGAGATCACGTGATGTCCGGACCAATAACCAGAAGAATTGTTGTCACTAGCTTGTCACTATCTCGTGGTAGTCTTTTTTTTTTGACACAGATTGTCTTTGTCAAGATTGATTGAGGATATATTTTAAAAGGGAAATTCTACCTTAATAGTTTTTCTAAATAATTAAAAAAATAAAATTAATCGCATAAAATTTTCGATATTTAGTTTTTGTAATATATTCCTTTAATAATTACTTTTTTTTTTTAGTTTGTAAATATAGAATGAAAATTAGAACTGCGCAAACTATATACAAAAATGATAATATACAATATTAGATATTTAAATTAGGAATATAAATATACGATACTTGATTTTTACAAGGAAATTTTACTTATTAGTTCTCTCCAGAAAAGTAAACAGTAACATTGTTTTCATATTCGAAATACTTGCTTAAATTTGAATGATGCCTATGACCTTCGCTGAAGGTTTTTTTTTTAAACAACAATATTGTAACAAAGTATTTATTAATTTTATTATTTAATTAGCAGAGTATTATTTTTTATGTTTATATTTTGCTATACTCTGTACACTTCCCTCTTTTGCTTATCTTTTGTTTATCACTCATAGTTTGTTCTTGCCTGAAATAAATTGTTGTCTCATCCCGAAGTTGGTCTTCCCTAATTTTACACGTGGCAATAGCAAAAAAAGAAGAATCGTATAGTCTCATTAACTCTCTATGGAGGAATATAGGTAAATTAAAAAAAAAATAATGAATTTTTGATAGAAAATATTAATCTTAGTATTTGGAATCCAATGGGTAGAGCTATCAATTTCTAGTCAAAGTGGATATATTAGTCTAATATATCGAAGTATCAAAACATGTAGCTAAACTGTGTACTTAAGGTTGACAGGACAGCTATATCTATGGTTGTTTGTGATATCATATTGTCACGCCAATGACGTCAGCCCCATCTTGCGTGCTGATATTGAGGGTAGTTCACTCAAGATTTGTGCCATGGGCCATAAATAAACAAGATAGATAATTATCTATTGCCATACACATTACACCTGCTATATATATAGCCCTAATGAAATATATATTTACTATTTTGACCCATCGATGAATGATGGGCGGTCTTACGGAAGAAGAGAAATTGGTGGCGTAGCCAGACGCGGTGAAAGAAATGAGTATCTTTGTATCAGGAAAATGTCTGTCAAGATGAAATTATTGTGTTTTTCATTTTTTTATTTTATTTTATTATTAAAAAAGCACCAAGTCTATCAGACTATTGTTCTATATTAGAATTATTTACATATATATATTTTAATACATTATAAAGGACTGCGGCGTGTGATTAAAAACAATACTTAAAATTTATATCTTTATTTAGACGATCAATTAGTAGTGATTTATAAATCTGTGTACAAATGGCTCAAAACTTCCCAAAGTGTTCATAATATTGAGTATATACAGAAAGATGATTTGGCATTATGTCAAAGTAAGCAAGTACAATTTGGTTAGTCAGAGGGAAAGCCAACAAAAGATGCTCTGGTGCTTCAACATCTAGACAGCATTCACATGTTGGATCATTTATAACTCTGTTTATATTGTGTAGATAGGAGGAATGAGAATTCAGAAAGTGGTAAATTAAGTCTTCTTATTCTTCTTTCTTATCTCCACTCAATCATATTACGGTATCAAGTTGTGACCCTTGGTGGTGTCTGTTTGACAACCATCATGACTGGGTGAAATAGAATGTGTCTGCCTTTGTCATTTAGACTGGGAGCACTACTCAGTGGCAGGCCGACTTTGCTCCAAAAGAAATGGCCGCCTCTGACATGAGGAACAGTAGCCATGTACAGCCACTCCTAACATGGAATACAAACTCATCCTGTATCCCTGGATTAGGAGCCCTTACAGGGTACTATCAGCTGGGTCAGCTGAGTGCAGGTTTTTTAGTGAGCTTGTTACTGCTCCCCCTGCCGGGCTTGGGACTGGCAAAGGAAGAGGTGGTGAATTAAGTAAATAAGCGGGAAGGGACAGGATAACTCAGCCACAAAGAGAAGTTGCTTGTCTTTCTGCAATTCCAGCATCATTCGTGTGAGCATTTTCTTTAAAAAAATGTTCCATCTATTCAAATATTTTATCTTTAAAGGATTTTAATGTATCCTACTATTGTTTTAGCAAATGTGGATAAAATTCGCCTGTTTTTTTTTTTTTTTGTACCTTCTAGTCATAATGACATCTTTTTGATTCTAAAAATTCCAGAACATGACCTACCCAGTTGATTATTGGAACCTTCCTTTTATGGTGGTAATGAACATGATACCCTTCTTTTGATTGATTTTCAGTTTCAGGATAATTTAATCCTGAAGAATCGTACCGTTTCATTAACTATCTATGGAAGAATATAGGTAAGTTTTTAAAAATAAGGAGTCGGTGGAAGGATGGTCTAAATTGGTTTTCGACCGCTACGACCCGGGTTCGGTTCCTACATTGCAAAGTCGAACTGCTTTTCACATGTTTAGACAAAATATTTCTCCCGTAGAAGGGCTTACTTGCCCGAAAGCTCGAGATATTTTTAAATAAAAAATATTTTAAAAAGAATCTTTCCCCTGCAGGCTTTATGTTTCTATTTTAATATTGAGTCAAGGGATTATTTTATCGAAATATATGCCTTTTCATTTAAATATTAATTATTGTTTCACTAGAGAGCCTGTGTTTATGTGGAACAGATTTATTATAGAATATTAAAATTGGGCTACACAAGAAGCTCAATTGGCGTCCTGTTGATTTCTATCAATCCAGCCAATCGGTTGAGTCAGTTCAACATCACGTGATATTTATCCAACATCTGGCTGATGGTGTATCAAGATTTAGTGATCAAGAAGCTTGGTCTGTCCAGCTGACATTGTGGCCTGTGAGAGATTTAACAGATATTCTGTGAAAAGTCAATATTATAATGATTCCATTTTGGGAACTTTTTTTTTATTAAAAAAATAAGTAGAATACTTCGATGGCCCTCGATTCTTGCAAAAGTCCAACCCCACCAGCGAGTTCAAGCAACCAAACGGGGCTCTTGCACATTTGTAAGTGCAAAGTCGAACTGCTTTTCAAACATGTTTAGACAAAATATTGAATGGTCATTAATGGCAGAATTGTGACGTTCGGGTATTAGGTCAGATTACATAGAGACCTGACCATGCCATAATTCTCTATGCCAGTGTTTTACCAAGTTATAGGATGAGGCATAGCCTTTAACATCTTTTTGCACATCTGGTTATCGAGCTTTATCCTTTAACTCGTTTGCATACACCGTCGATTTCTGACTGCCATGACTAGGGATCGTATCCCACATTGGGTAATTTTTTTCTGAACAAAAATGCTACAATAGGTCCCCAATTTTTACAAAAGTCCAACCCTACCAGCGAGTGCAAGTAAATAAACGGTGCTCTGGCACATTTGTAAGTTGAGAATTCGAACTGCTTTTATATGTATCGACATGTGGTGCACTTACAGTAAAAGAAGTCGCCAACTACTACCCACCATGATTGTCATGACCTGTACCACGTGTACTAGGGATAATTTGAAAATATAAATGTTTTTGCAAAAAATAATAATTTCGTGAATTATTTTCGTGACATAGCGTTTTGGCCAGTTTAATTAACATCAAAGCAAATTCCTATCTGAAAATAATAACAATAAAATGTTTAATTTCTCCACAAATAGATGGCGCTATTTTTATTCAAAGATATTGTAAATAAATAATAAATTTCGAAGCCAAAAGATATTTCTGTGCTCCAGAAGATATTTCCGAGAAGTCTGACCGGCAGGAAACGGAGTTTTTACGACTGCAGACGATTCCTGACATTTACCTCCTCGTTTGTTTTCATCAGACTGACATAAAATTCTTAGCAGGCGGTGAGTTAGGCTTCAATTGGGTTTCTTAACTGCTCTCAATTCCGTCTTGCAATGGCCGCCTCATAGCGGATTCCCCTCACCATTCTTACAATAAATAAAACCTCCCATCCCTAATCCTAAAGTACAGGGTGATCCAAAAGTCCCGCACAACTTTAAAAATTAATAACTCCGCGAATATTTGCGCTAGAGCAATGCGGTAAACACCATTGTGTTCAGGATGCAATGGGATTTTTTATGGCAAATAATGAAAAATTCGAAATTGATTTTAGTTACAATTTTATTCGCCAGATGGCGCTCTACCAGAATCAGAGATTCAGCGGCCAAATTGTTTGATAAATTGAAAAATATAACTGATCGACACGTATTTTTCCTTTTTGAATACCAGGAAAGAACCCTAATAATATCAAATAACAAATTAATAAAACACCACTTCGCCAAAAGTATGAAGAATTGGTTAACGATTTTCAAATACAATCAGAGATATGTAAAATAGGTAAATGCAAATTAAAACATGTAGCAAAAATATTTATATTTTATATGGGGTTTTGTGAAATAGATTGAATGTTTGAAAACACTGCTGATATCAATACACGAATTTTTGAAATGTTAATATAGTACCAAAAATTATGATGGCACTATTAATAGGATTTCTTGCTCTAAGAAATGTGTAGTTTCTTGACTGATTGGCGACCCTTGACTTTTTAACTGGATATTTGTCATGATCCAACAAATGAAATATAGAGGGGAGTGACAAAATATATTTGTCGTACTTTATTCCAAATATCCTGTGGGCTTGTCAAATGTTATCATTGTTTATTATACTGTACACAATTTTAAGAAATGTGTCCCCTCAAATAAAAATAATTTTTAAATCGACCTTTTGCGTTGAAAAACGTGGTAGTAAAAAAACAAACAAACAAAAAGCCTTTATTGAGGACCTCTCGTCCTATATAGGATTCGCCAGTTTATGTTAAAACGTGGTAGTAAAATCATTTTGTATTTTTTTTTTCACAAAATTTCTAAAGTTATTGGTGTACAGAAAATATTCCTTATGCTATTTCTTCTAATGAGCGAAAAGCGAAAACTAAACATAAGGGTAAAAATTGTGTGTACCAGTGTTATTCGAGAAGTTATAACACTCTGGTTTGCACGACATAATATGTGAGCAAATTACAAACAAAATATTACTGTTCACAAAAAAAAAGAGTCAAGATGTGAGGACAGCATTTATTATCCCCATATCCCAACACAAAGAGCTGCAAAATATTGGTAGATATTATAATACATGGCAGCTTATATAACACATGAGGTAACTGTCTTCTCTCTTGTATTAGGTCACAATCCTTGCTCAATGTGGCACCCTTCATTCTCAAACACCGCCTGCAGACGATAGATGAAAGAATGGACAGCATTAAATAACATATCTGTTGAAATTGATAAAACGTGCCATCTGATAGAAGCCTTCAACCTGGCCAATGTGGTAGGCCAGCATCGATAAACACGCGACTTAATGTACCCCCATAACCAAAAATCGCAAGGCGTCAAGTCTGGTGATCTTGGAGGCCACTGGTATATAATGTGGCGACTTATCACACGATTTTCACAGAACGTATCCTTCAGCAATTGTTTGGCACCTCGGGAGATATGAGGAGGTCCTCCATCTTTCATTAATGTTATTTCGCTTAGTGCTTTTGCCCTGCAATATGGGAATACCCTTTTCTCTCAAAAGTTGAACATAACGTTCATCAGTTACAAAAACGGTTTTAAAAGTTCTTCCATTGATTTTTTAAAGAAAAATGGCCCAATAATAAAAGAAGTGAACCCACACAAAACTGTAACTCTAGGCTGGTAAAGTGGCATTTCTGTAAAAATCCTAGGGTTTTCTGTTGCCCAAATGCGGCTGTTTTGAATGATAAATTCTCCGTTTAGAGAAAAGTGAGCATCATCTGTCCACAGAACATTTGACAGCCAGTTTTCATCAATATCAATTTGCCGGAAACCCATGCAGCGAATTCTTGACGCATCTCAAAATCGCCAACTTTCAGCTTGTGAAATCTTTGAATTTTGTATGGGTACACACAATAGAGACATTAAGTGAAGCGTCTTCGGATATCACAATCATACTCGGCGAATTTAACTCCAAAAGTTCAATTTGGGGATCACCTGTCCAGGATAACAAAAGTCAGCGGGTTAAGGACATGCTAACAGACCTCGACCTTACACCGTTAAATAACGGAGAGAACACCTACCTATCTAAGTCCACAGGCACAGAATCCGCAATAGACATCACAGCGATAAATCACAATATCGCACCCACAACACAATGGAAAATCCTGAGAGGTGCAATCAGTGACCACAGACCAATTTTAACAACCCTAAACTTCAAAATTGAGAATGTCCATTAGAATAAAAGAACATGGAACTTTAGGAAAGCCGACTTGAAAAAAATTCACAGAAAAGCTTGAAGAACTATGCAACGAAAAATTGAATTACAGAACGCTTGACAAAAACTTGTAAAAATTCTCTTCGAACATTTCAAAAGCTGCAAAAGCATCGATACCTAGAGGTAGACCCAAAGACCTGTGGATACCTTACTGGAAGGACCACAACATCGAGGCAATGATATCAGAGAGAGAGAGAGACAATATCAATGAACTTCTTTAAAAATAAAACAGAAGAAAACAGAAAGGAACTCATTGAAATTAGTCACAAAATAGAACAAGAAATTTGGATATGCAAACAAGAAAAATGGCAGAATTCTGCGAAAAAATGGATCCAAGAAAGGACAGCCAACACTGGAATATGATTAGAGTGTTAGAGAAAAATCAAAACCAACCAATCCTCCAATACTCTAACCGATATGAATAGAGCAGAGCGAACGAGAACAAACAGATGGCTGACATAATTGCTGAATATCTTTCAAGCACTTCCATACTCAACTATACGAATGAAGACAGGACTCTAAAAATAATATAAACCAGTTAGTTAAACAAGCAAGAAACTTCCATCAACAAGATATTTTCTCGAGAGACTTCACACTGAATGAGCTAAACTTATCAATAAAATATCCAAGAGGTCACCAAGAGATAATCTAATCTTTGGTCAAATGATTAAACACTTTGAAGACAAAGTTAATAATCAACTCCTACGAATACTGAACAGTTCATGGCAAACTGGTCAACTACCAAAGAATTGGAAGATATCAATTATAGTGCCAATACTGAAGCCAAACAAAGATGCCAAGGAATACAAGAACTATCGGCCAATTGCTCTCACCAGCAAACTTTGTAAAATACCAGAACGAATTATCCACTCTAGGCTCATAGTCTGGCTCACTAACAATAATAAAATAAACCTCTACCAAACTGCCTATAGATCCCAGCACTGTACGACTGATCAACTGTTCTACTTCTGTCAATCAATAATAGATTCTTTCCAGGAAAAACCGCCAAAGAAGACCACGGCTATATTCCTTGATATGACCTCAGCTTTTGATCGAGTGTGGAGGGAGAAATTACGTGAAAAGCTGCACAACATCGGAGTAAGAGAAAAACCTTAATATGGATTGCAGTCTTCTTAAGGGGAAGAAGGTTAAAGGTTCGGGTTAATGGAGAATTTTCCAAGGAAGGAAGAATATGGACTGGTGTAACTCAGGGATCTGTGCTCAGTCCTCTACCCTATCTGCTATATATTAACGACATTAATCCTTACCTCACTGAAGACACAAAGGTTGCCTGTTATGCAGATGATATAGCCATATGGCACACAAGTAGCAGCATAGAAAATTCGTAAAAAATACTGAACACATCAATGAGAGGACTGAAGAAGTGGGCAATGGAACTCCAAATGAACATAAACCCAATAAAACCAAACCTATGCGTCTTCTCCACTCACAAGGAAAAAGGCATAAATATAACCAAAAAATAAGCATAAACAAACAAATAATTGATAAAATTAGAAATCCATAATACCTAGGTGTGATACTGCAGTCCTGGATCTTTCAAGTTGGTCTCGAGGACCACGCCATCACCATCTCCTAAGCGGCGAAGTACGCGATCTACGTATTCATCGTAGATCGCAAAATGCGTGGTGTCGCTGGAGACCCACTGGCGATTCTCCACCAAACTCTGCAGCGCTCTAAGAGGCGCCATATTCATTGTACATAGTGTATATAATGCATATTATCTATTTTTAATAGTGCAGACTGTGCATGTATTGACAAGATGTCAACAGAATTATTTTAATTATTATTGATGAGGAATTGGAATTTTCAGAACACATAATTAGCACCTCAAATAGAGCTATCAGAAAACTAAACATTCTGAGAAGGCTATGTGGAACAAATTGGGGAGCAAAACCCAGAATTCTCAGAACAACATATACCACCTTAATAAGGCCGATAATGGAATATGCAACACCGGTCTGGGCTCCCTCAAGCTCATCACTAAAAGTAAGACTAGACAGTGTTCAAGCAAAAGCGGCCAAAATAATCACTGGTGCTGTTTCATCCACCAACAATGAGAAAATTCAGAGAGAATGTGTTCTAGACCTACTCGCTCGAAAGCAGAAGACAAAATAAAAACAACTTGGATCGGCACTTCGGAAACGAGGAACCAGAGGACGAGATCTCTCTGACCACTTGTGGTTTGGTAGAACCGCCCTTTTCTGAGAATGAGGTGAAACTGACGGCTTTCAAGTTCGGGAAAAGGAAATCTCCTGGTCCCGAAGGGATCGATAACACGGTCGTGAAAGCCCTGGTAAGGATGCACCCATCGCTTCTTTCCAGGTTATTCAATAGGTGCCTGGACACTGGTACATTTCCTGAGGCATGGAAGGTTACCCGAGTAGTGCTTCTCGAAAGGTTTGGTAGAAAGGGTAATTCTCCTAATGATTATCGTATGCTTTCTTTACTAGTGTGTCTAGGTATGGTCCTGGATAGCCTACTAGCTCAGCGACTGAAGCACTGGCTAGAGAGTAATGAGCTCCTTTCCTCTTTCCAACATGGTTTTAGGGAAGGGAAGTCCACAACCACAGCTCTGAAAGAGGTGTTAGAGGGGGTTGAGATGGGCTTAAATAAGGGTGCTTGGGTTCTTTTCGTGGCCCTGGACATTGATGGCGCGTTCAACTCCATGAGTTGGAACAAGCTGATGAGAAATTTGATGGGCATGGGTTGTCCTGATAATTGGTGCAGCTTGGTTCGTGACTTTCTGAGGGATAGACGGATTAGCCTCAGTTTTGGTGGGCGGAAGTTGGAAAGAAACTGTGCTAGGGGTTGCCCCCAGGGCTCTTGCTGCGGACCTATTCTGTGGAATATTCTGGTAAACACCGTTTTCCAGGAGGAGCTCCCTGAGGGAGCCAGGCTGGTTCTCTATGCTGACGACCAGTTCCTCATCATTGAGGCTGCTTCGAGAGCGAAGGATGAGAAGTGTGGTGAAACTTCTCTCCAAATTCTCTCGAACTGGGCCTATGACTCTGGCCTTAAGTTCAATGTCTCCAAAACTAAAGCCCTCAGCTTTAAGCCTAGGGACATAAGAAATAAAAGGAAAGATCAAATGGGAACACAAGCCGGCTATCGGGATCGAAGGACGGAGGGTAGCGTTGGTCAATAGGATGACCATCCTGGGGGTGGTCATTGATGACAAGATGGGTTGGCAATACCAGGCGGAGGAGATGGTGGCGAGAGGCAGGGAGGCGTTGTGCAGGCCTGTCCTGGTTGGCTCTCAACAGGGGGGGAGAAGGAGGGTACTATTTTTAGGAACCTCTGTCTCTCCTGTGTCGAGCCAATCCTGCTATATGCTTCCAGGGCTTGGTGTCGCCGAAACAGGGATCAGAAGGTGGCGACTACTCTAGAGAGAGTGCAGAGGACAGCGGCACTCAGAATAACAGGGGGGGAATCGCACTACCAGCAGTGAGTCCTTTTTGGTCCTCGCTGGGCTTATTCACCTGGGATTGAAACTAGAGGAGGAGACCATCAGACAGAAGATCTGGGAGAACAAGGAAGATGCCCTGGGACTTGAAGCGGGTGCCCTGGAATGGAAGAGGGACCCAAGAAAGCCTCCCAGTGGTTGCCAAAGTGGAATTGGAGTCCTGGAGAGCCGACAGGGAATGGCACGGAGGTTTTCACTGATGGGAGTAGGTCTGGAACCAATACTGGAGCTGGGGTAGTGATTTTCACTAATGGAGAACTGATCTTCCAAGAAAGTTTAACACTCAGAGTGGACGAATTGGTCTTTTCAGCCGAGCTGGTTGCGATCAGGGTAGCCCTCAGAGTGTGTGCCGAGAAGAACTTTAGCCCGGACCGCCTCTATTCAGATTGTATGTCGGCCCTCGTCACCATCAATCTGGAGAAAGGGCAACTCGCGCATCGAATAATCCAGGAGCTGGAGATGATGACGCGGGCTCCAGAGCTCCCTTGGTTTAGGAGGCACAGCCTCATCGAAGGTAATGAGTTCGCAGACAGGATCGCTAAGGCAGGATGCTTAAGAGGTAGATCACTGAGGACCCCAGTGACCAAGAAAGAAGTTTATAGGAGGATCAGGGGGCACGTCCAGGACTTATGGTTGGACAGATGGAGGAACATTGTGAAGGGGAGAGAGGTATTCAATTGGGTAACAACACCCAAGTACCTCTGTGAGGTAATGTCCCACAAACTCATTAGGATAGCTCGGAACATGGGCTCTTCCTCAAGTCTCCACAGATTTAAAATTAAGAGAAACCCTGATTGCGTCTATGGAGAAAGGGATGTGAATGGACGCCACTACGTCTTGGATTGTCCAAGGGTAGTGGGTGTGCAAGAGGAGAGAAGGAGGGCGAGGGGCGCGATCGAGAGTAAGCTGTTGAGAAATCACAGCAAGCTTCTTGAGAAAGCCTACGACGTGGCAGCTGAGCTTTTCCTCAGCTGTGAGTGAACAGAGTCGACCGGGGGCTGCCTCCCCGCGGTCCCTGCTGGACACAGTAGATAGTTTCCTATTTTGCTGTGATTAAAGGCCACCGGTATAGAAATCCTTCCAGACACGTTGTCTGGGAGGTGGTGTTTCAAGGTACAATGTCCAAGCACTAGCTTGGATACCGTTACTTGGCTTATGAGTTGAACAGAATAGCAGCGAAGGGAATGCTTCGCATGCCGGCTTGTGGACCGAAAGGTCTGGGTGGCCATCTGCTTCTAGGGTATACCAACTGTGGTTAGGTGGGATCCTCCATTTCTTGTTTATTTTGGCTACTGTTTCTATTTCTTTAAAAGTAAATTTATTTTTCTGTAGCAAGGGTTCTTTTGTGCCTTTTTTTCGCTAGCGCATCAGCAGCTTCATTGCCTTCAATGCTAACATGTAAGGGTATCCATTGAAGATGAATTTTTGAGGTATTAAGAGTTTTTGGAGATAACCAATTATGTTCCTGCTTACTTTGTCTCTAAGTTCCCCTGTGTGACTCAAGTGTTGTATGGCACTTCTACTATCAGTAAGAATCCATATATCGTGATGTTTAGTGTTTCTGATGGATTTTAAGACTCCATAGATGGCTATAAGTTCTGATCTGAAGACTGAGCAAATTTCTGGGTTTCTTCTGTTTATTTTCTCATTGCCATTTGTGGTTTTAATGAGAGCCACTACCAGTGTGTCCCAACTCGTCTCTGCTACCATCGGTATAGATAGTTATTGCATTTTTTGGAATTTTATTAATTATTTCTAATGATAATTGTTTTAAGTATTCTGGATTTTGGTATTGTCTGTTGGTGGGTTCATTTAAAGTGGCATTAAAAATAATATTTTGTTAGTGGTTCGCATGAAGATATTTTTTCAGGTGAATAATATTTTTCCATTTTATATTTTAAAAATCCATTTCTTTTGGCCAGGTGGAGAGGGCCTTCTTTTTTGAGTCTTATATTGGGTTCCCAATTAAGTATGTAATTGAAAGTTATGTGTTTGTTTTCATAACTCTTGATTTTGCTTATATATTTTGGTAGATTGTAGCTTATTCTATTCTTTAAGGGCATAATGTCTGCCTCGTAAAGTACAATATCATTAGGGCATGTTTTTTGAAGACCTGCAATAATTCTAGCTGCATTTAGTTGTATCCTTTCCAGTGTTTTTAGATTTGTTTCAGATGCTGTACCATAGATTTGATATCCATATTCCAAGATTGGTCTCATTAGAGATGTGTAAGTTAATTTTAGTGTTGTTGCTTCAGCTCCCCACTCTTTCTGAAATATATTTCAAGATTTTTAGTCGGTCTCTTCCTTTTCTAACAACTCCTTCAATATGCTTACTGGAGTTAATTTCTGGATCCAGGGTGTAGCCGAGATATTTAGGATGTTTATTATATTGCAATTGTTGTTCTTTCAGAATAATATTTGGTTTTATTTTGTATAGTTTCTTATCGGTAGTAAAAAGACAGGTTTCAGATTTTTGGGGGTTAAATTCTAATTTATGTTTATTAGCAAATTTTTCTAGGTGTGGAGAAGAGTCTTGTTAAATCCCTTTCAGCTTTTTTCCAGTTAGTATTGCTGCTCCATAGAATAATGTCATCAGCGAAAAGTCCAATATTGGTTTTATGTGAAAATATTTCTTCTATGCCCGCAATAAATAGGGTGAAGAGAGTTGGGCTAAGGACTGATCCTTGTGGTAATCCTTGATACAATTTGAAGGTTTTAGATAGAGTGCCATTATATTTGACCCTGATTTGTATATTTTTAAGAGAATCATTTATCCAAGTGATAGCTTTTCCATCAATTTTGAAATGTTTGTATAATTTTGTACCTCATCAAAATCTTGTGTAAGGTCTAAAAAACAGCTATGGTGTGGTTAGTTGGTTTTTTGTTTTGTGCATCTTTTACCTTTTGTGTGAAAAATAAGAGTTGGTCTATTGTTCCATGTCCTTTCCTAAATCCATTTTGTTCTTCTGGTAAGAGATTTCTTGTGTCGGGGTGGTAGGTGAGTCGTCTGAGTATAATTTTTTCCATTAATTTGCAGCAAATATTTGTTAGGGAGATAGGTCGGTAGTTTTTCGGGTCATCAGCAGATTTGTCAAGTTTTTAATGGGAATTATTGTTGCATTTTTACAGTCTTGAGTCAATTTTCCAGTTTTCCAGGAGTTATTGAAAATATTAAGAAGTCTTTCTTTGCCAATTTTGCCCAAGTTTGATATCATTCGGCCATGGATTCCATCTGGCCCAGGAGTCTTGTTTAGGTCAGTGTTTTCTAATGCATAAGCTAGCTCTTTCATATTGATTTTTTTCATGGAAAATATTATGAGTGCTGGTGACATTTTTACAGTCATGAATAATCTTTCGGGCCTTTTTTCAACCTTGATTTTACTACTTATTTGATATGAATTACCTAAAAGATTGGCAGCAATTTTGTCATTAGTTGCTGGCGTACCATCTGTATTCTTAATCATATTTGTGTTTTCAGTTTGTGGCTGGACTCTGTCAATTTGTTTTGCCAAATTCCAAAGTTTTGTATTTGGGTTTCTTGGGTTCAGGTTTTCACAAGTTTGTTTCCATTTTTTCCTTTTCACATTTACGTATAATCTTTTTTATTTTTGCAATCACAATGTTCAGTTCAGTTCTACAATATTTTTGGTTTTGGGTGCACTTTTTTGTAGTTCATTTCTTTTAGTTATAAGTGTTTGAATATTTTTTGCCTGGTGTGTATAATTTGGAATTCATTTCTTAATATTACCTCTTGGTATTGAAACTTTGGCTGCTTTAATAATGGTGTTTTCGAAAGAAATAATATTAGCCTTTTTGAAGTTCCAGAATTTTTCTTAATTGAGCTAGTTTTGGTCTTGGTGCTAATTTCTATCAAATTAGGCAAATGATCACTTCCAAAACCTTTTAATATTTGCTATTTGCATTTGTGGAAAATGTCAGGATAGTAAAACCTTATATCAAGGGCTTGTGCAGTATTATAGCTTGTTGGAATGATGGGTAGGATTCCCATCATTTAAGCACATGAAGGCATTGTCGTCAAATATGTTTGATAGTATTTTGCCTCTTGGGTTTGGCGTAGAACATCCCCATAGTTGATGTTTGGCATTAAGGTCACCTACAATAATAGTGTTGTCTGTAAGAAATTGAGCCATTGTTCCATCGTCAATAAATGTATTGTTTGGAGGGTGATACATATTGTATATGTGGATGGCTTTGTTTTGATTGAGGTAGACTTTGATACCTTGGGCTTCGAGGTCTAATGTGTTTGTAATATTAACGGCTATGTCCTCATAGTACAAATTCTTGATTAAAATTGCTAGGCCACGCCCTTCAACAGCATATACAGATGGATCTTCAGACCTTACCCTGAGTAATGGAGGGGCCGGAATTAACATAATACTGCAAGATGGAACAAACATCAAAATCAAAGAAGGAGCAGGACAGATTTCGTCAAACTTCACTTGTGAACTGACAGCTATCTGGAAAGCCCTTGATGTATGCCTTAACCAACCATCCCTGCATCAAGCAGAAGGAATTTTAATATACAGCGACTCCATATCCGCTCTAGAAGCAATTCAGAAGAGCAATACTAAAATCATACAGAAAATACACTCGTTACTTACCCAACTGGAACCATTGGAGAATAACTGCATTCTACATTAAATCCCTGCCCATGCTGGGATCAGGGGTAATGAAATGGCATTCGAATTGGCAAAGGAAGCCAGAAAGTTGAGCCAAAGGAAAGAACAAATGTCATTATTTCACGCTGATTCTTTGTCAAAATACAAGATAATATTAAACAAAAAAATAAGAAAAGATCAAAATGCGAAATAAACTCTGAGAGAAAAATGACAAAAACTATAACAAGACTTAGAACAAAACACTATAAAGGAATGACAATACATCCAGATGGCACAAGAACCTATAGGGCATGCAACAATTGTCCTGGTGTGGAACTTACACCTACCCACATATTCTCATACCCAGCAATGGCCGCAGCCTTGCAGAAATTAGACATAGACCCTGAGCAGCAGCTTTACACACCCAAGATAGTGGACATTGCTGCTGCTGTGATGGAGATACATGGATACATCTGAGGCTCTTTATTGGACACGACAACAACAACGGCATTCCAGAGTAAAATAAATTATCAGAGATAGATACATATTTTTCAAATGAATTAAAATAAATATAATCGATACTGAGTGAGAGTTGAATTGAAAATATTAGAAATTTATTATCTTCGGAAACAAACCGTATCTGAAATATCAATTTTCTTTTTGCTACATGTTTAATTTGCATTTACCTATTTTACATATCTCTGATTGTATTTGAAAATCGTTAACCAATTCTTCATACTTTTGGCGAAGTGGTGTTTTATTAATTTGTTATTTGATATTATTAGGGTTCTTTCCTGGTATTCAAAAAGGAAAAATACGTGTCGATCAGTTATATTTTTCAATTTATCAAACAATTTGGCCGCTGAATCTCTGATTCTGGTAGAGCGCCATCTGGCGAATAAAATTGTAACTAAAATCAATTTCGAATTTTTCATTATTTGCCATAAAAAATCCCATTGCATCCTGAACACAATGGTGTTTACCTCATTGCGCTAGCGCAAATATTCGCGGAGTTATTAATTTTTAAAATAGTGCGGGACTTTTGGATCACCCTGTAGAACCCTCGTTTGTTCATTCTGATCTCGAATTTGCATAATAACGACTGAATAGATTTCAGACTTCATTTACATATTGGCCTAACATAGAGACAATTCTTTCCTTTGATTATGTACTGAAAATGTTAAGATTTCTCTTAGGAAAATATTCCTTATATAACATGTAATTTTTATTTAAATTAGAAAGATTTTTTTTCACAAAAAGTGTTTTTTTTTTATTTAGAAAGTCAAGTTTTCAAGCGATAATCGCCCTTATACAGGCTTATATCAAAGAGATATTGACTATTCCCTAACTATTACTATTTGCATGCCCAGCGTGAACACATGCAAATAGTACTAGTTAAGAAAAAAATCGATATCTTTCTATATGACCTGTTGAAGAGCGATTCTTGCTTGAAAGCTTGAATTTTTAAATAAAAAGATACTGATTTTAAAAGAAATCTTTTATAATTGTAATACCTTTTACAATTTACCTTAAATAATAAAAATAGAATCTATATATATATGAAGTTAAAATATTTTTCTTTGGCTGTTTGTTCTGTCCATAACACAGGTCCATAAAATTTTAATTGATTTTAATACCAACACCTGACCTTTTTTATTTTCAAAATTATTTTTTCACATAATAACTTATTTAACTAAAAAGGCATATATTAGATCAAAATATCCTTTATTTTACCAATATTTCAGTTGATTGAACGTCAACTGATATTTCGATCCAATATATGCCTTTTTAATTAAATATTTATTTATGGATTGCTCTATTTTCAAAATAATAACTAATATACAACAACAACAACAACAAAAAGCCTTTATTTAGGGTCACTGACCCTATACAGGATTCACCAGAGGTATGCATAAGAACAAAGCAGTGAGACAAAGGAAATACGATATATACAGAAGAAAAAGAAAAAAAAAAACAAGAAAGAGAAAGAGGGAAGCAAGAAAAACAACACAAAAAGAGTAGCAGTAAGAAAGTGAGTGTCACTTGGCCTTCTTATGAGATATGGACTTGTGGAAACCATAAAACGCCGTAGTAATATACTTATTCTGGGTCATATTGTCAATTAATGATGGAAGTGAAGCACAGCGTTGCCCAGTTTTGAGCATAAGGAATAACTAATATACATATTTTTGGGTCAAAAAGAGATGACGATAATATATTTAAAAAAAAAAGGAATCTTCCAGATTGTGAAACTAAAAGTTATACTGATGGTTTGCGCCATCTCTAGGAATAATTATCAACTAATCGTTTATTTTATTTGTACGATAAAAAGATGCCTTTTTTAAGATGGAAATATCAAGCCTCCAGGGATAAATTTCTTAAAATAAAAGACTTATCTCTTGAACCCTGATATTTCCACCTTTATAATGATAAAAGGTATTATTTTATTAAAATTCCTTTATTTATCTTAATTTATCCACCAGATCCCAGTATAATTTCACTTTTGTACTATTTTTCACCTGATACGGTGTGTTCAAAGAGTATCGCGACTTTTGAATTTTCGCGGGTTACGTATATTCGAATTTCGATCTTTTTATGGCTTTATGTTGGTACTCATGTCTCTCACTTATGCCGACAAGCTCGGCCATTTTGAATGTTCACTCAATTGTTGACAGCTGCTTTGCTTGCAGGTGTTTTGGATCATCTTCGATTTTTACCTATTAAAAAGAAAATGGATCAAAGAACCTGTATCAAATTTTGTGTGAAAAACGAAATTAAGTGCACGGATGCATTCCGAATGTTGACTGTGGCCTACGGAGAAGCTACCTTGGACCGAAGCAACGTTTATCGGTGGTACAAAATGTTCTCAGAAGGCCGAGAAGATGTGAACGACGAAGAGCGTGCCGGACGCCCGAGCACTTCAACAACAGACGAAAAAAATAATGAAGTGGAGAAAATGATATTGGCCAAACGTCGAATCACCGTTAGAGAAGTTGCTGAGGACCTAAACATATCGATTGGCTCGTGCCATTCGATTTTTATCAATGATTTGGGCATGAGACGGGTCGCCGCGAAATTCGTACCAAAATTGCTCAATTGCGACCAAAAACAGCATCGCATGAACATTGCTAATGAGATGTTGGACTCTGTCCGCGACGACCCAAATTTGCTCCAGAGGGTCATAACTGGTGACAAAGCGTGAGTTTATGGTTATGACGTGGAAACCAAAGCTCAATCATCTCAATGGAAGCTGCCGCACGAACCAAGACCGAAAAAAGCGCGCCAAGTTCGGTCGAATGTGAAAATTTGCTGACAGTTTTCTTCGATTGCAGGGGCGTGGTGCATCATGAGTTCTTGCCACAGGGAAGAACGGTCAATAAAGAATATTACCTGCAAGATATGCGCAATTTGCGCGAAGCAATCCGCCAGAAACGCCCGGATTTGTGGAAGAACAGAATTTTGGCTTTTGCACCACGATAACGCCCCTGCTCACACATCGTTTTGGCCAAAAACAACACACTAATGATGCCGCAGCCACCGTATTCCCCAGATCTGGCCCCCTGTGACTTTTTCTTGTTCCCTAAACTGAAGAGGCCCATGAAAGGACGACGTTACGCTACGCTTGACGAGATAAAGACGGCATCGAAGGAGGAGCTGAAAAATATTTTTTTTTAATGATTTTTTGAAGTGCTTCGAAGATTGGAAAACCCGTTGGCACAAGTGTATAATATCTCATGGGGATTACTTTGAAGGGGACAAAATAGGTATTCATGAATAAATAAATAATCTTTGATAAAAAACACAAAAGTCGCGATACCTTTTGAACACACCTCGTATACTTATTAAAACAAAGTTATTTCGTTTAACTTTCACTCGGGGGTAAAAAAACAGGCAAAGCCGGTTACATTCCCCTGTATTTTATATATGATAAATGATGCTTTTTTTCTCATTGAGTTTTTTCATCAGGGAAAACAGGTGTTCTTCAGTAGAGCTATCGTTTGGCCAAATAAATGGGATGAACCACAAGAAGTGGAATGAATCAAATGATGAAGAATTGCGAATGTTGTTAATTAAGGCTTTAATATAAATGGAAGATCATTTTTCTCTTCTGCTAATTATCTCTCGCTGAATTCTATCAATATTTACAAGGGTCGTCGTCTGTTTATTAATCAATGTTATTTCTGCGGCCCTTATAAATATTGGAGTTCTTATTTCTGCTTCATGTAGATCTCTCTCTCTCTCTTCAACTCTTAGAATACACCTTTCTCAATATTGTATTATATAAACTTAAGATAACCACTCTCTTTATAATTGTAGCATACCTTGTAATTTGTATCAATCATTATTTTGCATACTTTTGTTGGAAATTTGAGTACTATAAAAGAAGAAAAGAAAGAGTGAGTTGTAAATTAAAAATAATAGTTGTGCTCTTTTGTTTTTAGGAAGAATAGAATTGAATCAATGATTTTATATTTTATTGAATTTGTAAAAATTAATATACTGTCAATGTGGTTCTTTTCAATAATAGCATCAAATATTATCTCTACAGACCTTACTGCAATGATAAAAATTATTGAATGAAATAGCTTGACTCATAATTGGTGAACGCTCTCAGCGGTTTCGTCAAATTAATCTTCAGATTGCTTCTTAGAGCTCTAATGCTGTATTGGACGATTCTGCTCATATATGCTACAATGAAGGATAGAATATTAGAAATGGTAGTAAAAAAAACCTATGGACTTAAGCTCTTAGTACAGTATAATTACATACAATAATGATAATTTATATGTATGGAATCTATTAAATTAAAAAAATAAAATAATAAATATATTAAATATATATGCAAATATATACCAAAGGAGGCATTTTCTCTTTAATTAGGCATTAAAACAGGGAATTCTGTTTATCATCCCAGTAAAAAACCTTTTGGTATATATAAGTAATGAGATACAACACTGGTTTGGCAAATTCAGATAAAAGGCCAACCTGTATACCATAGTTTCGGGCAATGACCCTCAATAGTACATGAAGTCTTTGATTACATAATATCCTACAAAAGAAGGGTTAGGTATCGGTCGAATTTACCAAAGAGGTGTTTGAGCTGGTGAAGTGGAAAGGGCCGATTTTCAGAATAGAATATTCAACAGATCGCATAAATCCTTTCGTAGAATGTAATGAAATCGAAGCCGTTCCTATACTGATGAGGGCCATAGACTGAAACAATAGTTTACAGGTTAGCTTTTTGTCTAAATTTTCCGAAACTGGTGCTTTGACTAATTCCTTATGCCCAACAACAAAGGTTTTTTTTTCGAGGTCGATAAGTATAATGCATGTGTTTCAATGCATAATTGAAGGAAGAGGTGTACCTATTTTGGTGCTTTAATACCATCCTCCGGTAATTTTATATTATACTAGCGGATGTGTACCCGGCTTCGCCCGGGTTTTATCCGAGTGAAAGTTTGCCTAACGAATATTATATATTATGAAGTATAATAAACAATGTTAAAGATTAGTTTTAATTATTAATCAAGATTGTGTGTGAATATGTGAGAAAGATGTAATATCGTTGTTGTTTTCTTGGCCGACTGTTTTACATATGGTGTTATCTTAAAATTGCTTGTTTTGAATATTTTTTTTAGATTGAGTTGAATGAATTGCTGAATTTTTTTTGTATTTATATATAAATAAACTCTGTTGATTTTTTTTGTATTTAATCGATAACAGCGAAGTTACGCATGTTAAAGTTAGGAAAAATATTATGATGTTAAGCAAAACCTGCTCCATCTCGTTTTACATAAATGTTGAAAATTTGGTCGAAATTGATGCATTGTAACGAAAGTCTTTAGTGAACAACACTTATGAAATTTGCATTTTATTAATATAGATATTCAAATATATAGCAATGAATATAGAACAAATTTGAATATATAAATATATCATCATAATTCGAATCAGAAGAGAGAAAAGTTTGGTCAAAGAGTTCATTTATTTTGAAGTGTTGTAAGTGTTCGCGCAAACTTTGCTCTTCAACAGGCAAATCTAAGAACAAAAAGATTAACGCGCGGGCATAGATCAGAAAATATTGCAGCAACCTTTATACGAGTATATATATCATGTGAAAAATAGTACAAATGTGATATTGTTCTGGTATGAGGTACATAAATCATGAAAAAGCCATCTCCTTATCGTGCAATTGAAAGTTGCTGATGGCTTGCGCCATCTATCGGAATAAATATCAACTATTCTCGTTAATTTTTAATTATTCCAGAATTGGCTAAATACTCATTCTGTTTTATTTATTCCGATAGTTGGCGCAAGTCATCAGAAACTTTCAGTTGCACGATAAGGAGATGCCTTTTTCATAATTATATACATATGTGTTATATTTTATAGAACAAACTACTCTGTAAAGTCGACCGCCAGATGTCGCGGCTTTAGAATAAATAAACCTATTGTTGTTGTTTCCCGTTGGCCGGCTCAAATCTTACTGTAGATATGTAAATACATAATATTTTATTTCCTTTATTCTTCACGCCTCAAGTTAGGTATTTTATTTTCTCAAATAATGTGTCTTATTGTTAAAAGTGGCAATTCTAGAATATTTCAGCGATATAATACTCTGCTGTACAAGGGTCACTCCAAATGTTTATGCAATCACTTATTTTTATTATAGCTGCAACTATGCAAATTTTCAAAGTTTCTCAAAGTATTCACCCTTAGCACCTATGCAAGATTTCATCCGTGAAAACCAATTATCAAAGCACTTACATCAGTCATCTTCGGGGATGGAATTTACGGCATTGATAAAGACTTGCAGTGATTCGTCATCAGTGTCAAATTTTATCCCTTTCAACAATAACCTAACATTTGGAAATGAAAAAAAAAGTCACAATGTGCTAGCTCTGGTGAATATGGTGGATGAGTGACTAATTGGTCACCAGAGTTGGCTAAAAAGTCTAATGTTTGGGCTGAGGTGTGCGGTCTTGCATTGTCATGGTGAAGAAGAACTTCTCTCTGAAGAAGATCTCTAAAGTATTTTCATATTAGACAAAAGGGTGGTGGCCCAAATTTACCGAATATTTTGTCTTCCATATTCATTTCTTTACTCAATCATATCAGGGTATCAAGCCTGTAGAGCTAAAAGTTTTTGATGGTGTCTGCTGGGGAGAATCGTTTGTCAAAATCGACAGCCTGTATATGTTTTTTTTTTCTCGGGAAAATGAGGTGTGAAGAATTAAAGTTAAGTAGGAAAGAAAGCTACTCAAGTTTTCTTCTTAAGTTTCCTTTAATAGCTTTTAAACTGGAATCTATCAGATGCATGGAATATGTCAGTAAGAATTTAGTTAGATGTCCAAGGCAAGACTTGCCTGACAAAGGGGATGTTGTCCCTACACTAATGCTACAGGCACATTTAAACCTGTGGATATTGAAGGCACTTAAGCTAGGAGAGGGAATATAGCAAGATATCCGAGGCCTGACAAAGGGAATGTTGTCCCACCACTAATACTACAGTAACATTCTTGTAGCATTTAAGACGATAGATATCGGAAGCACGTAAGATAACAGTGGTAATCTAACAAGATATCCGAAATATGACAAATGGATTGTTGTCCCTCCACTAAGAGTACGGGCACATTCTTATAACATTTAATCCTGTGGATATCAGAGGCACGTAAGTTAACAGTGGGAATATAGCAAGGTATCCGAGGCCTGACAAAGGGGATGCTGTTCCTACACTAATAATACAGACACATTCTTGTAACATTTAAACCGGTGGGTATCGGAGGCACGTAAGTTAACAGTGGGAATATAGCAAGGTATCCGAGGCCTGACAAAGGGGATGCTGTTCCTACACTAATAATACAGACACATTCTTGTAACATTTAAACCGGTGGGTATCGGAGGCACGTAAGTTAACAGTGGGAATATAGCAAGGTATCCGAGGCCTGACAAAGGGGATGCTGTTCCTACACTAATAATACAGACACATTCTTGTAACATTTAAACCGGTGGGTATCGGAGGCACGTAAGTTAACAGTGGGAATCTAGCAAGGTATCCGAGGTCTGACAAAGGGGATGTTGTTCCTACACTAATAATACAGACACATTCTTGTAGCATTTAAACCGGTGGGTATCGGAGGCACGTAAGTTAACAGTGGGAATCTAGCAAGGTATCCGAGGTCTGACAAAGGGGATGCTGTCCCTCCCTCCACTAATGGTGTGAGTTTTAATAAAGAGGGCGGTGCAGGGGTCAGTCACCGCCCGCTGGACAATGCCACGTCTCATTAGCGAAGAACCTAACCTTCGCCTGTCTCAATTTGTACATGTTTACATAATGATGGCCTAACAACATGTCTCCTTAATGAGTGGATTGAGATTCTCCCAATCTCTCTCACAATCCTTCCCTTGGACTCACGTCAACCTCCGTGAGAGAATCTTCAGCCAAAGTAGCCAAACTGATCAATTATGACCAAATATTCATATTGTCATTTATTATATTAACATGTTTTATATTTACATATATTCCAATAAGAATAATATTTGCATATATAGAACAAGTGTCACATATATTATCAATATAATATTAAGAGAATCGTAAAGATAGAAGCTGCCTTGCCGCCCTTCATAGTTCTTAAAATTAAAGATACTTCGGCCAGTAAATCTAAATTAGCCAGTAAAGTAAATCTTTAATTTTAAGAAATATGAATAGAGATAGAAATAAAGATAATATCTGTTAGGAACTAGATAGAAAATAGTACATAAGCCCATGTTGTCTCACGCAATATTTTTCCTTTTTACATAAAGGACGTTAAATCTGGAAACTTGTGTGTCACTGTCCCATTCACCCCATAGAAAGAGTATAGAGCTTGCTGAATTTGATGGTTTTGGGGTAACCTTCTCCATCGCAGTTTCAAAGTCAGTTTTGTATTTTGCTGAACCTCGGATAGACTCCCTCTGACTCCCTCACATGTGATTCCTTCTGACGCTTGGCTTCTTTATTCGTCTTTGCCACTTTCCTCTCGACTGCATGAAACTTACCTATATAGGTGGAGGCAGAGGTATCATCATTGAAAAGCGTTTAGTCTTCTTTAAGTGGCTAAAAAACTAAGATAAAAGGAATCCACGATCATTTTTGGCAAGACAGTCCGTTTATGGTGTTAACTGACTACAGAACCATCGTTCATAAACGGTATAAACCACAAATCTATATTGGATGTCAATAAACATCTAAGATGAAATGAAATTTATCTGTCCCCTATATATATGTTCAAATATGCATTAAAAGAATCAAGATATCAGACCGCTTAAGATGTGAAATAAAAGTGACCATTGTCATAATGGACCTCCCAGACGAAGACCTCCGGTACTGTATTATATACCAGGTCTATTAGTATGAAACGCGAAAATGGCCGCCAAAGGGCGCTGTGCAACTTTATTTGAGCCGACAGTGGCGCTGTTGAAGGCGTTTTGTTTTTTGACTCATGTGGCATCATCACGTGTGCAGTTTTAGAAAAATTCAAATCGTGGAAAATTTCTGGAGCCCGTGGAAAATGGCGATTTCCGAGCCAAAAAGTGCCCATTTGCGGGAAGTTTTGTTGTTCGCCTTCAACTGGAAGAAAAGTGCCACTGAAGCCTACCGAATGCTCGAGGAAGTTTACGGCGACCACGCTCTGAGCAAATCGCAATGTTACAGGTGGTATAAAAAATTCCAAAGTGGCAATTTCGAACTTGATAATGAACCACGTGGAAAACCGCCCCAAAAGTTTGAGTACGCTGAACTGTAAGCTTTGTTGGATAAAAACAGTACCCAAACGCAGGAGAAACTCGCGAAACAGCTCCAGGTGTCTCAAGGTGCTGTTTCCCTACGTTTAAACAGCCTCGGAATGACTCAAAAGCTTTCCAGATGGGCCCCCCACGAGTTGAGCGAAAGGCAGCAAGAACGGCGTCTGGTAACCTGCGAAGGGCTGCTCGCCAGGTATGAAAAGAAGTCATTTTTGCACCGAATCGTAACTTCAGATGAGAAATGGATCAACTTCAGCAATCCTACGCGCCAAAAGTCATGGGTCCTGCCTTGCCAATTTCCAAAACAGACGCCTAGGCCCAATTGCTTCGGAAAAAAGGGCAATGCTTTGCGTATGGTGGGACCAGACCGGCGTAGTATATTTCGAGTTCCTGAAACCTGACGAAACGGTCAATACTAGTCGCTACGAACAACAAATGCACAGTTTGAGAGAGGCGGTGAATGAAAAAAGACCGGAATGGCGTGAAAAGCACAACAAGCTGACACTGCAGCATGACAACGCTCCAGCCCAAAACGCCACGGTGGTCAAAAACACCATAAAAGACTTGAGCTGTGAACTCTTACCCCACCCGCTGTACTCACCAGACTTAGCACCGTCGGACTACCACCTTTTTACATCTTTAGGACACGCCCTAAAAAACCAGGAATTTTCGAACTCAGACATACTCCGAAAATGGCTTGTTGACTGGTTCGACTCAAAAGGAATAGAATTTTTCAGACAAGGAATTCGAAAATTGCCTGAAAGGTGGTCCGAGTGTATAGCCAATCAGGGCAATTACTTTGAATAAAAAATCTTTTGTTGTATGGAATTGGTGAATTTTTGAATTCACTGAAAATTTTCGCGTTTCATACTAATTGACCTGGTATATATAGATATTTGTGATAATAGAAGATGTGTTTATATAGAAAGGGGTAATGACTAAATCTCTGTATATAATTCGAATTAAAAGGTTTTACAGTTTACAGTTATTTCATATCCATACTGTGCTTAATATAAATACTATAGAATTATAATTAACACTCTTTGAGAACATCCTTGTACTTTATATAATAATCTTTGATGTAAAATTTGCCGGAAGGAAATTAATCCATGGAAGCAATGGTCGCCTCTCCCGTCAAAATAAATGTTTTGCCAATAGATTTGGCCCAGCCACATTGCCAGCAAAACACCTCTTTGGTAGATTGTGAGGATTCCATTAGATCCCGCGTGGATCTCATGGAATAAAGTCCGCCCTAGACTGACGAGGGCCATTAGCCCGAAACCATGGTCTCTAGGTGGACGCTTATCAGTTTGCCAAAGCTGGTGTTGTGGCTTTGTCACCGACCCGATGCCGCTAGTTGCGGCGACGGTCAATAGATGGCGTCAGATTCTGACGTTTATTTTGACGGGAGAGGCGACCATTGCTTCCATAATAATCTTTGTGTGTGTAAAACATACCTTATATTTTGTTTTAAAAACTATAAATCTTTGCAAACATAATAGTGTTAAACATAATATGCTTCTCTCTTTACAGAGAAAAGGGAACTATAGGACTAGCCTCCATCATATAACGAATCAATGCAAATATAATACCGCTATTGAAACATTTGTATGCAAAGAAAATAGATTTCATCGCAAAATATACTTTTAAAATTTAATCCCAATAATATATACTTATATATAACATCGAATAATTTCACAGCAGACCATTTAATTTGTTCAAATAGCTTTTATCGTAAAGAAAAATAATATAAAGTTACACTTTACTTTAAAACAATTGCAGGAAAATAATGAAGGGCATTAGAGAGGGGTAAAAAGAAAATATATTCACTTGTTTTTTTATAAAGAAGAAGGAAAAAGAAGGAAAAGTGGAGTTTTTAAGTGGGCGAGAAGCTTCTTGGAGAGTTTGGAATCAATTAATTACCCTCCAAGATTGATTAAGCTATCCATTCAAAAGAAAGGAACTAATTTTATCCCTGAAGCTATAGGGGCCCCATCCGTTGTTCCTTGCCCCCCTGTATCCTGTCATTTCGAGGGAGGCTTTGCTCATTCTGCCTTTGTTGGGGTGATGTTCTTTATCTCAGAAATGGTCCCCATCACGATAGTGTTCTATACCAGGGTCGGAAAACTGCGGCTCGGCAGTCACATGCGGCCCTTTGGATGTGAAAGTGCGGCTCTTTATATAGTTCCATACGTAAATATTATTTATGGAGTAGTTTGTGACTCTTTGAAAACTTTGAAATTTTACAAATTGTAATTTTTGACTCTTCCGACTCAAATGTTTTCCTACCCCTGTTTTATACTAATGGCAGAATATGCAATCAGTCATCAACTTAGATTTTCCTATTTATCCTCCTCCTTCAATGCCTTCCTCTACTGAGGGTGGGCCACTTGGTCTCTCCATATCTCCCTCCTTCAATGCTTTCTTTTACTGAGGGTGGGCCACATGGTCTCTCCATATCTCCCTTCTTAAATACCTTCCTCTACTGAGGGTAGGCCACATGGTCTCTCCATATCTCCCTCCTTCAATGCTTTCCTCTACTGAGGGTGGGCCACTTGGTTTCTCCATATCTCCCTCCTTCAATGCCTTCCTCTACTGAGGGTGGGCCACTTGGTCTCTCCATACTTCCTCCGCCATCCTCTTCATCTCCTCGTAGGTGTGTCGTCTAGTCCATTGTTTTAGATCGTCTGTGTATTCCCGTCGTCTCCTTCCCCTCGATCTCTTTCTCCAGAGCTTTCCCTCCAACACAGTCATCAATGTCTCTCCTGCTGATCCGTGCATCACATGTCCAGCAAACATCAGTTTTCGTTGTTTTATGAACTTTATCAGCTGGCCGTTCTGTACCCATTCGATCGAGGACTTGATTATTTGTTACCATATCTGTCCAAGGATTTTGAGAGCTCCTCTGTAAAGGTATGTCTCGAAGACTTCCTCTCTCTCTCTCTCTATTAATATACATTCTGAACTCTTATCCTTGATGATCGATACACTGAGACCAGAAATATGGTCGTTAATGAAGCATTGTCTTTAATGAATGTTTTGAGAAGATTATATGCGCATAAGATTTGAGATACAATAGAAATAAATATAAATATTGCATCGTGTATTGCCCCTCCGTAAATAATTCACAAATAATCTGTTAGGAATCAATTATTTATAAAGCATTAGCGCCCCAGCTCTGTATACATATATATACTAGTTTTGTATAGAGGTGGTGGCTATGCCTTTTTTCTAGGAGATAATATAGAAAAAGTATATATACATGTTATATAAAAATATATTTTCTTCTTGATTTCCGATTATCTTGATTATGCTTTGTTAATGCAGTCGTGGTAATAATGATATAATGGTTTTGATCAGTAATTGCTTTAATTGAGCAAAGGAATATATTGTCACGGTAGTGATAACGAGTATAACAAAAGTTTAAGTAAAAATAATTTATTTATAAAATGCAAACTATTGCTAAGAATTTATTTACAAGTAATAATATACAAGAATGGTAAGGGGTGATGACCTTGCAAATATTAATGATGATATACCACAGAATATTTAAAATAATTATTCAGTGATATTGCCCCCCTCCTAGATGAACAGCGTCCCGCTGTAATTATCACTTGAACAGATCAGCTTGGTCCTCAGGGTCATGGTAGGGTTTCATTCTCAGTACATGGACAAGGTCTCTTGTTTGGCGTCTTCTGGTTGGTTGGTCCACAGGTTCAACTTCGAAGGTCACGTCAGAGAGTTTCCGAGTAACCCTGTATGGCCCGAAGTCCCTTTTCATCAGTTTCTCTGAGAGTCCCACCTTTCTTATCGGGATGAAAATCCATACCAGGTCACCAACGTTGTAATCCATTGCCTCGTGCTTTGAGTCATATCTGGCCTTGTCCTTCTCTTGGGCTTTCAAGGTTTCTAATCTTGCTAGCTGCCTAGTCTCTTCGACTCGCGAGGCAATCTTCTGACTGTAATCCTCTTGGAGATCTTCATGCGGATTTGGGAAAAGAGTGTCTACAGTTGTTTCGGCTTCGCGTCCATGAATCAGTTTAAAAGGAGTAAAACCTGTTGTATCTTGTTTTGCCGTGTTGTAGGCGAACGTGACGTAGGGCAGGATTACGTCCCAGTCCTTCTGTTCAACACTTACATACATAGCAATCATGTTAGCTAAGGTTTTGTTTAACCTCTCCGTCAGTCCATTCGTCTGGGGATGATACGCTGTCGTGAACCGATGTATCGACGAGCATTGATTGGTGAGTTCCGCAATCAACTTGGATTGGAATACTCGTCCTCGGTCCGTGATGATTTCTCTGGGGGCTCCATGCTTGAGAACAACATCTTCCATTAAGAACTTGGCTGCTTCTTTTGCTTCCCCTGTGGGTAAGGCTTTAGTAACGGCAAATAGAGTAAGATAGTCGGTACAGACTATGATCCATTTATTACCAGTATCAGACTTGGGAAATCTTCCAAGGAGGTCCATTCCAACTCTCTGAAAAGGGGAGGATGCAGGAGGTATGGCCTTAAGTAGTCCGGGTGGCTTTTGAGTTGATTGTTTCTTTCTTTGGCACTCCTTACAATGAGCGACATACTTCCGTATGTCCCGGAGAAGTCCTGGCCAGAAATATTTGTTTTTAACTCTCTCATATGTCTTCGAAAATCCAAGATGACCTGCTGTGGGAGCATCGTGTAAACTTTTCAGTAGTTCTAAGCGTAAGTGCTTGGGAATAACTAAAAGGTGTTGGTTTCCCAGGGGGTCGAAATTCTTTTTGTATAAGGTTCCTTTTAACATTTCATATCCTTTTGATTCGGCACCAAATCTTTCTGTTTCATCTATCAATTTATTAATTTTAGGGTCTTTTCTTTGTTCAGCTTCGAAGCACGTTAGAGCAGTTATTGAGGGTATATCATCATCCTCATCATTGTATGCTTCTTCCGATTCAAGTTGGAGAGGATTTCGAGAAAGACAGTCGGCATCTTGGTGTTTGCGTCCACTTTTATAAAAACCGTTACATTGTATTCTTGGAGTTTTAAAGCCCATCTTGCTAGTCTTCCTGTCGGGTCCTTCAGGTTAGATAACCAGCAAAGAGCGTGGTGGTCAGTGACGATGACAAACTCACGACCAAAAAGGTACGGTCGAAATTTGTTGATGGCCCATATTGCGGCCAAGCATTCTCTTTCCGTTGTTGAGTAATTCTTCTCCGCCTTAGATAAAGTTCTTGAAGCATAAACCAACTGGTCGCTCTTTCCCATCGTTGATCTGTACGAGGACAGCTCCAATTCCATAACCGCTGGCGTCAGTATGAAGCTCGGTTGGCAGTTGTTCTTCGAAATAGGCAAGAACAGGTTCAGACATCAATGCTTTTTTCAAGGAATCAAAAGCATCCTGTTGGTCAGAGTTCCACGTGAATTTATTATCTTTTTTGAGGACTTCGTGTAAAGGAGCAGCTTTCTCAGCAAAATTTTCGATAAATCTACGATAATAGGAACATAGACCAATGAAGCTTCTCACATCTGTTATAGATTTTGGGGTAGGAAACTTGGCGATAGCTTCAATCTTTTCTGGATCGGGATAAATACCTTTACTATCGACGAGGTGTCCAAACACTCTTATTCTTTTGGTTCCGAAAAGGCACTTTTTTGGGTTGAGGCGTAGCTCGGCTTTGTCGAGACATTGTAGTATGATTTCAAGCCGGTGTAAATGTTCGTTGAACGATTTGGAATACACCACGATGTCGTCTAAATAACAGAGGGCCATCGTCCATTTCAGGCCTTTCAATATCTTGTCCATCATGCGCTCGAATGTTGCAGGGGCATTGCACAGGCCAAAGGGCATAACTAGGAATTCGTAGAGTCCGTCAGGGGTAATAAAGGCAGTTTTTTCTCTATCTGCTTCGTCGACTTCTATTTGCCAATATCCTGAACGAAGGTCCATTGATGAATAAAATTTGGCTCCTTTCAGGGAGTCAAGTGTATCATCGATTCGGGGTAGTGGGTAAACGTCTTTTTTAGTAACTTTGTTTAGTCGTCTGTAATCCACACAGAAACGCCAGTTACCATCCTTCTTCTTCACTAAAATAACCGGCGATGACCATGGACTTTCTGAGTGACGTATAATCCCGGCGTCTAGCATTTTGTCCACTTCCGTTTGGATTGCTTGGCGTTCTGTAGGGGAGACTCGATATGGTCTATGCTTAATAGGCTGATGGTTTCCAGTTTCAATTTTATGTTTGGTTACTGAAGTTTGCTTTACAGGTTCATTATTTTTATCAAATATTTTTTCATATCGTTTTAAAATTGATAAGATTTGAGACTGCTGCTCTTCTGATAAATCATCACTAATTAAATTTTGTAAAAATTTAAAGTCACTCTTATCAGCATGACTGGCATGATTCGCATTTTTCACCTCCTTATTAAATTCAGAACATTCTGAAATAGCCGTCAAGTTATTTTCTTCAACCCTTTGAATTTTTCCTAGGCACATTCCCTTAGGGACTATTTGAGCTGTGGTGCTAGAATTTACGATCCAAAGTTTTCCTTTATTATGGGAAAGCCTGAATAATGCACAGGGAAGTGTTAACCCTTTTCCTATCAATACCTTTTTCGAAGGTTCAAAAAGTACCTGATTTTGCCCATTAAGCTCTTCACTCATAACATTTATTAGTTTGGTAGATTCGGCTGGGATTACGACGCTTCTGCTAGCCACAACCTTCCCCATGGAAGCAGGTGAATTTAGTATATCTTTGGCCTCTTCCAATCTGATTTCGGCGCGTCCACAATCAATCACGGCATTTGATGCCTCTAGGAAATCCCATCCGAGGATGATACTTGGATTACTATTAGGGAGGACGATAAACTCAAGCGGCTGTTCCAATCCATTGATGCTCAAGCTGATTGTGCATCGGCCGATCGATGTAACATTCTTGCCATCAGCAACTTTCAGAGTCATTCCGCTATCCTTGAACATGGTTTTTTTTAATTGTCGTCTTAATCCATCAGAGATAACTGAAAAAGAGGAACCTGAATCGATCAGAGCAGAAAATGCAATGTCATCAATGATGATTTCGACATAATTTTGTTGTAATTTAGCGGCTGTCGACGATGGAGGGTTTTTTCACACCCGCGGCTTCCCCTCGAAAGAAGACGCGACGCTTAGTTTTTTTCTAGATTGTAGCGGCGTGGGGATTGGCTTGTATGGCGGCCTGGGGAAATGGACTGGCGTCTTGGGGATCTTCCTCTGTTTGGATACGGCGATTGTTTGCGGTATATTTGGCTTCTTATGGCTTGGTGGTTACCAATTTGAGGTTCTTGGGTGCTTGGTGCGTGTCCTTCGGGTCTCTGCGTCCATTGTCGGCGTTCTCTACAATATCGCTTAACATGGCCTGGGCGGCCGCAATTAAAACATATTGGGATGTTGTCATGCGTCCTCCATTCATCCGTTCTTCGTTGTGGTGGCGTCTGGTTATATATGGGTGTTTGGGTAGGGTACTGACGTCGTGGAACCTGGCTGAATGTATGTGTTTGGTTGGGGTACGACTGTCGTGGCGGAGGCCTTTGAATAGGCTTCGAAATTGAAGCTACGTTTTTTTCAATCTCTTCTCGGATAATTTCTTTCAGAGAAGATGGTTCAGGGGTAGTTGACTCGGGATTTAGTGCGCGATGAACTTCTTCACGCACGATGCGTCGGATTAAGTCTTCCATTGATTCAGAGTCTGCTGAATCGATGGCGGCAACATTCGGTAGTCTGTCGAATACTACACGTTTATTTACACGTTTTTTATTTGAAGCCTCGATTTTTCGGCACCATTTGATGAACTCATCAATACTTGCAATGTCTAAAATGATGATTGACTGATATATCTCCTCCGATATTCCTTTCGTCAAGTGTGCAACTATTTCATTTTCCATCATAGCCGGATTCACTTCTCTGCACAGATGGAGAACATCTTGAATGTAAGAATCACTGGTCTCCTCCTTCCCCTGAGCTCGAGTTTTGAGGTTCTCTGCGAGTTGATCTTTTTGGGTGACATGATGTCCGAAATTCTGAGAAAACATTTTCACAAAAATATCCCATGAATTAATTTTCTCTTCAACATTTTCGTACCATCTGTGCGCTGTTCCTTGGAGGAAAAAATAAACATTTGCGAGGCACATTGAATCATCCCAGCAGTTGTAGCGAGCGACGCGATGGAATTCTTTCAGCCATTTTTCTGGATTCTGGTTGCGTTCTCCAGTAAAAATAGAAGGGTTTCTAAAAGGTTGAAAATGGTACTCACCCATTTTTGTCTGTGTCTCTTGCTTGATCATAGCGATGTTTTCTTGAGGTTCTAGTCCTTGTAGTCTTCGGCTTCTTCTAACGGCTTGGGCGGCGAGGGAATATTCCAGCTTCTCCACCAGTTGTCACGGTAGTGATAACGAGTATAACAAAAGTTTAAGTAAAAATAATTTATTTATAAAATGCAAACTATTGCTAAGAATTTATTTACAAGTAATAATATACAAGAATGGTAAGGGGTGATGACCTTGCAAATATTAATGATGATATACCACAGAATATTTAAAATAATTATTCAGTGATAATATAAAATACATAATTTGGCAAAAGTACTGCCTAGCTTAAGGCGTAAGAATAAAAAAATGAAAAACCTATTTACATAATGTACAAAAGTTTGAGCCGGCCATCGGGAAACAACAACAATGAGTTTTTATAGGGGAAGTGTGATCTCTGGCGGTCGATTTAGCAGAGTATTTGAATCTATGAAATATAATTTTGAATAAAATAATATTTTAATATAACATACATATATGTTATAAAAAATTATCTAATTTAAAATTATCATTTCTAGAACAAACTACTCTGTTAAGACAACCACCAGAGGTCGCCGATTTCCCTCTATAAATCCATTGTTGTTGTTTCCCGTTGGCCGGCTCAAATATTTTTGTACATATGTAAATATGTAATATTTTATTTTCTTCTTCACGCCTCTCAAATCAGGTATTTCTTCCTTAATTATTTTTCATAAGCTCAATTAAAGCTAATTCTGATCTAAACTATTTCTTTTTATTCTGTTTATACGACTGTAAATCAATATCACATACTCATGGATTCCAAAATCAAGAAAATGCTAAATTCTCTATCCTCAAAATAATCAACATCAGCAAGTAATATTTCTATATATCTAATTTCAATATAAATATAAAATATTTTTGTAACATATATATGTAGGAGAATATTTCCAAATATATTGGAAAGGTTTTTTAGAAGCTGTTCCACACACCGGGCCTGATTCGGATTTCTAGGTTAGGTTTCAAGGGCGAAGTCTCGTTGTTTTCTTCGCATTGTAAAGTAGGTTGTCTATTTAGACTCCACAATCTTGATTTGATGTAGTTTATATACATAGTAAAGTAGATATATTCATTTTTATATGTTGATAGACAATAAATTTTCATATGTGCCATAATTATAATACGCTATATAATATATAATATGCACGGTGGATTCTGTGGCCACTGGACATGCATTGGACCTGGAGGCTATTGGGCTCTGCCATGCCTGAAGTATAGGAGCTCCATCTATACTTCCTTCCTGTGGTGTATCTGTATAAGAACGGTGGTCTTAATAAAGCTGTATGTGTAGGTATAAATAGTGTAACAGCCCAAATTGTAGATAAACTTTAACGCTAAGCTTGGCCATCATGTAATCACAAAATAGCAATGAAATTTTATTGAGAGTCAGCCACACCCTAGACAAGGCGAGGTCCAGTTTGTAAAGATTACGCTATTTCATCCCGAGGAACTTCCACAAGTCATTAGTGAGTTTTACGATCCCACCGCCGGACAACGACAGGTTATCGTCCCCAAATTTTCAGATCTGAAACCCTCTTGGACCTTGCTGCCTTTTCGCTCGCTGGCCTCTTTTAAGTGCTATCCAACCTACCTCGTCCTTTGTGTTACTCATAGACGCCTGAAACCTCTCGGCCCCATGACTGCTATTGCTTGTGGTACGACATATATATATTTAGTAAATATATTTAGCATTGATATGAAACATATTTCAAACGTTTACCTGAAACTACATTCTCAAGTAGCGAAATGAAGGGGGATAAACGTAGACATGATAAAAGTATTTATTTTTATCCAAACCATTACACGCCTATTTGGCATAAAATAATAGAGACGACAAGAAAAATATTCTAGATAACAAAATTAAAATCCTGTTGATTGAAAATTATAAATAGTGTTACATAGCTCCTTCCTTATGGATGTTGTGGTCCATAGCTGGAAATGCTTGTAGCTACCGACATGGATATGATATGTTCTTATCATGGATTCCTTCGGAGTTTTTAAACTTATTTTTCTTGCGACGTAAGGAGTAGCATTGTCGTGATAGCGCGCGTCTAAGAGACATCCACACATGGCTTCAAGGTCTGATCCTCAATCGCTATTTTATTTCCCTAAAATACCCAGCATCTCTTTCAAAATGTCAAGAAGAAAATCAAGGAAGACAAAAGTAAGAATGAAGGTCGATATAATTGTATCCAACAATTACATACACTCATAGACAAAACTTAAAGAAGTGGAAAGTCTTTGATTTGAACATCTTGTCCGATATTCGAAATGGAAGAGAGATGCATGGAAGGAAAACCAGAAAAGAGTTCATGAACAATTTCGGGAATGTTTATAACGATGAATAGCTTTAAATTCAATTTTGGCAGCATTTGGCTTGTAGCTACAAGAATGTTCCAGATAGGCAACTGTTTTTATTATTATTATTTTGGAATTCTTCCTTCTTTGTGGCCATGAAAAAGTCAAAACTCAAAGTTAAGCCTCAACTCAAGTTGAAACCGTGCAACGACAGAGACATCGTATACCTATGGCTTAATAGTGTAACGGAGGAGTTCACTGAAGAGCATGAAAGACGTGACACGAGGACGAGAGCGTGCGGCCAAAATTAGCGTTGCGAAACTAAGTGGTTGTAGACTAGAACAACTTTGATAATCACTTTATTCCGACTTTTTTCTCTTTTTTTTCTGAAAGTAATTAAAACAGTTTCAGTTATATCAACCGTAAGTTTACAATATACATAGCGACCTTTGTATGGCTATACTTTGTATGAACTCTATAACGCTATTGGTCTTTCAAAAGAAAGGAAGAATTTCTACAATTAGTAAACTGAGATTTGGAAGTCTTTGTTCATTAGTGGTGAACATTCGTAGTGATATAGCTCATACAATCAATCATTCAAAGTACACAGTATGCAATATTTAAAAAATATAATATGCATTATATACACTATGTACAATGAATATGGCACCTTTGCCAGCGCTGCAGAGTTTGGTGGAGAATCGTCAGTGGGTCTCCAGCGACACCACGCATCTACGTATTCTTCGTAGATCGCGTACTTCGCCGCTGAGGAGATTGAAATTATAGAAATGTACTAATATTTCTTATTAGCCGTACACCAAGATTTTGCGAATGTCCCTTCACACTGATCTTGCTAAAATGTTATATCTTAAATTTTCTATATCATAAATGCGCTATATTACATAGTCATGGTTCTTTGCTATAGCTCAATGCATAATTAGTGCTTATCGTATATTTGAGGCAGAGTTTTCTCACCATTCTAAGTTACCTTCTTCTGTGTCTTACCCTCAGTTTATAATGACGGCTCAGCTAGGGGTCTCAAAGAATTCTGTTACACTTAGGTAGCAGAACTAAGGCTCTCTGGATCGGATCGACTCAAAACGCCAGAATATTAGTCGGTCGCACTTTTTATACAAGATAGATGACAAAAATCTAGAATTGATCATTACAGAATAAGTATATCTCTATAATACAAAGACTTAAAAACCCCTAATAACTCAATTCGATTTATCTATGAATCCTAAATTTAAGATACAATATTTTTTATTACGATGCACTAGCGCGTCATTATCAATATATTTTAAATTTTAATTGTACTTTTCCAAATATTTCACAGAGTTCAATATATATATATTTATATATCCTATTGGGATATTAGGGTTTTATTCTTTGTATTATAGAGATTTGACATTCGATCTAGTATGCAACAAAAAATGATTATTTATACTCGAATTCTCTTGTTTAACATAGAGCGCTCTATTTCCCTGCCGAGAAAGAAAAAAAAATCAGAATGCTTGGTTAATGATAGTCATGTGATTGGAGAATTTAAGTAATAATGGTTTCCAAAAATATATATATATCATTATAACCTTGACATATTTTATAAATATACAGTATAATCTCCCTTTAGCGGACACCCCGCTAGCAAAAACCTCCTAACAAAGGACAGTTTTCATTTTCAAAATTACCATTTTTACAATTTAGCACTTCTCTGGTAAGAGGACATCTCTCCCTAGAGGACACTTTGGCTCTGCAATTAGGTGTCCTTTACAGGAAGGTTCTACTTTATAATTAGATTCATTTGTGAAAATATATATATCGTCAATGGATCAAAAAGAAAACAATATTTATTCATTTATTTATTCAAGAATCTCTCATTCTGTATTATTGTTCGGGTTATTCTATCAACTCTGTTCTCGTACGTGTGTGGCACGAAGAAGAAGTTAAGTAATGGAAGAGTATTTGAGTAAAAAAAACACTCTATATAAAGCTTTGTATATAAGAATAAAAACTCTATTCATCTAATATTTTATTAGATAAAACCTTTTTCTTTTGTCCCTAATACAATTATCATAATATAGAGATAGCTTAGCTCATCATTAATGAACATTTTAATTTTAAATTATATAGCAACAAATATCTTTTAAGAAACTGATAATTTAGATTATGCTACACAGTTTTGTTTTGTACACAGTTCTTTTTCTCGTTTTTTTTTTCACTATCTCTTTCTCATTGTTAACATCATATGACTATTCTATTCACGGCCTAAAATTATTGTATATATATGTATAGACACATGTAAAGGCATACATGTATGACAGCATAATTAAGAAATATTAGCTGTTGCTTGATTCTCTCTCTCTCTGGCATTATTTTTAAGATTGAGATTATGATCTTGAGATTTGATATATTTTGGAATATGTTAGTATTAGGTCAATGGTATAGATATGCAGTCGTGGGAATAATAAAATCTTGAGAGTATAATAATAAAAATGGTTTTGATCAGTAATTGCTTTAATTGAGCTAAAGGAATATATATAAAAAAAAAACAATTTGATAAAAGTACAGCCTGGCTTAAGGCGTAAGAATAAAAGGAATGAGGAACTTATTTACATAATGTACAAAAGATTTGAGCCGGCCATCGGGAAACAACAACAACGGGTTATATAAACAGAAAGCGCGACCTCTGGCGGTCGACTTAACAGAATATTTGAATCTATGATATATATTTTAAATAAAATAGCATTTTAATATAACATGTATATGGCTCTAAATCTTATGCAAATAATTTCCTTAAATACTGTTAGGGACCGCATCGTCACCAGGTGTGGTTGAAAGTAAGACACTACGTGCTACCACCCACAACTCCCCCTAGTGGCGACTAGACCTCATGCCTCGTGTTTTTGATTATCGAAGTCACAATACCTCCACGTTTTACCCTTTTATTTACCTTTGAACTATATATTTCTTTATTAAGATCATTGTTAAATTTTCTCAACACTATTCAACAAGGTTTACAATCCAATCAAATACACTTGCCTAAAATTCCTTGCTGCCTGCTATATAACCAGAATAGTCTAATACAATAGTAAAGCGGTTTAATAGATATAACTGGCGAAACCGCGACAATGGTTCACAACTGATGAGCCCTCCATATATGTTTCGATGCAGATAGGAAAGTTGTCTCCACCGATAAAATACCAAGATAAATTGCATTTCTAAGTACAGTTAAACCTGTCTATAGCGCTTCCTCTAAATAGCGCCTTCCTTTCTATAGCGCCCGATTTTAAATAGTATGATGCGATTTACATTAAAAGTGACCTGTCTATAGCACCCCCTCTAAATAGCGCCTTCCTCTCTATAGCACCCTATTTTGGTGAGTTCCAAGAGAGGGCGCTATAGACAGGTTTAACTGTATTTGTATTTGTAAAACTTACAACGTATCAGCCACACATTCTATTCAACGTTGAAATATCCTTTAATAAATATATATACAAGTAGAGTCTTATAGAAAATCGAATATCTTGAATATATATATATATATATATATCAATATATATAGTTCTGATGCCATACAAGGGAACTAACGATTATTTTGCTTGCTCTAATTAATTTGACATAATCAATCTATAAATAATTATAGGCAGAGAGTTAATTAAAAATCGATGCGGCCTGAATGAGCTACCCATTTCTCGGTTAATTTATCTTCTACCCACATCGTGAAACAAGCTGTGATGGTTATAGATGGGGGAACCTGTGAATCAATATTACATCATCTTGCTAACACCATCGCCTAATTGGGAGATCTAGTTATTAATTTACAACACCGTGCTATATCCCATATAGAACACACATACTTAGTATATATTCCTACACACACGCACACAAATACACACATATATAGGTCCACGTGGAAAAGACCAACTTCGGGATGAGACAACAATTTGTAAACGCTTGTTCTGCGGTACATATACTAAAATTGGAACAATTTATTTAGGGAAAAAACAAACTATGAATGATAAAAAAGATAAGCAAAGGGGAAGTTTACAGAGTAACAAAATATGAACATAAAAAATGATACTCTGTTAAAATTAAATAATAAATACTTTGCGTCAATAGTATATATGTGTGTATATGTGTTTGTGTGTGTGTGGGGGTTTTTATGCATGTGTGTGCACTCAACAATCATATCAGGGTATCAAGCTTGTAGAGCTTGTTGATGGTGTCTGCTGGGGATGCTGTGTGTGAGTAGAGATCATCAATGGATGAGTCAATAATGTCTTCTCTCTACTCCACTCAACAATCATATCAGAGTTTGTGTGTGCGTTGCTTTTTGTGTGTGTTTGCGTGTATATGCGTGTGTTTGTGTGACAATTGATCATTCAGAATTTATATCAGGTTTCAGATAATAACACTGAAAAATATTTGATACACAGTGACCTTAATTGAAAACACACGACATAATCAAAGTATGAACAAAAATGCCTCTGTTTCCATAAAAAAAAAAAAGAAACAGATGATTGGCGACACTAGACTTTTCACTTTGTCCATGAGTGTACTTGAAAGATTCCGTGAAATATTTATATATGTAGGTGTTATCAGGGATCCAGTAATCAGAATTCATTCCCCACCATTGGTTAGAAGAAAACTTTTTAAAATTTTTAATCCATGTAATTTATATTATTCTTACAGCCATAGAGATCTATACATATTTATAACCCAAGTTCCTGGAGCGCAGAGCGCCAACTACCCAGGAAGTTCACCTCTACAGTATGGACTAGTGCTGTTTTGATTGCTGAGTTGAACCAGTTGACCAGAAATTTCCATGCTGAGGTTGAGTCTGGGAGGCTGGCCATAGATGTAGGATTGAGGTGGGTCAGTCCGAGCAGGATAGCTGTTTGCATACAAAATCTATATCAAACTAGAACATATTAAATATCACTTCTATTTAAAACATTTTTACTCTGTTTTTTTAAATTTATAATTCATAAAATAATTGAGTTTTTTTATTTAATTGAAGAAAAATTAATATATATGTTATGATTTTTTGTTTTGTTGTTGAAAAAGATAGAGAATTGAAGGTGCAGTCGTGAAAAAGGAAATATAGTTATTTACCTTTCAAGTAGTTTTTATTATCAACTACTTGAAGGAAATTACACATAAAATTATTTTTCACAGTAATATAGAATTTATAAAATGAATCCTATATTCGTGAATTAAAAAATAGGTAGGTTAACTATACATATTTACAACAATATTCAAAGCATTCTAAATCTATGGTCAAAAATAAAAGAATATTTAATGATGAAAATAAAATACATGTTTTTGAAAAATAAAATATTTGTATTTTAAATTATTTAATATATATATGTGATATATAGAAATAATGAGATTATCTGTTTGATTTTTGATCATGTTGAAGATTATGGTAATGGAGTCGTGGTTGAAATCTTTAAACTATAATAAAAATATTGAAGATCAGAGATTTCTTTATTCGAGCTGAGAAATATATAAAAGAACATAATTTGATAAAGGTAATGCCTGGCTTAAGGCGAGTAGAATAAGGCAAACAAAACTTTATTTACATAATGTACAAAAGTTTTGAGCCGGCCATTGGGATAAAACAACAACGAAGTTTATATGCAAAGAGCGTGACCTCTGGCGGTCGATTTAACAATATTTGAATCTATGATATATATTTCAAATAAAATAATATTTTTATATAACATATATATACTATAATTATATTATAATAATTACAACAGTTATTTTCAACTGTTACATATATGTATTAGATATGATGCTCATAGTACCACAAGAACCTACAGAGTTATAAATCTGACTTAGTGGTAAATTCTCCGACCCACCGTCTTTATTTACCTATACGTTCAATAGATGACTCACAGGGGTTTTTTTTATCGTCATTTGAAACTGTAAAATAAATTATTCTTTTCTTGTCTTTAGTACTTGTCCTATTCTCTTCATTTCTTCTTCCTTAGTTCCGTATCTATGACGTGTTACTGCCGATACCTCTGCGTTGCATTTCAATATTTGTTTTTATAAAATAAGAAGGTTTTGATTCATTAAGTAAATTTTCATCATCTCTTTTTTTGGAATTTCCTTATTCAAAATGTTTTAGCTTTCTCTTTCATTTGAGAATATACAATTTTTAAAATGATATATAATTTATAATTGTAAAAGTCGTATTCCTTTTTACCTTTGAAGACATATCGTGTATCTACAGTAAAAGTAGTCGTAAACTACCCACCATGATTATCATGGCCTGTACCGAGTGAACATTGGATAAGTGAAAAATCTTAGGTTTGATACCTATTGAGAGAAGATATCTAGTAGAGAGTTCCTGTTTAAGAATGTACTAGTGACGACAATCGCACTTTTATCTGGAACTCCAAATGTAATATTTATTGAAATCTTACGGAGTTACGACGAAGCTGGTCATCTTCTTCGAGAAACAGGATTCCTCTCCTATATATCTTCTTGTGTGTCGACATGTAAAAAAACATTAGAAAAATTTACTTATCCAAAGTATCTACAGTACAGGCTAGTATAATCATGGTGGATAGTTTGCGACTGATTTTACTGTAAATGAACCACATGTCTATACAGATAGAAAGCAGTTCAACTTTTGCACTTACAAAGTAGAAAAATCTACTTATCCAAAATATCTACGGTACAGGCTATTATAATCATGGTGGAGAGTTTGCGACTGCTTTTACTGTAAATGCATCACATGTCTACACATATATGTAGAAAGTAGTTCAACTTTTGCACTTTCAAAGTAGAAAAATCTACTTATCCAAAGTATCTACGGTACAGGCTATTATAATCATGGTGGATAGTTTGCGACTGTTTTTACCGTAAATGCACTACATGTCTACACACACACGTGTAAAACAGTTCAACCTTTGCACTTTCAAATTTACCAATGCCTCATTTGGTTACTTATGCTTAGTGGTAGAGTTGGAATTTTTCGAAAATCGGGGGTCACACACATATTGAAGAATATATATACAGTATTTTTATTTTATTTTATTTGACATATCGGACGCGATATCCCAGCTCGGGATACTTGCGCCTAAATACATTTTAGTAGATTATATACAATTCATTTTATACAATTTAATAACCGGACTAAAAACATAATTAAAACTTAAACGATGGCACTCTAAAACAGAAGAGAAAATCCAAAATGGATTATTTTATCAACCTATATACAACTCAATAACCGACTAAAAACACAATTAAAACTGAAACGATGGTTTTCTCAAACAGAAGAGAAAATCCAAAATAAATTATTTTAGCAACCTATATACAATTCAGTATATACAACACAATAACCGGTTAAAAACACAATTAAAACTGAAACTATGGTTTTCTTAAACAGAAGAGAAAATCCAAAATGAACCTACAAAAATTATTGAATTTTACATAAGTGTCTTTGTTATATACAAATTCGCAAACCTCTTCGATGGGATAAAAATGATTACTTCTGTAGCTGTGGAATATCGGGATTCCATCAATAAATGCATTGAGTCTTGGTTTTCTTTTCCACAGAAACAGCTAGGATCATCCGTTGCCCCGATTTTCGACAGAAATTCTCCAAAATTACCATGACCCGTGACGAACTGTGAGTTATAAAAATTCGGACGAAAATAAAAAGGAATTCCAAATGGGAAAAATTTTCTGAATGTTTCATTAGTGTTAGCTATTGTTTCAGCCATTCTTGATTCTATGTAGTTATGAATTATAGTCGGGGCATGCGGTCTGAATACATTAATTTCTTCTTTTGATAAATTGGCCAAATCGTATTTTATTATCAACGATTCTATTTGATCTGTGAGAATAGGTATTTTTGCCAAACTATGAATACAATTTGATGAGGTCGTTTTATAGGCTCTCACTACCCAAAGAAGAATCTGATATTGCTGAGAGTTTAATCTTTGCTTACTTCTTTTATTAATAAATTTATACCATATTTCAGATCCATAGGTTAGTATTGGCCTGAAAAGAGTTTTATATAAAATTAATCTTTTTTTAGCATCCAATCCCCACATCTTCCCACAGAGCGAAAACAAAAGATTTTTCATACGGTTGATTTTACAAAGAATATCATTAATGTGGGGTGTGAAGTTAATTTATGACTTAATTCTGTGATTAGAAAATTTTATACCTAAAATTTTTACCTCTTCCACTGGTTTTATTATGAAATTTGGAGTTCCCATTGGAATATTTTGTTTGCCGTGCATATGTATTAAGCCGGTTTTCTCCGGGCTTAGCTTTAGCTTATTTCTTGTACACCATTGTATTACATAATTTAAAGTTCTTTCTGTTTCATTTTTAACCCTTCTATGGTCTTGTGCCAGCAAACAATCGAAACATCATCCGCATAATAGATTATTTCAGAATTTGGGGATGCGAAGTTGATCAACAAATCATTCAGGACTATATTCCACAATAAAGGTGATAATGGTCCGCCTTGAGGACATCCCTTTGATAAATATTTCGAAATTGTTGTATTCGAGAAGGTGAGACTTGTTTTTCTTCTCCGATTTAAAAATGATTGGATAATTTTTATAAGAACTGCTGGGACGTGGTCTTCGTCCATTCTTTTTATTAAGGCAGGCCACCACGCATTATCAAATGCACCACTTATATCAATGGCAATCAATGCAACCAATTCGTTTTGTTTGTGTTTCAGTATGGTCTCGGTTATTTTGTCCAATGCCGTTATTGTAGATTTTCTTTTCGTAAATCCATGTTGTCTATGGCTCAGTAAGTTATTATGATTATAATAATTGAGTATTTTATTTTTAATGATCGTTTCAAATATTTTTGAGAAATTTGATGTTAGTGAAATTGGGCGATAGCTATTAATTGCTTCGTAGTCAGCTTTTTGCGGTTTCGTAATAATTTTTAATACCGAATGTTTCCAGCTTTCAGGATAGTAACCCAGCACCAGACACTCATTAAAGAGTTCGACTAAACTGGGTAGGATTGATAATAATGAGTGCTTAATCATATAATGTTTATGAGTTAATTATTTACAAGTGAAGTTTATATACCTATCTATTTACATACCGCTCTTTTTTCTTAATGTTTCTTCTCCTGCGCAGCCCTGTAAAACTTGCACAAAGATATTTTGCTTATAACTCCAGTGTAGAACGCAAAGTTGATGATATATAAAGAGCCTTAACACCAGTTTTGGTAAATTCGGACAAAATTCAACAGCCTGTATACCATGATTTCAGCCCTAATTAGTGCAGTGGCTGCTCCAATTTCATATCATCCTACGATAAGTGTTATGAAATCAGTCGAATTTTATATCCAAATATATATGTTATATAAAATATCATTTTATTTAAAATTATATTTTATAGATTCGAATATTATGTTAAATCGACTGCCAGAGGTCACGCTTTGCATATAAAAACTCGTGTTTTTTTTCCCGATGGCCGGCTCAAACCTTTGTACATTATGTAAATAAGCTTTTCATTTTTTATTCTTACGCCTTAAGCCAGGCAGTATTTTTATCAAACTATGTTTTTAATATATTCCTTTAGCGCAATTAAAGCTATTTTTGATAACTAATTTTATTATAGTCTTTTCCACGACTGCATTACCATACCATAATCCTCAACATGATCCAAATTCAAGCAGAAAATCTCTCTTTTTTAATATAATATATATATCCTTCAATTATATAGCAAAATTAATATTAAATAAAGTTGTAAATTACCATTATCCCGCAGGATAAGTGTAATACAACATGGTCGTGTAAAGGACATGTTTGAAACAAGACAACGACGACGATGTTGGGCAGAATCGGATGAAAGGACTTTCTTCTATTCAATGGATGATGGATGCCATGGTATTGTTCACGATGTACCACTAATTAATTGAATAATTATTTTACCGATAATTTTAATATGTGCACAATGATAATATTGGAAAATTGGTCACTTTGTCACTCGCTCAACTTGCCAAAAAATGTCAATAACTAGGTCCTCTCTCTTTATCTCTGAGATTTGGCGTGGATCGCTTACAACATATTAATAGAATGGCGAAGTTACAAAGCGACTTATAAATCTATTCCAGAATAATCTACAATTTCCCAAACTCCTTCAGGTTGTTGATATATTATAATATAAAATGAAACACTATTCAATAAACTCAAAGTTGCGGAATATATATTGCATTCATTCACTAAAAGAGTCAGATGTCCTCTTAAAATGCCTCAATTTGATATATTTTGATTATCAACAACAAGCCTTTTATTGGGAACTATGCAATACACAGGATTCATTTAGGTGTATAATTGCATAGAAAATATGAGTTATTAATTTACGGGTAATCGTTTATTTACATATCCACCATTTTAAAATAATTGAACTGAGCTAACTCCCAACAACAGAAAACCTCCAGAAACGGTCATGGTTATTTAATTTCTTGAAAAAAGAGATACTTCGGCCAGTATAAATCTTTTTATTACATCGACGTTTCGACAAAAAGCTTTTGTCCTCGTCAGGAGCAAATAAATATTAAATCATATAGCAAGGCGCTAAAAATTATTTTTAGCGCCTTGCTATATGTTTTAATTTTTATTTGCTCCTGACGAGGACAAAAGCTTTTTGTCGAAACGTCGATGTAATAAAAAGATTTATACTGGCCGAAGTATCTCTTTTTTCAAGAAATATGAATGCCGGCCAGGCAACCTCTATCTTCACGATGGTTATTTAAGTTTTAAATCTGTATTTTAAGTAAAAATTCATTTGTAACGCATATTAAATATTAACTTATACAATAAGCATATGCACATATGTATATTACTTAACCTTCATACAAGTACTTATACATCCAACAAATACTTATAATACTTATGCATTCAAAATACTTGTACATCCAGTTAAAAATCAAATAAAATAATCTTTTCGAACATTCATCTTTGTTTCAGATCCCAATGATCGACGACTCTATGCCTGTCAACCCTGCCAAGTGGAGCTGCTTCCTACCTGCGACATGCAATACAGAACTTGCTACACACGGGAGCTAATGGTCGAATCGGCTAAATAGTAAACATTAAATGGTAAGTAAATACTTCATTATAAAAACTTTTGATTTGGGAACCACGATGACTTCAAAAACATGGCTAAAGTAAAAGAATATACAGACCTATATAAGGATATTTAGTATTGTAATTTTCGTCTAAATAAATATTGTCCCTACACTGTGAGGGAATAATATTAGGAGGATTGGCTCATCATTGGTGAACCCTTCCATCCAATCTCATTCCATTCTATCAAACAATTTGAATGTGAATGGAGCTTCAAGTTTCGGAAAATTTCGGTGAAGGTTTCAAATTCTATTATGGGCGCAAGCGTTGAGGACAGTAATATACGAGGTGTGTTCAAAAAGTATCGCGACTTTTGAATTTTCGCGGGTTACGTATATTCGAATTTCGATCTTTTTGTGGCTTTATGTTGATACTCATGTCTCTCACTTATGCCGACAAGCTCGGCCATTTTGAATGTTCACTTAATTGTTGACAGCTGCTTTGCTTGCAGGTATTTTGGATCGTCTTCGATTTTTACCTATTAAAAAAAATGGATCGTATCAAATTTTGTGTGAAAAACGAAATTAAGTGCGCGGATGCATTCCGAATGTTGACTGTGGCATACGGAGAAACTACCTTGGACCGAAGCAACGTTTATCGGTGGTACAAAATGTTCTCAGAAGGCCGAGAAGATGTGAACGACGAAGAGCGTGCCGGACGCCCGAGCACTTCAACAACAGACGAAAAAATTAATGAAGTGGAGAAAATGATATTGGCCAATCGTCGAATCACCGTTAGAGAAGTTGCTGAGGACCTAAACATGTCGATTGGCTCGTGCCATTCGATTTTTATCAATGATTTGGGCATGAGACGGGTCGCCGCGAAATTCGTACCAAAATTGCTCAATTGCGACCAAAAACAGCATCGCATGAACATTGCTAATGACATGTTGGACTCTGTCCGCGACGACCCAAATTTGCTCCAGAGGGTCATAACTGGTGACGAAGCGTGGGTTTATGGTTATGACGTGGAAACCAAAGCTCAATAATCTCAATGGAAGCTGTCGCACGAACCAAGACCGAAAAAAGCTAGCCAAGTTCGGTCGAATGTGAAAGTTTTGCTGACAGTTTTCTTCGATTGCAGGGGCGTGGTGCATCATGAGTTCTTTCCACAGGGTAGAACGCTCAATAAGGACTATTACCTGCAAGTTATGCGCAATTTGCGCGAAGCAATCCGCCAGAAACGCCCGGATTTGTTGAAGAACAAAAATTGGCTTTTGCACCACGATAACGCCCCTGCTCACACATCGTTGCTTGTGCGCGACTTTTTGGACAAAAACAACACACTAATGATGCCGCAGCCACCATATTCTCCAGATCTGGCCCCCTGTCACTTTTCTTGTTTCCTAAACTGAAGAGGCCCATGAAAGGACGACGTTACGCTACGCTTGACGAGATAAAGACGGCATCGAAGGAGGAGCTGAAAAATATTTTAAAAAATGATTTTTTGAAGTGCTTCGAAGATTGAAAAAACCGTTGGCACAAGTGTATAATATCTCATGGGGATTACTTTGAAGGGGACAAAATAGGTATTCATGAATAAATAAATAATTTTTCAAAAAACACAAAATTCGCGATACTTTTTGAACACACCTCGTATGTGTGGAATTTTTTTCAAGAGGAAATTGAACTATAATAATAAAGGTCGTCGCTCCCGGAAAAAATAGACGCTAAAACTGACCGACAAACTAACTGACTTAGGTCGGTGACAAAGCCACAACACCAGCTTTGGCAAACTGAAAAGCGTCCACCTAGAGACCATGTGTTCGGGCTAATGGACCTCGTCAGTCTAGGGTAGACTTCCATGTCGAAGTATCACACACCTACAGCTTTAAGACCACCGGTTTTATTCAGATTCACCACAGGAAGGAAGCATAGATGGAGCTTCTATACTCCAGGCAGCGCAGAGCCCAACAGCCTCCAGGTCCGACGCATGTCCAGGGGCCACAGAATCCACCGTGCATATGTGTGCGTATCACTGGAATGGCGAGTGTGGAATCAACCGTTTTCGCTTCCCTCATCCAAATGGACAACGAGATTCGGCGATTCTTTTAATCTCCTCCGAACGGTGACTGCGGTTTTGTAGAATTTATATAAATACAAAATAAGACCTTGATCAAAGATCATTGTATACATCCAGTTATATATTTGTTGACCAATGGATTGAGACAAAGATAAGTCACCTAAAATAGTTTTTTTTCTTATATTTGGATCGGCATAGTTACCCTTCCCCAAGCAATCCTGATTTAGCCAATTATACATAAATTAAATATAATACATTATGGATATCTCTGTATATAAGAATACAAAGATTTCTTCATTGCAATATTAAAGAATTATGAAACAATATTTCATAAAGAATCCATAACTCGGTAAATTGTCACTGGTCTCCCCCCACTGAGATCGCCGCCCCCAACTGTCCCCCGGGATGTGGAAGTACTGGAGATTAGATGGGGCCAGAGTACTGAGATATCTTGGACATCCTCTCATCGTCCAAACTTCCTCTCTTGGGAAGATACAGTCTGATGATTGGGCACACCGTATTGATCATAACAATTATGTTATCTAAAATAGTTTTCTATTTACAAAAACAAGTATATACAAAAAGAGGCTTTTAGAATGTAATAAAACGTAATTCTGCCTATCAACCCTGTACAGAACAGAATTGTGATGATAAAGAATAAACTACAACGCAAGTTTTTACAAATTCAGACAAAGGTTAATCTTTATGTCTTTGGTTTGAGCTATTGCCTTCATCAGGAAAGGGTTGGTGTAGATTGGAAACACCGTACATTTAACAATTATCTAATCTAAAATAGTTTTACATTTACAAAACCAATATTTACCTAAAGAGACACCTCCATTTAAAATACATTGGTACAATGAATTTTGCCTATCAACCCTGTACAGAACGTAATTGACTCTGTCCGCGACGACCCAAATTTGCTCCAGAGGGTCATAACTGGTGACGAAGCGTGGGTTTATGGTTATGACGTGGAAACCAAAGCTCAATAATCTCAATGGAAGCTGTCGCACGAACCAAGACCGAAAAAAGCTAGCCAAGTTCGGTCGAATGTGAAAGTTTTGCTGACAGTTTTCTTCGATTGCAGGGGCGTGGTGCATCATGAGTTCTTTCCACAGGGTAGAACGCTCAATAAGGACTATTACCTGCAAGTTATGCGCAATTTGCGCGAAGCAATCCGCCAGAAACGCCCGGATTTGTTGAAGAACAAAAATTGGCTTTTGCACCACGATAACGCCCCTGCTCACACATCGTTGCTTGTGCGCGACTTTTTGGACAAAAACAACACACTAATGATGCCGCAGCCACCATATTCTCCAGATCTGGCCCCCTGTCACTTTTCTTGTTTCCTAAACTGAAGAGGCCCATGAAAGGACGACGTTACGCTACGCTTGACGAGATAAAGACGGCATCGAAGGAGGAGCTGAAAAATATTTTAAAAATGATTTTTTGAAGTGCTTCGAAGATTGAAAAAACCGTTGGCACAAGTGTATAATATCTCATGGGGATTACTTTGAAGGGGACAAAATAGGTATTCATGAATAAATAAATAATTTTTCAAAAAACACAAAATTCGCGATACTTTTTGAACACACCTCGTATGTGTGGAATTTTTTTCAAGAGGAAATTGAACTATAATAATAAAGGTCGTCGCTCCCGGAAAAAATAGACGCTAAAACTGACCGACAAACTAACTGACTTAGGTCGGTGACAAAGCCACAACACCAGCTTTGGCAAACTGAAAAGCGTCCACCTAGAGACCATGTGTTCGGGCTAATGGACCTCGTCAGTCTAGGGTAGACTTCCATGTCGAAGTATCACACACCTACAGCTTTAAGACCACCGGTTTTATTCAGATTCACCACAGGAAGGAAGCATAGATGGAGCTTCTATACTCCAGGCAGCGCAGAGCCCAACAGCCTCCAGGTCCGACGCATGTCCAGGGGCCACAGAATCCACCGTGCATATGTGTGCGTATCACTGGAATGGCGAGTGTGGAATCAACCGTTTTCGCTTCCCTCATCCAAATGGACAACGAGATTCGGCGATTCTTTTATTCTCCTCCGAACGGTGACTGCGGTTTTGTAGAATTTATATAAATACAAAATAAGACCTTGATCAAAGATCATTGTATCCATCCAGTTATATATTTGTTGACCAATGGATTGAGACAAAGATAAGTCACCTAAAATAGTTTTTTTTCTTATATTTGGATCGGCATAGTTACCCTTCCCCAAGCAATCCTGATTTAGCCAATTATACATAAATTAAATATAATACATTATGGATATCTCTGTATATAAGAATACAAAGATTTCTTCATTGCAATATTAAAGAATTATGAAACAATATTTCATAAAGAATCCATAACTCGGTAAATTGTCACTGGTCTCCCCCCACTGAGATCGCCGCCCCCAACTGTCCCCCGGGATGTGGAAGTACTGGAGATTAGATGGGGCCAGAGTACTGAGATATCTTGGACATCCTCTCATCGTCCAAACTTCCTCTCTTGGGAAGATACAGTCTGATGATTGGGCACACCGTATTGATCATAACAATTATGTTATCTAAAATAGTTTTCTATTTACAAAAACAAGTATATACAAAAAGAGGCTTTTAGAATGTAATAAAACGTAATTCTGCCTATCAACCCTGTACAGAACAGAATTGTGATGATAAAGAATAAACTACAACGCAAGTTTTTACAAATTCAGACAAAGGTTAATCTTTATGTCTTTGGTTTGAGCTATTGCCTTCATCAGGAAAGGGTTGGTGTAGATTGGAAACACCGTACATTTAACAATTATCTAATCTAAAATAGTTTTACATTTACAAAACCAATATTTACCTAAAGAGACACCTCCATTTAAAATACATTGGTACAATGAATTTTGCCTATCAACCCTGTACAGAACGTAATTGTGATGATAAAAAATGAACCACAACGCAAGTTTTAGGTATTTCAGACAAAGGCTAATCTGTATTTCATTGGTTTGAGCTATTGCCCTCATCAGTACAGGATTGGCGTCCATTTCATAACTTACTACTAAGGAATTATGAAATCAATAAAATATACCAGAACAAGTGTTGTGGCACTTTATCACCACAATTATTCTTTGTACATTGGGACGAAGAATTAAATTAATTAGTTTAAAGAGAGATGCCTCTTTGGCGAATTGAAACCATCCTACCGCAATTTGATGTTATAACCACATATAAACCGATTTTTTAAACTATCCCTAGTACACGTGGTACAGGCCATGATAATCATGGTGGGTAGTCAGATACTGCTTTTACTATAAGTGCACCACATGTCTACACATGTGAAAGCAGTTCGAATTTTGCACATACAAATATGCCAGAGACCCGTTTAGTTACTTGCACTCGCTGCTGTGGTTAGACTTTACCAAGAATCAGGGGCCATTGGAGCATTTTACAAATGTTATCAAGGAATCAGTTTTCAATCATATTATAAAATGATACTTTTATAAATGTTGGACGTTATTTTTCCATTCTACTGATGTACCAAGTACCTGGTAGCTATTTACATATTTTGATATAGAGCTTTGGTGCGTCATTCATTGCTAGTGTGTTTATATTCTTGTTAGTAATAATAAACCCATGTTTTATGCCCTCAGTAATTATTATTGGTTAGGACATTATACTTTTTAGCTTTAAGATGTTGTAGAAGATCTTCACACAGACTTCAAATAACTCACGAGAGAAGAAATTACTATACAAATAGACAAACACTTTTATTAGGGATCAAGCTCTATACAGGATTTTCCCAGTATAGCAATGGTTTTAATTGCAGTAAATTACTATACATTATAGACGAATAAAGATACTTCGGTCAGTAAGTTTCTTTATTATATTGTAGCGTAGCAGAAAGGTAGAGTCGGTGATCCACAAACGAAGAACGTTATTTTATTAACCAAACAAATCGAGGTCAAAAGAAGAACAAACGAGAAATATGAATGAATTAATTAATTATAATTAAGTGATATCTAGAAATAGCTATATTTAAAATAGTAAACCAAGGAGAGAGAGCAAAGAATAAAAAGTCTCGTGGCCACGCGGCCTCGCAGGGGTAACCTCTACCGGCACGTGACGTCAGCTCCAGGGTTGCTGAGCTAGCAATTTCACTTCGCTACATAGCCCCCCTCTCAAAGGACATCGACCCGATGTTCAGCAGGAGACCTGCGCCTCCAGTCTACGAGCTCACGACCGCGTAATAGGGCCAGGGATATCCAGGTCTCCTGGTCTGGAGACCTCCTCCTGGGCCAAGGGTGGTTGCCTCCCTTCCGCTGGAACTTCTTCCTTTTGAGGACTTGATAAGTCGTCTTCCATGTCCTCCTCCAGGTGGTCCTCCCGCTTCTCTGGATCTAAATAGGGCTTCATCCTGCAGATGTGAACTATGTCCTTTGTTTTACGACGACCATGCTGGTCTCCGAATGTCTCCACTTCATATGTCACATCGGATATTTTTCTTGTTACTTTATACGGGCCGAAATAACGTCGCATTAGTTTTTCAGACAAACCCACCTTGCGCACAGGGATATAGATCCAAACGAGAACTCCGGGCTGATAGATTATGTTTCTGTGATGGGCGTCGTAACGGAGTTTATTTCCTCCCTGGGACCTCATAGTGTGAATGCGTGCCAGCTGTCGCGCTTCTTCGGCCCTTGATCCTAGAGTCTGGATGAAGTCATCTTCATCCTCTGAAGGAAATTTGGGGAATAGTAAGTCTAGTGGGGTCTCCGCCTCACGCCCGTGCACAAGGTAGAATGGACTAAACCCCGTGGACTCTTGCTTCGCCGTGTTGTATGCGAACGTCACGATTGGGAGAATCTCATCCCAATCTTTCTGGTTGACGTCCACATACATGGACAGCATGTCTGCTATTGTCTTATTCAACCTTTCAGTGAGTCCATTGGTCTGAGGGTGGTAGGCGGTTGTTGTCCGATGAGTTATTCTGCAGTGTTTGTTCAGATCACGAATCATTGAAGATGTAAAATTTCGTCCTCGGTCTGTGATAACTTCCCTCGGCGCACCGTGCATCAGAATTACATCTTTAATGAAGAATGTCGCTACTTCCACTGATTCACTTGTCGGTAGAGCTTTCGTGATCGCAAACTTGGTGAGGTAATCCGTACAGACAATGATCCAGCGATTCCCGCACATAGATGTTGGAAACCTTCCAAGGAGATCCATTCCCACTTTTTCGAAGGCGGCTATAGGCACAGGTATCGGCTGCAAAAGTCCTGGAGGGAGTTGGGGCTGGCGTTTGCGTCGCTGACAATCTGGACAGTGAGCCACATACTTCCTAACATTTCTATACATTCCGGGCCAGTAGAAATTTTTTTCTTATTCGATCATATGTCTTAGTAAATCCAAGATGTCCTGAAGTGGGAGAATCATGTAAGTTTCTCAGTATTTCAGGCCTCAAGTGGCGGGGGACCACCAGAAGCCATTCCCTTCCCATTGGATCGTAATTTTTTTTATGGAGAGTATCGTTTATTTTTATAAAGGACTTGTTAGATGTTTCCTGTTGGATTTTGTCGGCTATCTTCGTGAGGTCCGGGTCTTTCATTTGTTCCCGTCTAAAATTCTGTAAGGCAACTATGCAAGGAATATCTTCTTCTATATCTTCACTACAATTTAGGGGACTTCTTGATAAACAGTCAGCGTCCTGATGTTTTCTTCCGCTCTTGTGCACAACAGTAACATCAAACTCCTGCAGCCGAAGAGCCCATCTTGCTAACCTCCCACATGGGTCCTTGAGGTTGGTCAGCCAGCACAAGGAGTGATGGTCAGTTACGATAGTGAATGGACGTCCAAAAACATACGGCCGGAATTTGCCAATGGCCCAAATAATAGCAAGACATTCTCTCTCAGTCGTCGAATAATTTCTTTCCGCCTTATTGAGCGTTCTCGATGCATAGGCAATGGCTCTTTCCTTTTCCTTTTGAATTTGCGCTAAAACTGCTCCTATTCCATAGTTGCTCGCATCAGTATGTATTTCTGTTGGGGATGAATGATCTAAATGTCCCAAGACAGGCTCAGAAATTAGGGCTGACTTGAGAGCTTCAAATGCGTGCCGCTCTTCTATGTTCCAACTAAACACTGAATCTTTCTTTAAAAGAGCGTTTAATGGTTGGACTATATGGGCATAATTGGGTATGAAACGGCGGTAGTAGGAAGATAGCCCTAGGAAACTTATAACTTCTTTTAGCGAATTTGGTCTGGGGAAGTCACGGACTGCTCTAATTTTTTCTGGATCGAGACATATTCCATCTCCACTCACCTCATGTCCAAGAACTGTTATAGTTTTCGCACCAAACCTGCATTTCCCCGAATTGAGGCACAAGCCAGCCTTCCTCAAACAGCCCAATACCAGCTGAAGGCGTCTCAGATGTTCCTCAAAATCATCGGAAAAAACGACTATGTCATCAAGGTAACAGAGACAGATTGTCCACTTAAGACCCTTCAAGAGGCCGTCCATCATTCGTTCGAATGTAGCTGGAGCGTTGCATAACCCAAATGGCATCACTTTGAACTCATACAATCCATCTGGGGTTATGAATGCAGTCTTCTCACGGTCCGCTTCCTCCACGTCGATCTGCCAGTATCCAGATTGGAGATCCATAGAGGAATAAAATCGTGCTCCCTGTAGACAGTCCAAAGTGTCGTCGATCCTTGGGAGCGGGTAAACATCCTTTTTTGTTATCTTATTAAGGCGGCGGTAATCGACGCAGAATCTCCAGCTGCCATCTTTTTTCCTGACCAAAACGACCGGTGAGGCCCATGGGCTCGCAGAGGGCTGAATAATACCAATTTCTTCCATTTTATTTACCTCCTCTTGAATAATTTGACGTTCCGCTGGTGCTACTCGGTACGGTCGTTGTTTGGTGGGAAGGTGGTCTCCAGTGCTAATTCGATGCTTAACATTATCGGTCTTGGACGCTTCTTTTTTTCTGAAATCAAAAATATCTCTATAGTTTCTCAATAAATTTCTTAATTTTTCTTTTTGAAAATCGTCAAGTGAATCATCTATATTTAAAATTTCCGCAAATTTCGAATCCTCGGAATGGCCTATATCTGTTCCTACGTGGTTGCCCTCAGCAAGTACACAAAGCTGGCTATCCTCGATGACGACACCATCGGCCACGTGCATCCCCTGGGGAATTATCTTCGGATATGGGCTCCAATTTGCCACCCACAGCTTTCCCCTGTTACTGGTAAGTGAGATGATAGAGGAGGGAGCCATTAGTTCTCTTTCCAGCGACAGACCTTTTTGACTTTCTGCCACTACAGCTGCATTATCTGAGATGTCTCTGCTTAATACCTCTATCAGCTGACAAGATGCGGGCTCTATTCTGTATTCCCGTTCCGCGTAGAGAGGTGAGTTGTTCTTGGGTGTGTCCTCGACTAGGAATTCCTCTAAAAAAAGTGTATCTTCTGCAGAATCAATTACCGCCCTGGATAACTTCAAAAAGTCCCATCCGAGGATCACATCGTGACTACAGTCCTCCAGAACAATAAATTCGAAATTTTCCTGCAGACCATTTAAGTCCAATTTTAAAGAGCAGCGTCCTTTCGGTTTTATAATTTTACCGTTGGCCACTCTTAAGCTCACGTCAGTTTCGGCAAACATTATTTTCTTCAATTTGAGTCTGAACCTCTCGGCCACGACAGAATAAGAAGCCCCAGAATCAACAAGAGCACTGGTTATATTTCCTTCTATTTTAATATTTATATAATTTCCTTTCATGAGGTGGGAGATTTTATCCCCCTCGCTCATTTGGAGATCCACCTCTTTGCAGAGTCGTAGGACGTATTGTATATAGAACTCGGTGCTTTCACCCTTTAGCTGAGCCCGGGTTTTAAGTTTTTTCTCGGCAAGCAGCCGCAGACTCTCACTTTTCCCAAATACACTCTCCAATTGAGTAGTAAACTCTTCCCAATTCCGGATGGTCTCCTCATTATTCTCAAACCATTTGAGGGCAGTTCCATTCAGGTAAAAGTAGACATTGGCAAGACAGAGGGTTTCGTCCCAATGATTATGCTTCGCCACACGTTTGTAACCTTTTAACCAGGTAAGGGGATCCTCACCATCCTCCCCGGAGAACATGGAAGGATTCCTTGGTAGGTGCTGAACAAAATAATTGCCCACCTGGGTAGCTTCCTCTATATTCACGGTCATCTCCTTGAGCTCTACACTATCTTCTTGTTTAACAGTTTCAGTCCTTCTTTTATGTCTGAAGGGATATCGGTCTTGACGATCCAGCGTCTCCACCAGTTGTAGCGTAGCAGAAAGGTAGAGTCGGTGATCCACAAACGAAGAACGTTATTTTATTAACCAAACAAATCGAGGTCAAAAGAAGAACAAACGAGAAATATGAATGAATTAATTAATTATAATTAAGTGATATCTAGAAATAGCTGTATTTAAAATAGTAAACAAAGGAGAGAGAGCAAAGAATAAAAAGTCTCGTGGCCACGCGGCCTCGCAGGGGTAACCTCCACCGGCACGTGACGTCAGCTCCAGGGTTGCTGAGCTAGCAATTTCACTTCGCTACAATATTTAAAATGTAATAAAAAGATTTACTGGCCGAAGTATCTTTATTTTCAAGAAATATGAATGCCGGCCAGGCAGCCTCTATCTTTACGATTATAGACGAAATTAAACTAAAAATCATGAATTTTACTTACTCAAATAAAAAGCAAACTTCCTAATATCCTTACTGCTATGTAATCTTGCTGTCCTTAAAGCTTATATACATAGTTTGATTAGTACCATAACAAAGATTCTACAACAAGGACAAAGTATTTTTGAATTTATCAAACAATTTGGCCGCTGGATCTCTGATTCTGGTAGAGCGCCATCTAGCGAATAAAGTTGTAACTAAAATCAATTTCGAATTTTTCATTATTTGCCATAAAATATCCCAATGCATCCTGAACACATTGGTGTTTACCGCATTGCTCTAGCCCAAATATTCGCGGAGTTATTAATTTTTAAAGTTGTGCGGGACTTTTGGATCACCCTGTATATGAAGATTTTTCCAAACTAGTATTGGAGCTCTAAAAAGCCAGGTTTGGTTAATTAAACTAGCGAAAAAGTTGGATGGATTCACCAGTGATGAGTCAAGTCCTCCCACTATTCTTCATCGCAGTATATGCAAATATGTAACTACACAAGACATTACTGGAAGGTAAACTGTAGGAAGAATTGGACTGACGGACTTAATGATAAGCTATCGAGAAATAAACAAGCATGTCGTCATAGTAAACCAGAACTTGTTCTCAGAAGCAGATAAACTAAAAAAGATAGAATAATCGGTAATATAACTGCTTTGATAAAATAATAATAATGTAACAAATGGTTCGCTTCTTCCACGGAAGATGGCGCGAGCTTTTAGAGAACAGCGCATCATGCTGTCCGTCACGTGAGAGCTACGCCGATATGAGTTTCTTTCGCCTTTCTACAGCCAGCAGTTAACTGGGATATTTAAAATATGTTAATTATGTTATATATATTTTTTCTGTATTCCAATAAGGAAAGAAATAAAATTGGTTACAATAATAATTTAAAAGGCACAATACCCGTAAATATAAATATCTTTGAATCATATCTCTATTACCATGAAAAGGAATCCCCAATATGATTCCAAATATTGATTTTCTAAACTACACTCATGAACAAAACTTGAAGATGCTCTACCTTTTTCCATGTGTATAGAGATTCGGAAAATAACTCTGAAAAATATATGATATACAGTAACCTTTATTGAAGACACGTTGTGTAAACAAAATCGCCTCTGTCTCCTTCAAAAAAAAAGCAGACGAATGGCGACATCAAAATATGTTACATTCCTTTAGTTTTTTTTTTGTCCATAAGTGTATTTATAGTGCATATGTTCTTTTTTAAATCCTCGCTATAAAATGAATTACATTTAAATAACAGATGAAACGCTAATAAACCATGTTTAAATGGATTCAAATTATTGGAATTTCATCTAATTGGAATCCGGATATCTGTGTGTTATGTTTACTACATAAATTAATTCAACAATATCTATATTAATAAAATGGAAATTTCATAAGTGGGCATCACTAAAAACTTTCGCTACAATGCATCAATTTCGACCAAATTTTCAACATTTATGTAAAACGAGATGGAGCAGGTTTTGCTTAACATCAAAATATTTTTCCTAACTTTAACATGCATAACTTTGCTGTTATCGATAAAATACAAAAAATTCAACAGAGTTGAAGTGTTTACACTTTCAAAAGTGTTTACACTTTTGCGCTTCTTGGAAAATTAGTTTTAATGTTTTTTATATATATTTTAATAACTTTTATACATGGTAAGATACTTTTATTTTATAGTTTTCATATTTTATACCAAAAAAAGTTGAAGCCTTACTTGATGAGATCAATTTTATATTTTAGATAAATTTTTAGGCTAATTTTAATTTATTTCTTTTTTATTTTATATGCAGATTAAATATGCTATTTCTAACTTACGTGGTTAACATTTTTATAAGACTAAGGTTATTTATATTATTTTTTTACAAAAAAAGATTGAAATTTCATTAATGTGCTCAATTTTATGTCTTTTTTGAGGACCTTAACAACATTTTTAATTAATTGTTTAGATATTTTAATAACAGATTATTTATGGTGTTTTCCACTTATATGGGTTGTTTTGTAAAAAAAATATTTGGGTTATTTCTATTTTTTTTTCACTAAAAAGCTTGAAATTTCATTTATGTGCTCAATTTTATGTCTTTTTTGAGGACCTTAACAAAATTTTTAATTAATTGTTTAGATATTTTAATAACAGATTATTTATGGTGTTTTCCACATATATGGGTTGTTCTGTAAACAAATTTTGGGTTATTTCTTTTTTTTTTTCACTAAGATGCAAGATATTTTATTGATATGTTTATGTGATTGTCATTATGAGGCCCTTCTCAAATATTTCTTAAGAAATTTTTATTTAATTATTTAGATCTTTCAAATACAAATTATTTGTGGTATTTATAACATATAGGTGTTGTGTTTTTTTAAATATTTGGGTTTTTTTTATTATTAATCGCAAAAAAGAGCAAGCAATTTCATTGTGTTCAATTATGGGTCATTTTGAGGTCCATTTTGAATAAAAAATTTTAAAATCTTGATTTTTACCTCAAAAAGACAGGAAATTTTTATGCTTTGTTTAGAAATTGCTAGTTTTGAAGCTTTTGTTATTAATCTCAATCTAATTTTTTTTCAGAATATGCCATACAGTTTATTTATTATATTTTCTACATATATGGGTTGTATCTAAAAAATAGGTTATTTATATTTTTAAATAAGCAAGGGATTTCTTTTACGGATTCATTTATTTGTCTTTTTGAAGTCCTTTTTCAAAATATTTTAAAAGATATTTTAATTTATTTGATTAAATATTTTATATTTAGATTATTTATAGTTTCTTTTAACATATAGGGGTTTATTTTGTATTTTAGAAAATTATTTCAATTTTTTACCTCAAAAAAAGCATGCTTTTTCATTGCCGTATCCAGCGGTTGGTCTATTTTTGAAGCTTTTTAATGATAACTGGTTTTGTACATTAATTTTTTGGTAATATATAATATTATGATTTTAGTTTTTTAAATCTTTTTGACATATCTGAAAGTTATTTTGAATAAAAAAATTTAAAATTTTGATTTTTACCTCAAAAAGACAGGAAATTTTTATGCTTTGTTTAGAAAATGCTGGTTTTGAAGCTTTTGTTATTAATCTCAATCTAAATTTTTTTCAGAATATGCCATACAGTTTATTTATTATATTTTCTACATATATGGGTTGTATCTAAAAAATAGGTTATTTATATTTTTAAATAAGCAAGGGATTTCTTTTACGGATTCATTTATTTGTCTTTTTGAAGTCCTTTTTCAAAAATGTTTTAAAGATATTTTAATTTATTTGATTAAATATTTCATATTTAGATTATTTATAGTTTTTTTTAACATATAGGGGTTGTATTTTGTATTTTAGAAAATTATTTCTATTTTTTACCTCAAAAAAGCATGCTTTTTCATTGCCGTATCCAGCGGTTGGTCTATTTTTGAAGCTTTTTAATGATAACTGGTTTTGTACATTAATTTTTTGGTAATATATAATATTATGATTTTAGTTTTTTAAAATCTTTTTAACATATCTGAAGGTTATTTTGAATAAAAAATTTAAAAATTTTGATTTTTACCTCAAAAAGACAGGAAATTTTTATGCTTTGTTTAGAAATTGCTGGTTTTGAAGCTTTTGTTATTAATCTCAATCTAAATTTTTTTTCAGAATATGCCTCGCCACAGCCGACGTTTACTTGGTAGGAATACGGCTTCTTCCAGGAGATATAGGAATGCTAGAGCTATTGAGACACCACTTCAAAATGAGACGGGTCGTGCGCTTCGCCGTCTAAGGTATTCTGAAGCCCGCGTCGCAGCTACACAAACTATGCAAGTTCCTGTTCAGCGTATTCAGCTTTGGACTCATAAGCCGTTTTCAGGTTTGCAGTATGTTAGGTTATTCAGTGATTGAATATATCATCATCACAAGTTAATGTTTTGGTTCATGTAGGATATGTAAAATAACATATCACAACAAAGCTAGTAAATAAAGTTACGTCTTCATGATAGGTTAGTGATCCGTTGTTTGGTACAAGACACTAACAAATCAAACATGGTGTCAGAAAAGTGATTTGAAAACAAACGAAAAAAAATATCGCGGTAAGTTCAATTTTACGTTAAGACTAATAAAATAATAAATAAGCCTTATCGTATATTAAATAGACAAAAAATATGTATTTACAAATACCGCCACCTGAACCAGTTAATTTCAGAGGAAATATAGAAGAAAACTGGAGATATTTCAAATCGCATTGGCGTAACTTTTCAATAGCAACAGGGTTGGACAATAAAGAAGACAAATTAAAAGTTGCAACCTTATTGTCTATTATAGGCAAAGAAGCTTATAATATATTTGAACATCTCGATCTTTCAGATGAACAAAGAAATAACTCGGATGAGATAATAAATGCATTGACTCAGCATTTTACACCAAAAATTAACATTATTTATGAAAGATCAATTTTCAACCAAACAAATCAAGAAACAAATGAAAGTATTGAACAATATATATGTAGATTAAGAAAATTGTCTTCCACATGCAATTATGGTGCAATGACTGAAGAAATGATCAGGGATAGGTTAGTTTTGGGAATAATTGACAAGCAAACCAAAAGACAGCTGATCAGTGATCCTCAACTAACATTGCAAAAAGCTATTGATGTGTGCAAGGCTAATGAAAGCGCTAACAAACAAATTGAAAACTTAACTAAAAACACTCAAGAGGAGGTGAACAAATTGAATATAAGAAAGAAAACAGTCAATCAAAATAAAATGAAAAAGAACATTCCTTGTAGATATTGTGCAACATTCCATGAGCACAATAGACAAAAATGCCCTGCATGGAATCAAACCTGCAGAAAGTGTAACAAAAGAATCATTGGGCAAAAGTTTGCAAATCCAGAATGAGAACAGTTCAAAGCCTTGAATCTCAAAACTCAATGATGAACAAGAAGATTGTTATTCTTTAGAATACGTCTCAGAAATTTCTGCTAGAAAATTGATGACTAAATTAGAATTAGAATTGAATGGATACAAGGAAAGCATAATTTGCCAAATAGATACATGAGCAACTGTCAATGTTTTAAATTTTGCAGATTTATGCAAAATCATGCAAGATGGCAATCCTTCTCTTAAACCAAGCTACATCAAACTAAGATGCTATGGAGGAGAAATATTAAAGCCAAGAGGACAAATCAAAATCAACTGTTCCCACCAAAGCAAGCAACATCCTATAGTGTTCCAAGTGATAGATCATTGGGAAAACCTATTCTAAGTGCTGAAACTTGCCAGAAATTGAATTTAATAGAAATTAAAGCTGACTTATGCAAAATTGAATCCACATGGACAAAACAAAATAACCTTCTAGATAAATATAAAGACATATTTGAAGGCATTGGATGCTTACAAGGGGAATACAAACTAGAAACAGATCCTACAATCAAACCCATCAAGCAAGCACCTAGAAGAGTACCTATTACCTTAAGAAAAGAATTAAAAGAAAAATTGATTGACATGGAAAAGAAAAATATCATTGCCAAAGTTGATTATCCAACAGACTGAATTCCAAAAATTCAGCAAAGAATGGCAATTTCAACATTCTACATCATCACCACTTCACAGTCAGGGAAATGGAAAAGCTGAAGCGGCAGTTAAAATAGCCAAAAACTTACTGAAGAAATCTAAACAAGAAAATAGTGATTTTTGGCAAAATTTGTTAAATTGGAGAAATACACCCACTATAGACATAGATTCAAGCCCAGTACAAAGAATCATGTCTAGAAGAACGAGAGCTATACTGCCAATTCACCCAAATTTACTTAAACCATCAATTCCAGAAAATATTCCAGATAAAATATCCATCAAAAGACAACAGGCAAAATACTACTATGATAGAAAATCTAAAAATTTACCAGACTTAGACATAGGACAAGAAGTGTATGTCAGAACACCCAATACCACCCCATCATGGTCCAAAGCTAACATCACAAATGAACACAACACAAGATCCTATGATGTGAATATTCATGGTAGAACCTACAGAAGAAATAGAACCTGGATTAAACCACAACAGGCTTCAGCAAATCAAAAATCTACAAACAATCAAGAAGAAGGAAGAAAAGAAAGCATTGATCAAGAACAAACTGTATCAAATTGCTTACCATCTACTTCATCAGCAGGAGGAGACAACATTGTGAAAAGCACCCGAATTGAAACTACCGAATGCAGAATCCAATCAAAGAGTGACAGCCCCACGGTAAGTGAACCTGAGAATGCTGCATCAGAGACTAGAACCAGATCAGGTCGACTGGTGAAAAAACCAAGTAGATTTAAAGACTAGTGAAAAAAGGGAAGATGTTAGGTTATTCAGTGATTGAATATATCATCATCACAAGTTAATGTTTTGGTTCATGTAGGATATGTAAAATAACATATCACAACAAAGCTAGTAAATAAAGTTACGTCTTCATGATAGGTTAGTGATCCGTTGTTTGGTACAAGACACTAACAAATCAAACACAGTATAATGCCCATATTGATTATAAAGCTGATTCATCTGTCGATATAGGCCAAATGTCTCGGGTATGCCAGTTTAGCTCTGCTTTGAGATTTAAAGATGATGTAATGTAATAGAAACAAAATAAACCTCATCCTACCTAATATACATTACTTCTGAGGATTAAAGATTTTGATTTGTGTTTAAAATTTTGCATGCATTTCTCTATTTCTTTTCTTATCTTGCAAAGCTAATGGATTGTTTAGGTTGCTTATTTTTGACTCGCCAATTTGTTTAGTGATAAAGTGGTATAGCGTTCTTTTTCAGAGCATCACTCTACAAAAAAAATTACCTGACCTTTCCTAATATTCAGATATATTTATTATATCAACATACTAGACTACAAACATTCCCTCGAGTAAAACCCGGGCGGAGCCGGGTACACCCGCTAGTATATATATAAACATAACTTTTAACGTATAGATTTGAGAGTTCTGAAAATAGAGAAATCCATAAATAAATCTTGTAATAAAAAAGCATTTATTGGATTGAAATTTTATTTATTTTACCAATATTTCAATGGGCTGAACGCCAACCTTTATCAAGGTATTATAACATATTAAAGTGTGTGATCCAATATATGCCTTTTGTTGATGCCAAATTGCTGATCCAATATATGACTTTTTATATAAATATTTAAAGTGTTTACACATATACATAATATATAAATCACAAGAATGTCTACAAAGACCATCTGATACTGTGACGGTGTATTCAAAGTGTCCCAAGATGCCCAGTAACAAGAAAGGACGGCTGATCCTATAAGTCCTTCAAACTTCCTCACTACTTGAGCCACTTTACCTCACTTTAAATCACGGCTTAGAATGCACAAACTTTCCACCAATTTGGGTGTTTCTGTAGGGATCGGAATCAACCATTACCTGGGATAGAAGTTTATCTATTTTGATAGCGTGGCTATTGGTGCATGAAAGAAGTTGGAATCAGCTCTCCTAATGTTCAATCAAATCTTTAAAAAAACCTCTTTCAGCAGATAAATGTCAATATTATAACTGATTGAAAAGAATATTAACAACGAAATGAATTTGAAAAATAAAAATCAGGTGAAAAGTTTCTTTTAATTTTAAATTTGTAAGCTTTCAAGCAAATATACTGCTCTTCAAAGAGCTAATACTCTATGTACAATCTTTAAATAATTTTTATACCTCTTTGTTCACAGAGTATTAGCCCGCGTTGAAGATCAGTATATTTGCTCGAAAGATTTCAAATTCAAAATGAGTATAAATTTTTTAACTGATTTTTTTTTTCAAATAAATTCTGGATAACTATTGCTCAGATACAACGAAATGAATGTATGTCTTCTTCTTTATTATCTCCACTCAATCATATTAAGGTATCAAGCTTGTAAAGCTTAAGACTTTTGATGGTGTCTGCCGGGGAAGAGTAGAGCTCATCAATGGATAAGTCAATACAGTCAATAATGTGTATTCATGTTTCACACATGAATGTATGTTAATGTTATAAGTTCTTTAAAATAGACATTATTATCTTTATATTATTATATTGTAGCAGAGTATTTTAAAAAAAGGCAATTTATGATCGTACAACTAAAATCTGCTGATGGTTTTCGACATCCGCAGTCTGAATAAAAATATCAACAGATTTATAAAAATTATCAGCAATATTCAATCGCACGATCAGAAGATACCTTTTCCTTAATTTATCCACCTGAACAGATTACAATTTTATTTTTGTTCTATTTTTTTCAATTATGATAATTATTTTTTGAGGCTTTGTAAACACCTTTCCTTGCCTCTCTGGTATCTTTATGAATTTTTTCATTAAATAAATTACTAGGTTATTATAAGGTTTTATATTAATTTTCAACGTGATATCTGGTGGAGATGCTTGGTATATTAGAGAATGCAAACTGAAGATTGACAAGAAGTCCTTAGATCAAATAGGTGAAATACACTCTGAGAGAAAACTGACAGAAACTATAACAAAACTTAGAACAAAGCACTATAAGGAATGACAATACATCCAGATGGCACAAGAACCTATAGGACATGTAACAACTGTCCTGGTGTGGAACTAACACCTACTCACATATTCTCATGTCCAGCAATGGCCGCAGCCTTGCAGAAAATTGACATGGATCCAGAGCAGCAGTTTTACGCACCCAAGATAGTGGAAATTGCTGCTGCTGTGATAGAGTTGTATGGAGACATCTGAGGCTCTTCATTGGATACGACAACAACAACAAGAAGTCCTTGATGCCATGGGTGCTGTCGACTGATTTTCCGCGATTGTCTCCAGGATTCAATCGCCGTGTCAAAAGGTAATTGGATGATTTGGAAATTTGATCCTCTTTTACTGACCGACATCTATTTTGTTTACCTCTTATATCTAAGTTCAGTTTGAAACATCATCAAAATAATGTGAAAAAATAGTACAAATGTAACATTGTACTGGGATAAGGTGCATGAATTAAGAAAAAGGCTTCTTCTTATCGAGCAACTGAAAGTTGCTCGATAAGAAGAAGCCTTTTTCTTAAATCATCAAAATACTTATTAATGATATTAACGCGGTGTATAGCCTACCTTCCAATCACAGTATTGTAACCAAGTTATAGCAATGTTCCCGTTTGAAACTGTCCGCATATGTTTCTACTTGATCTCTTGCTAGTAATGGCAGTTAATGATTATATTCGAATTCTTTTGAGAAATCCTATTTTGATACAAATAAATAACGCGCCATCTATATATAAAGAATGAAGACATTAAGACGCGAATGTTTCTTTTCACAAATAAATCAAATTTCTACTGTCCTTACTGCGGTGAAAATTATTTAAATTCTTTTAGAAATTTAGAAATTTAGGTTCTTTTTTAGTATATCTAATAATTATATACTCACATTTATTTATCTATATTTATCATTATATAATCTTATTTATTAAGATTTATTCTTTATTTAACCTTATATACCTTATATAAACATTGAAATAAAGTAGTTTCAATCTCTCTCTTTATATGATCGGCGGTAACTTAAAGGGAACCATTATTTGAAATTTTCATTGTTTTATTTAAATAGAAATTACGCCTCTCTATTAATGAAGTACACTCATGGACACAACCTAAAGAAGTTTCATAATTTGATATCGCCGGTTGTCTGTTTTTTTTTTTTTTTTTTTTTGAGAGACAGCGGCAAATGTTTTTCACACTTGGTTACCTAGTGTATCTTTATTAGAATTATAATCCTCTGCATCAAATAGATTAATCAAATATAAATCTCCGAGGATAAGGAATTCCTTTTCTAAAAATGTTTACCTGTAGAAGGGTCGTTTAAAACCCGAAAGCTTGTAAACTCGTTAAAGGTATAATAAAGAAGCATATCCACAGAGATTTTTATTTGATTAATCTAGTGTATCTTCAATAAAGGTCACTGTAATATCTTTCAGAGTTATTGTCTGAATCCCGATATACATGCTAAAAGGTACAACATCCTTAGGTTTTGTCTATGAGTGGATATCAATCTCACTAAAACATATTTATATGGTGCTTACAAGCGTCAATGACGATTCTCCATTTATTCATCGATGCTAAACCTTAAGGAAATAAAGCTCAATACAAACATATCTTCATGTCAAGGAAAGATAACTATTTTGAAAGAGGATTAAGACAGTAGACCCGTTGGTTGAAGATTATTAATATAATCAAGAAGGAAATTGATGAAGATGGTCTGAAAACCGTCTTTTGAAGATGTAGTTGAGTTTTGGTATTAGAGATTTACATCTATTGGAATATATACTTATTATATAATCTAAAATGCAAATATATATATATTTTTATGAAACATGTATTTTACTTTCATCATTGATATTCTTTTATTTTTGACCATAGATTTAGAAGATACCACTTTTTGAATATTTGTTGTAAATATGTATAGTTAACCTACCTATTTTATTTTTAAATCACGAATATAGAATTCATTTTATAAATTCTACATTGTTGTGAAAAAATAATTTTATGTGTAATTTCCTTCAAGTAATTCAAAATAAAAACTACCTGATTAGTAAATAATTATCTTTCCTATTTTCACGACTTCACCAGAAATTCTCTATCTTTTTCAACAACAAAACAAAATATTCATAACATACATACAACTGAAACTTGATTTTTTTTTCCATTTTCGGAAAACATGGCTTACATTATTTTCTTGATGAATCAAGGAAAACCTAGAATGTATTCAAGCTGTTGGCACTCATCAACATGTTACAGAGTGTAATCAAACATATAACATGGTGTCCGGGGTCGGTGGGCGAATGATCCAAACCGTTGGTTTATGAAAGTCACGACCCCCCGGGATCAAATCCCCATTGGGCACTTTTTTTTTTCTAATAAAAAATGCTCCAATTGCCCCCGGTTCGTGCAATTGTCCAACCCCACCAGCGAATGCAAGTAGCCAAACCTATTTTCTGGCACAACTTCTAAATGCAAAAGTCGAACTGCTTTTCACATGTGTAGACATGTTGTGTACTTACGGTAGAATCAGTCGCCAACTTATATCCACAATGATTATCATGGCCTGTATCACGTGTACTTGAGATAATAATAAACCTTCCACACAGTAGATGCAAGGTTATAATAAAACCAATTCAATACAATAGTATAATACGGTCTGGAGATTAATTTGAATAAATCTGATAACAATATAGATGCCCTTTGATCAATCACGGAAAAAGTATCGTTAAAACGAAATAAATCGTTTTCTATGTCGAATTATCACACACAAGAAAAGGTTTTGAGCAATTATTCCACAAATGAGCATTTGGTTGACGTCGTTTATCAACACTAACGTTCTATTGCACTATCCGAAGTTGTTCCAGTCACACGGATGTGTTTTGAAGTTTCTGTGCTGCCATGTGCCCCTGAAGATACTGAAGCAGTTGAGGTTAGGCAGCCTGCCACCTGGCACTTTCCCAACTTTGACCCCTGACCCCCCACACAGATGTTGTTACCTCACCCCGATCTTCTAGAGTTCAGGTTGGAAATTCCTTGCTACCAGCTTCTGTCTTTACCTTGTTAGCACTAGTTTGCCTCAATCGTCCCCTGGGTTTGTTATTACTTCCCTTATAAATTAATCTCATATGCGCAAAATGGTTTTCATAATTTTCTCTGATATGATTTCTTAACCATATTATTAAAGAATATTAGTCTTTTGTAGAATTATATATCGTTTACAAGGCATGTTTTTGAACAGGTTTTGGTCCGGAAGCTAGCCACGCGGATTTCAATAAAGAAACATTTGAATTGTAGATTGAATTGCTGATTTTTAAAATCTTCGCTAATACTTCAAATAATCAAATTGATCAAATTAAAAGTGAAGATTAATAAGTTTCTGATTATAAAAAATATGTTCTCTCTTATCTTAAACTCTGTGATATCAGGCTAGTCTCGAGGAGTCTTTCATCTAAAGCATGTTTTGGACTTTGGTCTCCCATGAAAATCTCTATTGTTTTAAATGCTAAGAATACCCGGGATTTCTTAAAATGAATACAGGAGGTTGTTGAGTAATGATAATCTTTTTTTTTTTTTTTTATTGGTTGAAAATTTGCAAGTTTCCGAGCAAGTTTTTATAATAGCTAGAAGTGGTAAAACTCTCTTAAGCTTTATTCACACTCAAGGACAAAGCTTAAGATAGTTTCCTATTTTGATATCGCCGATCATCTTTTTTTAAATGGAAACAGGCAATTCTTTTCACATTTGGTTAACTAGCGTGTCACTGTGAATTTCACTGTGATATCTTTCATAGTTATTGTCTGAATCCCAATATTCATTCTAAAAGGTACAACTTCCTTAATCTTGGTCAATGAGTTGTTGTTGTTGTCGTGTCCAAAGAAGAGTCTCAGATGTCTCCATGCATCTCCATCACAGCAGCAGCAATATCCACTATCTTGGGTGTGTAAAGCTGCTGCTCTGGGTCTAAGTCAATTTTCTGCAAGGCTACGGCCATGAGTGTATATTCATATACAACCTTAGTCCTCCCACTATAAAATTCATTGCACAAATTTTATTCTTTCAGAATACGATCTTGTGTACTAAAATGTTATATTTGAATTTCAGAATGTATAGGGAGGGAGGAATGCTGGTATTTAATCACCAAAAATCGTCAACCGGTGGGTGAACCTGAAATATATCATCAAGGTACATGAGTCCTGGCTGAGTTTGTGCTCCCAGCGTGAAGGTTAGAAGTCAGCGACCATTCCAGAGATAGCGAGCTGGCGGCAAAGAATGAACCGAGGAGGTGATTGGTTATTTTCAGCTCTACGATGTTCGCTGCAGAATGGGGACTTGTGCTTATCAGTACATCGGGGCGAAGTTTAAATGTAGAACTTGCCAGGAAAGCACATCTCGTAGAATAAGTCAAACCTTGAAGTTGAGCGATAGGTGTGACGGGAATCAGGCATCTCGGGCTACAGCGGGATAAAATTTCTATAAAGAGAAATATAGAACTAAACAATCCCAATCCTTATCAATCGTTCAAGTAGAGTTTTTAAAATCCATGCTTACTAAGTGTATCAGAGAGCAAGACTAAAGATAACGATTACCATGGAAAAATAACCAGTTATCACGGAAAGATAACCAATTTGCATGGAAAATAATCAGTTAGCAAGAGAAAATAGGCAGTTAGCATAGAAGAATAACCAGTTATCATAAAATAATAACCAGTTATCATGGAAGAATAACCAGTTATCATGGAAAAATAACCAGTTAGCATAGAAGAATAACCAGTTATCATGGAAGAATAACCAGTCAGCATTGAACATGACCATAAACAGCTAACACAGGACAATAACCAGTTTTACCCAGGTAGTATCCAAGCAGCTATCAGTATTTCTTCAGGAGCTAACTTCTTTAACCATATGTGAAGTTAAAAGTTATCTCTTCTAGACCTTCTTATGATACCTTTTTTCCTCCTGATCCTTCACACTGATCTCCCTTGCGTTTTTTCGATGTCTCTACTTCCTCAATGTAATGTTAAATATTTCTTTTCCGTTAACTATCGAAGAACTCAAGATAATTATTTCAGGATTCATGAAATAGTCATCTTTGTCCAAAGAAATTACAACACATATCGAAGTATACTCGGAGTATCATTAAATTCGTCATCAATTTCTTATTATTTCTTCCGCAAGAGAAATTTTCATTGAAAATTTGATTTTTCGCTTTTTTTGCATCGGGTCTCTTTAAACTCCCCTTTCCCCCCTCCATCTGTATCTGACAGGTGGGGTGACATCTTCCCGACGTTTGTTTGATAATATATTTGTATTGAATAATTTTATTTAAAATTACCATATTATGGTTTTTCTTTTTTAAATCTAAATGTTATTGGAGTAGAAGAGTTACCAAAATGATTTTTTTTTAGTGAATAAAATTGATCAAAGCAACCTTCTACTTTCTATTCTAATCTTTCGACCATCCAATGTTCCCATTTCAAGGAACACAACAAACAACACCAAGGTGTTTAGAGATTAAACATTTTTGCATATCGAATATATACAGCAGGCACTATATTATTCTTTCCCTTTAAAAGTAGACGGGGAATGGCCGAACCGTCGGAATCAAATATATTTAATTAAAAAGGCATATATTGGATCAAAAATAATTTATTTCCCAATATTTCTATTGACTGAAAACCAATCTCTTTCAAGATACAACAATGTATTTAAGACATTAATACCTTGATATACCTTGTAAAAGGTTGGCGTTCAGCAACACACACAACTGAAATATTGGTAAATAAATTCTTTTAATAAAAAGGCATCTCCCTATATATATTTTTGGTACTATTTTTCACATTGTTTGGCGTTCTCACGCACTTCTGGTCTTAATTACCTATTTCTTTATTTTTCAGGATGCCTGTATGACCAGAATTTTGGTCGTTGAGATACAACTTGCACCAAATTGATGAAGTCCAACAGCCCGAAACTCGTACATAGTTAGCTTTTCTTGAATAACCAAGAATGGGTATTTGGCCAATTCTGGAATATTTTAAAAAATCAACGAAAAGTTGATATTTATTCAGACAGATGGTGCAAGCCATTAGCAACTTTCAGTTGCATGATCAGGAGATGCCTTTTTCTTAATTTATCTACATGATCCCATTATAATTTCCCTTTTGTACTATTTTTTGAATAAATTATAAGTTTTTAGCCAATATATGCTTTTTTAAAATAAATTTTCTTGGTAGACTAATATTCATGTACAGAAAGAGGCACATCTCACTTTTAAAAATACATTGATAGAAGGAATTGTTTTTATCACCTCCCAGGACAGAATATAATGGTGGTAAACAAAGATACCGTACCAACACTAGTTTTAGACAAGAGTTGCACTTTACTACTAAATCCTATTCAAATGAATAAGAGATCATAAAAGTTCTAATGATGGTATATTTTGAAGAGTAAGGAAGTGTGAAATATAATGGTAGAGAAAGGTATCAAGACGTGACTGAGGATGTACCTAGACAAAAAGACAGCACCATGGCTAAGTCTATCTAGAGAGGACAATATTTCTAATGATAAATGTCTAAAGATAAAGTAAATTGGGGGATTTGGAAGTATTTTATCTTTGTACCATCACACGGTAGCACTCCTGTAATTCTTCCAGAGTTTATGGGTCCTATGTGTTGTGATTGGTCATCATACGTGATATAATTGCATATTGTCGCTAAGTATGTATTATTTTATTAACAGAGTATCATTTTTAATGTTATTTCTTTGCTACTCTGTAAACATCCCTCTTTTCTTAACTTTTCGTTATCATTCTTAGTTTGTTCTTGCTTGAAATAAATTGCTGTCTCATCCCGAAGTTGGTCTTCCCTAATTTTCCACGTGGCAATATAACACTATGTAAACTTTCATGTTTTTTTTTGTTAGAACTGAATTGACAAAATATTTTCACTTCAATTGTATATTGTATAGTCATCAATAAGAGTAAAATATTTCAGCCTTCCCCCCCATATAAATATACTTTTTGAAAATAGAGCAATTCATAAATAGATCTTTAATTAAAAATACATATATTGAATCAAAATGTAATTTATTTTATCAATATTTCAGTTGGCTGAACGCCAACCTTTTTCAAAGTATTATAACAAATTAATAAGTTTTTGTTGTTGACACACATTAAAATGTTATAATACCTTGAAAAAAGTTGGCGTTCAGCCAACTGAAATATTGGTGAAATAAATTATATTTTGATTCAATATATGCCTTTTAATTGAAAAAATATATAAATGAGAAACAAAATTATTAGTCAAAATAACGTATATATAAACGAATTAAAAATTAAAAATTTACATCGTAAAAGTCGAGATTTCTTGATATTTTTCATCGCTGTAAGGTTTTATTTTGTTTTACTTTTCTCTAACTTTTGAGGGATTGCTTGAATCAATGGAAAAGTGTGCGATTGGTAAAATGTATTTCAGAACAAAATGATGGTAAACACACTTGTATATAAAGAATATCTTATACAACGTTTGTGTAGTATTCGAAGCGAACTTTTTCATTCATCCTCACGAAATAGAATAACTTTAGAAAGTGAAAAGTCTCTAATGTGGCTGGTGGTATATATATATTTTTAAAGGAGACAGAGACAATTTTGTTTACACATAGTTATCTCGTGTGTTCAATAGGTCACTGTGTATCGAATATCTTTAATAATTATTGTCCCAATGTATATATATACACGCTAAAAGGTATAAACGTACTCGTACACTGGTCCGCAAAATTAAAGGAACAACATATTTTTTCATTTATCTCAAATTTTTAATATTGAATCGATGGAATTTTATACGCAAATTAATCATTCCATTATTGATTAAAATACCCGAAATAAAAGAAATATAACACGTATTTTATGCAAATTAGCCAGTATAATAGTAAATAGATAGTAAAATACTATACATGGTTGAGAGATGTGTAAAAAGCAGCAAGAATATCATCAAATCAAAGTTTATTTAGATTCAAAGCTATAGTTCGGTTTGTCTATATCCTATAATTTTTTTATCACATAACCAACAACCTAATGGTCTCGTTTTTATTATCATGGTATTAAACTAAATGGCGCCATATATCTGAGCCATATGACCCAATATTTACTTTTATCATCAGTAAGGAATGCGTGCACTGACATGTGCAAAAAAAACCCTGCATCGTCATCCCGTCATAAAATTTATTTGCTTGAACGACGTAACAAAGAGTTATTATCAATATCATTGGTAAATTATTAATATTGTCATCTGAAATTCAAGAAATTGTATCTCAATACAAGCTAGATATTTGATTTTCATATATTATAAAATATGAAAACTTTTAAATATACGTACATATAAGCGGTCTGTTTGATTAAAAACATTATTATTTTTGTTATTTTATTCTTTATTGTTTATTTTACTTTATTAATTCGAAGATATATTCATTGATTATTAGTTTTTATGTTTGTTTATTTTATTTTTTTTTTATTTTTTATTTTTTTCTTATAATTCGGTAACAGTGTATTGTTAATTTTTGTTTTGTTTCGTGATGTAAAATTAAAAATCGTATTCAATGGTGTGTATGTAAAATTATAAATTCTTTTGTTGTTTGTAGTAAATCAAAAACTCTAATTTAAGTCAAGTCTTTGTTTTATTCTAAAAGGTCTCATGGAGAAGAAAAACTCAGCTAAACACTTTAACTTATAAGATTTAAGTTAAGTATATGCGCGAACACGGTCTTATCAACACCTATCAACCGTTGAATGTTGACCATATTTAGTATTTTACTATCTATTTATACTTTCAGTAACCGTACCTCTTATATTACGTTATATAAGTTACAAAATTATACAAGTTGGGATCAAAAAATAAGGTGAATTATAATGTATTAAAAAAAATAAGAACGATATTAAAAATTAGGACTTGATTTATTCAAAATAATCACCTTGGCTTTCTATATACATCGTCTCCATCGTTCTGGTAACTTGTAAATACCCTCTTTATAGGCACTCTTAGGAAGCGTGTGAAAAATATCTTGCACCACTTTCTGGACATCTTCATCCGAGTCAAATCGCTTTCCCTTTAACTCCTTCTTTAGTAGTCCAAAAAGGAAATAGTCAGAGGGGGCTAGGTCTGGACTATATGCAGGATGTTCTGAAACTTGAAAACCTAATTTAATGATTGTAGATACAGTTTTACATGATGTATGCGGCCTTGCATTATCATGAAGGAAGAGAACACCTTTACTAAGCTTACCTCTTCTTTTGTTTCTTATACCGGGCTTTAGCTTATTTACAAGAATGTCACAATAAAGGTCGCTGTTCATACGTTGCCTTGAGGATAAAAAATCAAGACAGATTGGTCCATCAACATCCCAAAAAATTGTTAACAAAACTTTACCGGCCGAACGTTGAGACCTGATTTTTTTTTTTTTGGTCTTGGAGAGTCCCCTCGTTTCCATTCCATAGATGCACGTTTTGTCGAAGGATCATAATGATAACACCAACTCTCATCTCCAGTTACAATTTGGTCAATGAAATGATCACCTTCCTCTTCATACCGCTTTAACAGAGCCTTTGAAACCCGAATACGGTTAAGTTTTTGATACAAATTAAGGAAATGTGGAATCCATCTTCAGCATACTTTTCTAAATTGCAATTGTTCTTTAATAATGGTGTGCACAGTTCCTTAGCTTATATTCAAATTGTCGGCTATGGTAAAAATGGATATTTTTTCTATCCTCCAAAATCAAGTTTTCAACCGCATTTATCGTTCTTGGCGTCGCTGTAACACTTGGTCGTCCAGGTCGCTCAATATCGGTACATATAATTCGTCTATTTTTGAACTCGTTAACCTATTTATAAATGTTTTTAGAGACAAACAAGACTCACCATAGTTATTTTTCATTCTTTGGCATATTTGAGATGTTTGAATACCTACTGCATTCGAGAAACGAATAACTGCACGTTGTTCAAAGCGTGGTGCAATCCTTCAAGGGAGCTTCCATTTTAGTTTATTTATAAGTCTCGCGCCGCGCGTGGGAAAAAAGAACAGAACATCTTAAATAGTCTCTCGATGTTATATTTTAATATTCTGGGGTTAAAATTATTTTTGCTTTTTTAATTTTCAAGAAATAAGATAATTCAACTTATTTATTGATCCCCCCTTGTATTTAACGTTTTTTTTTTTTTTAATTCTAGCTTTAACATTTTTATTCAACTTTAGGGCTCTCCTTTATAAAAAAAATTCATTAATTATAATTTTTTTTTTTGCCTATCCCTTGTACACGTGGTACAGGCCTGCTGTAACGACTGCTTTCAGTGTAAGTGTACCACATGTCTACACATGTGAGAAGCAGTTCGACTTTGCACTTATAAATATACCAGAGCCCCGTTTGGTTACTTACATTCGCTGTACACGCTTGTTCGGCGGTACATATACTAAAACTAGCCGAATGACCCGGGCAACGCCCGTGTTTTACCCGATTGGATGTTTTTATTCAAATACTATTTGTTACAATTATAAATTGGCGCCTTAAATAAATGCATATATTAGTTAATAACTATAGCCTATGTGCTTTATCTGTCTATGTACTGTCGGCTTCCGTAGGCGTCTCTTACTGGGAAAACGAAAGAGAGGATTCCATTTAGTTATTAAATAATATATGCATTTATTTAAGGAGCGACCCGCTCCAACACAATAGTTACAAAAACCAAAAAGCGAGTGGGGGGGTGGAGAGGCAAAGGTGGCGTGATCGTCGCCAACCAATAGGAGAGCCCCATTCCAAAAAAAAAAAAGCAAACGGTGACAGAGATGAAGAATTAAGAACGCATGACGCTCGTAACTGTATATAGAATTGGAACGATACAGAGAAGATTACCATGGCCCCTGCGCAAGGATGACACGCAAAATCGTGAAGCGTTCCACTCGCTGGTGGGGTTTGACTTTTGCAATAAACGTGAGCCATTAGAACATTTATTTTTTAAATTAGAAAAAAAGTGTCCAATGCGGAAATCGAACCCGGTTCATAGCGGTCGACACCCAACGGTGTTTAGACCATCCTTCCACCTACCCCCAAATAAATTATAAATTATAAAGATAAAATAGATTACATGTTAACTTTGCAAGGTGTAAATTTTTTTCAAGGCATCATATTTCTTGGGAAACTAACTTTTAACTTATTTATAAATTAACAATTAGCGAATGAAATTTAGTTAAATTCCGAAAGTATAACAAATATATGAAAGTTGAACGTTGTGTTTATAAGATTTTACATTAATATATTATAGAGTTAAACATTTCCAATTTTACTGAAAGATCTTGGAATTTCACAAGTCTTTTGGCAACTAAATAGATCTTTCAATGATTCTCTTTAATCAATAATTTTGTCAAATTATTTTGACAAACATTTGCACTTTTTTCTGATCAGTTTTTAGTGGGAAGAATGTTGTTTTCGGTTGTTAGTGAACCAATCTCTCACGTCTTCTCATTGGACGAATGTGGCCATGTTTTTATATAAAGGGGACTAGGGAATGCGGAGGGACAGAGCGAGGAGAATTGGTGTAGAGACGCTTAAAATGTTTTTTGGGTGTTTTTCCGTGTCTGGTGTTCTCTTCGCATCCCTGTGTGACCACAGTCCGATCCCTACCAACGCTACAATAAAGATAAGTACTTTTTTATTTTACAAATCGCTAGTTTTTAATGAATTCCTTTTTGCTGTTGGTATGGTACTCTTGAGAGTACGCTTTTCTGCGTATTTAGTTACTCCACCTTTAGACCCTAGTATATTGTTTTTTTTTTTTTTTTTTGTGTGATAACCTGTAAAAGGAACATTTTGTCAATTTAAACAGCCACTTTTGATTTGAATGGTATAAAAATGTTCTTTGAAATTGAAGACCAGAATTTGATTATTAGGCCTTGCAATAAGAAAGGTAAATCTTGAGAGCTTTTTATTTAAAATTTGGCCTGCATTTGATCCGCATATTGAAAAAAATATTTTTTGAGTATTATATATGTGGGATGGTTGCGTGCGTATTGGTGTGGCTTGTGGAAAGGCCGCTGATAAAATTATAAATATTTTTAAATTTGAATAAATTTATTTAAAGCCGAAATATATAAAGAGAAAAGAAGTAACGGCCGTTGGAAGCAAGCCTTGTTGTTGATGACGCGCGTGGCCAGAAAGTCCCGGATGACGCCCGCGCATGCGTAGTGACGTGTTCTCCCAGCTTGCGCTTGCCGAGGCGTATTGAAGCTTTGTCCCAGTTCGCGCTCGCTGAAGCAAAGTGTGGCCTCCGCATATATATAATGTACGATAATCTATGTGCTATATAGGATTGAATTTGAGTATTATTGTTTTCAAATTGTATGCTAATATTTTTATGTTCTTTAGAAAAAAATGATAATGATGATAAAATTATTACATATTTTAGGTATCATTATAATTATTTGAGTCAAAAGGCGATTCATCAATTAAATTTGTATAAAAGGGCGTACCTATATGCAATAAATTCATAAAGAGGGAGCAATCTCTCGAAATATATTGATAAAAAAAATTGTTTGTTTTTCTTTACAGTTCGAGGTACGCCCTTTTATATAAATTATAATTATTGTTTGAAGCAATTTTGTTTTTAGGTGAACAATCACGTTTTTCAGCACCCTGGCGAAGCCATTTATTGATCTAGTTTATAAACTTTTTTTTAAATAATCAATAACATTTTCTAAAATGAATATATATTATAACAGCGACATCATTTTATTATCTCTCAAAATAGTTAACCTTAAATTGTTAAAATAGAGAAATTTCGTTAAAATTTTCGCGTTATAGTTTGAAATTGATATAGTTTTGAATATATTGTCTCTTTGAAAAATAATCGCAAGAAAAGGGGTAAATGCAGACGAATTTTATTCTCTGTAACAACGGTCTAAAATTATAGCTATGTACATTTATATAGCAATAACGCAAATCAAGCCATACTATGTAAATCTAATAAAACAAAACTTAAAATTATGTATATAGCAAATATAAACCACACTATACTATAATTTTCGGTCTTGAATACTGAGTAATCCATATGTATTTATTGATTTAAAATATATATAAAAATATACCAATTGATTAATAGTTTTCTATATAAAAAGTTTTCATACCTAGATAAATTATGAAAGAAGCAAATATTTTAACCAGAGGAAAAATTAAATGTATACAACAGAACATTAGGAAAAGTATAATTGCAACTACCGAACTCAGAAGCTCAATTAGAGACAATCCTCCAGATATTCTCCTTCTTCAAGAGCCTTATGTTTTAAATAGAAAGGTCGTGTTCGATATGGACTCTCACATAGTACATTGTTCCTCAACAGAAAACACTTATACTGCAACGGTTATATATAATAAAAATATAAAATATAGGAAGTTGGAGGGTTTCACAAATCAGTTTTGTACATCAATCTCTATAAATACACCTAAATCTAGGACGATAATAGCAAACTTTTATATTCCTCCAAACAAATGCGATGACGAACATTTGAACTTTTTAAAGAATTTGATAGCTACCTTCGAGAGTACTCCCCTAATCCTCTGTGGAGATTTTAATTCCCGTCACCCGGTTTGGTTCGATAGAATTACAAACTCTAACGGATATAAAATGCAACCTATTATCAATGAATATAATCTTTTTATTCACAATAACAAAACTCCTACCTGTCGTAATAAAAGCATAATAGATCTCACTATTTCAAATAGACATTCATTGAAACTGGTAAACAATTGGCAAACTTCTGAATTGACCAATATTTCCGACCATGTGACAGTTTCATTTGATATCAATGTTAACTTAGATATTACAAACAATCAACAAAAATCTACATGGAAATTTAGCGAAAAGAAAGCAGACTGGTCACTGTTTTCAAATACAATTTCTAAACAGGAAGTAAGAAGATTGGAAAACGATGTAAAAAAGGTCGAAAAGGAAACTGATATTGACATGGTAGTTGACAGGCTATCGGATATAATTCTGGAAGCTGCATATCAATCACTGGAGGTGAAATCTTCCAACTTCACTTTCGATACCGGGATCAAGTGGTGGAACAAAGAATTAGAACAAAAGAAAAAGTATTTTCATTATGTGAGAAATCGATACTTTCATCATAAAGCAATTAGTGTTAATGAATATAAGTCTGTCAGAAATAAATATAAAAATAGTATTAGAAAAGCTAAGAGGAATAGTTGGCGAGATTTTATAGAAAAAAAATGGATCTAATAATCCGTTTGGAAACGCCTATAGAACCTTAAAAAAACTGTGCTCCTCTAATCAACAAAAGGGATTACCAATAATTGAACAGGCACCAGTAGATTCTAAAGAAACTCTAATAAAAGATCTGATTAATGAACTAATTCCTGATGATACAACTATATCGGATACTGCTCACCATACATCAATAAGGAACTATACACCGAATTTTACAAACTCCAACTCATGCAAAATTCATAAGAAAGAAATAGAAGAGATAATCGACAAAATTAATGTAAATAAAGCTCCTGGTCCAGAAAATATTAGTAATAATATGATAAAGAATGCTTTTCAACTAATACTTCCGATTTTGCACTCAATATTTAATAAATGTATTCAAATAGGATACTTCCCTAAAAAATGGAAAACAGCAGCACTCAAAATAATAGCCAAACCCGGCAAAACCAATTATGAATCAGCTAAAAGCTACCGTCCGATATCTTTATTATCAAATTTTTCAAAGATTCTAGAAAAAATTCTCAAAAATAAAATCTATGAATTTTATATTCAAAACAATCTGTTAAGCTCGAGGCAGCACGGATTTATCAAGTCTAAGTCAACCATCACTGCTTTGAATACTATAATCGATGTATTAATGGAGCATAAGCAAAAAGAACTGTCTGCACTAATTACAATAGATATCTCGGGGGCTTTTGATAATGCCTGGTGGCCAGCGATCATCAAAAGAATAGACTCAGATAATTTACCGGAAAAACTGATCAAAATTCTACAATCATATTTAAATTCCAGGTTCATTTCTTTCAGTTACGACAATCTAACAACTTCAAAGCCAATTACCAAGGGGTGTCCTCAGGGCGGTCCGCTTTCTCCACTTCTATGGACAATTTTGTTGAATGATTTGCTGATGAATTTTCAGGTGCCCAATTGTGAGTTGATTTGTTATGCGGATGATATTTCGATCATATGCTGGAATAAAGATCTAGCATCACTAAAAATAGTTATAGAGGAAGCATTAAATACTATCGAATTGTGGTGTATTAAGAACAAGTTAGAAATCAGTTCCGAAAAAACAAACATTTTATATTTGCATAATAAAGAGAAGATCCCAGTTAAATTTAAGAGTGGATTAATTTCACCAGTACAAAAAATAAAAATTTTAGGAATAACAATTGCAAATCATAGAAGAAAAACAAATTAAATTTTGCTTTTCATATAGAGGAAATAGTGAGCAGAACTCTAAGAATAAAAAATTTTCTATTCTCTCTGTGCAGCAAATCATGGGGTTTGAGCTCCCATAAAAGAATTACATTGTACAAATCTTTATTCAGATCAACTTTAACATATGGATCAGAAATATGGTTCAAAATTTTAAATAAAAAATCGATACAAAAATTAAACTCAATGCAATATCAGATATTATTATGGAGCATTCAAGCTTACAAGACAACTTCGTACAACTGTGTTCACAGTTTGGCTAAGACTCCATTGATTGCAGATTACATTGAAGCAAAAAATATGAAATATGACTTAAATAACTTATCGTTCGAGGACAAGCAAAAATACAACATCGATATTCCCTTTATAATTAAATCCTATATAGACGAAAGAATGTTGCTCTTACTGAATAATACAAACGAGACATTTACAAGTTTTTTCAACCGGGGTATTCCTAATTATTTTCGCCCTAATTTCCACAACACACAATTTGTAACCAACCATGGTAATTTCGGAAGTTTTCTGGAAAGAATACGCGCATTGGAGGATCCGGGCTGTTTTTGTGGATGCCGCATTCAAGATTCCACTCACCTTTTACTTAAGTGCCCAGCATTTCAAGACTATAGACTCAATAACTGTATCCTCTGTACCGATCCAAGAGAACTGATATCCAGCAGGGATTCATACATTGTTTTCAATAGATTTTGTAAATTTATATCAAAGTTTTTAATTAATCTCAAGTGTTAGGTATAATTAACTATATGCTGTATATATGATTCTTTTTTTTCCTTTTTCCTTTATCTTGAGGTGTGTTTAAATTAAATTACCTATGTATATAGTATGCTTGTTTGAAATCAATTTCAAAAATATGTAAATGCCTTGAGCATATGTTTTTTTTTTTATATGTAAATAGATTCTCCCTCTCTCTCTCTCTTGTATTGCTTTCTTTTGGGCGCCAGTGTCCTTGGCGGGACATCGCGCTTTGTATTTACAGTTGAAGTAGATAACAATGAAAGTGTAGACAACAATGAAAATGTACACAAAAATGATAATTTAGGCAACAATTTAAATATAGTCAACAATGAATAGTAGACAACAATAAAAATGTAGACAACAATGAAAATGTAAACAACAATGGAAATGTAGACATATATGCAAATGTAGATAACAATGGAAAATGTAGGCAACAATTTAAATGTAGTTAACAATGGAAACGAAGGCAACAATGTAAATTAAGACAACAATTTAAATATAGTCAACAATGAATAGTGGACAACAAAGAAAATGTAGACAACAACTTCATTATAGAGAGGAGTGAAATATATATCTTTTCTTTCAGAAATAAGAACATTTTTCGATTTACTTTATAAAAATATTCGAAAACTTTACCCAATATGTTTCTTTATTATGAAAACACGAGATTTCGATCTCACACTCTTCAACAGACAAAAATTATAATCTAGGTGTCTAGAGCTCGGGGTGTTTTCGTAATAAACATACTGCGTAAGTTATGAAAAAGGCATCTCTTTATCGTTGAAAGTTGCTGATGGCCAAATACCCATTCTTGATTAATCAAGAAAAGCTAACCACGTACGCGTTTTAGTCTGTTGGCCCTCATCAGCGTGGTGCAAGCTGTACCTCAACGACCAAAAAAAAAAAACTGGTCTTTCAGGCATCTTGAAAAATCATGAAATGGATAGTTCATACTGCGTAAGGTTTTCGAATATTATTATATATTTTTTTAATAAATAGAAAGAGAGTAAAAATTACCACACACACACACACACGAAATACCGCTAAAAATATATATAATACAAAGATAATAAGTTTGAATTTTGCTATCATAACTAAGAGAGGATACACAGACACCATTTGCAATTAAACAATATACAACCATAAAATACTTATATAAAACTCCCCCATAGAAAATCCAATCCAGACTGAGAACTTGAGAGAAGAAGCCGGTCTATTCCAGACATGTATAGTATCCATAGTATGCAGGACCTGTCCAAGTATGCCAAGAAATATGACTTGAGAATAAGTAGTATGTGAGGAAGAAAGGCTTCTTTAACGCCATAAATTTGATAATCATTAATATTCATGTTTTACTGGTTTAAGACTGCATTCTTCTCTTCTTCCTTCTCTTGGAGCTATGGGGCGTATTTCACGGGGGTTTCTCCCTAAGAGATGTAATTTTTTATATTGTTGTTTTGTCTTTAGGAAATAAATTTATAGCAGTTTAAGTTGCTTTGTATAACGATATTCACCAGTGCATATGTAATAGAATTTAAACCGCGTTAAGAAGGATTTTTTCAAATAAAACGTACTTGGTTCTCAAGGTTGTAGCGGTTCCCAAATATTAATTTTTCATATTTTCATTATAAGTTTTAATTTGTTTAATAACTATTTAATTCAAATATTAAATTGAAATATTCATTTTATAAATATATAATGTCCATAAAATGTACTCTATTAAAATTATATAAATTAACATTAATATCACATTATTTATTATCATAATAATCTAATAAAAATTGTTATATATCTTTATAAATATAACACATATAATAAAAATAATGGAAGCATAACCTGACCTTTTTAGATGGCAGAGCGCCATCTAGTGGAACAGAAATCAACTAAACGTTGATTTAGCCTGTTCCCTGATATTTGGCCAACTCAATTTCTTGATAAATCAAGAAAAGCCATCTACGAACGCGTTTCAAGCTGTTGGCGCTCGTCAACGTGGAACAAATAAGTATTTATACTATAATATATCTAACATTTTATAATATAGAAATGATATTTGACCAACACACATAAAAAAAGAACATCAACATGTATATACAACAATTTAAGCCCTTCTGATAATTTGTATTAAATAAATATAATTAAAAGTTGATTTTACGATAAATAATTTGTTGTCTGACTCCGCTTAGAAATCCATGCCGCCCTTAAGGTAATAAGAGCAAATCCAAATAAATAAATAGTGTGTGATATTTTACTAACAGCGTTGTTACCATCTTCATTCAGTACTTTTGTCTGAAGATGGTAATAACGCTGTTACCAAAACGTCGTAAAACACTATTTATTTATATCAGATTTGTGGTGTTATTACCTTGTGTTTATATTCTACTAGCCTAATGACCCGGGCAACGCCCGTGTTTTACCCGATTGAATGTTTTGATTCAAATACTATTTGTTACAATTATAAATTGGCGCCTTAAATAAATGCATATATTAGTTAATAACTATAGCCTATGTGCTTTATCTGTCTATGTACTGTTGGCTTCCGTAGGCGTCTCTTACAGGGAAAAAGAAAGAGAGGATTCCATTTGGTTATTAACTAATATATGCATTTATTTAAGGAGCTACCCGCTCCAACACAATAGTTACAAAAATGAAGAAGCGAGTGGGGGGGGGGGGTCAAAGGTGGCGTGACCGTTGCCAACCAATAGGAGGGCGCCATTCCAAAAAAAAGCAAACGGTGACAGAGATGAAAACTGACTGATTGATTAGGAGATGAGGAATGACGCTCGTAACTGTGTTTATATTCTATAATACAAATTGTGCCTTATCATTACTACTGTGTTCTTAATGTGATGAAAAAATATTGGAAAGGCTTGGCTCATCAGTGGTGAATCCCCCGAATGTTTCGCCAGTTTGAAATACCATTTCTCTTTTTAGAGCTCTAATACTTTCTTCAGCGAATCCTCTTAAACATCCGACATTGAAGATGGCATCTCGTTTTATGGTACCTTTGGACATAAGATTTGAGGACAGTAGAATTGCATGGAAATATTTGCATTGTGTAAAGCTCTTCCGTAAATATATTCATGCCTATATTGAATAGAAGGCAATAACAATTACTCGTCACCTGTTATTATTACATTATTATTGTCAAAACATCATAAATACGATATTTTTCAATAAAACGAACTTACTGCTGTCCTGTTCTTACTGCGGTGAAAATAGGCATGAAGAGCTTATCTCATCAATGACTTATCTGTAAAAAGAGAGGTCACTTCTCATATAAAAATAGTCGCAAAAAAAAGCGTCTCAACCATCACTGAAAACTATCAGATTCTGTTCGGTAAATAGCCAACAACACGATCTCTGGGAAACACACAATGTCCACATGGAGACCATGGTTTTAGGCTATGATCCTTAGTCTTTGATTTAATGAGAATTACTAAGGATTGATGAAATATTAAGAATTTGTCATAAAAAGGTTTAGCTAGTAACATGGCTAAGCCAATCCTATTAACGATATTGTGCTGGGAATATTGAAGGTAGGATAGTGATCTCTTAACGAAATTTAATACATCGCAAGTTAAACTCGAAGTAAAACTTATAGACCATATGGTGTTGTGGCTTTGTCAACGACCCTGATATGAATTTTAAGAATGGAGCACAATTTCTGCGTCTATTTTGACGGAAGAGATGACCTTTCTTTCTATAGGTGTATATATTTATATATATGTCATAATGTTCGGAAATATATAAATAAAATGGCCTGTGTGGGAGTACGAGGAAAGAGGGAAGATAGCCGGGTTAAAAAAACAACCCCCTTGGTAAACAAGTGTCAAGTCTTCATTCTCCCTAAGGGGATTTATCTTACTCAAATCAGTTTGAAAGCGGCTGGATGTGATGATCAAGGGACAGTTCTCACCGAGGTGGTCTCGACACCAGTTGTTTCAGGGGTTGTTCTCGGACCTTCTATCTTTCCTCCCCGATCTATTTCCACACGCGTTTGTGCCTCTGGATCCTGTGTGTCCTTACCACCCATCACTCAACCACCACGACTGACTGCAACTAACATGCCACACTACAGTAATCCTACAGAATAGAACTACATTACAAAATATATATAACATAGAGTTAAGGGAGGATTATAATCATATACCTAGAGGTACATGATATATTGCATCGAATCAAACAATTCCCAAATTTGACATCAATCAATTACAAAGTAAACACACAGCTTTATTAAGACCACCGGTCTTATACAGATTCACCACAGGAAGGAAGCATAGATGGAACTCCTATACTCCAGGTAGCACAGAACCCAACAACAGCCTCCAGGTCCGACGCTTGTCCAGTGGCCACAGAATCCACCGTGGATAAGTTAACATATCACTGAAAAGGCGAGTGTGGAATCAGCCGCGTTTTAGTCTTCGCTTTCCTCATCCAAATGGACCGATCAATTACAAAGGATGAGGGCGCTATCTGTATTGCTAAATAGAAACTAAGTGTTAAACTGGCGAAACCGCTGGGAGGGTTCACCACTGATGAGTCAGGCCCTCCCATTAATTTTTCCATTGCAGTAAGGGCAGTAGAAATTGTTTTATTTTTAAAAGAATCTTACGTGTCTATAATAACTTCGTATTTTGATAACAGATGGCGCGCTAGTGCTAAATAGAAACTAAGTGTATTTAGCGCGCAATTCAAATAAAACAATTTCCCTTAGTATAAAGATATAAATATTTATACTACCTATGAGCCGTGCCACTTTATATTATTTTCTCATTACAGTAAGTGCACTAATGTATATATAGGGGGGAAATATATTCACAATCTACATTTCAAAAATACAATGTTTAAGATATGTATTAGTTAATCAATTTTAAAAGTCGACTAGAGGGTTGGTGGAAGGATGGTCTAAATCTTTGGTTTTCGACCACTACGACCCGGGTTCAATTCCCGCATTGGGCACTTTTTTTCTGATTAAAAAATACTCCAATGGACCCCCCGATACTTGCAAAAGTCCAACCCCACCAGCGAGTGCAAGTAACCAAACGGGACTCTGACACATTTGTAAGTGCTAATTCGAACTGCTTTTAACATGTGTAGACATGTGGTGCACTTACAGTAAAAGCAGTCGCCTACTTCTACCCACCATGATTATCATGGCCTGTACACGTGTACTAAGATAAGCAGAAAAAAAAGAGTCAACTAAAATCGAGTTATCTCTGTGTGAATAAGTTTAGAGAAGACAAACTTATGACAGAAATGAATGTCAGGAATGCTAAAGAAAGAAAAAGTTTTTAAAAAGCCTCGACGCCTGTAACGAAATTGTACAAAGGCTGGTAGAATATTTGAATGCTCTTCCTTTTTTTTACACACAAAGGCGCGGAAAGTTGAAGATAAACCAAATAATGGTCGACAAAAAAGCGAGGAATCGATAAAAAATTCTACGAAAGATATTTGTGAAAGATTTGAAAGACAAATTTCTTTAACCATAGTAAACGGAATATGGAAAATATTGGAAGATGGCTTTGCTAATCATCACAATCGACTCTGTTTTATTTATTGAGTAACGGAATAAATACCTTTATTACAAGAGGCGTATTCATTTACGATATTTCGTCTAAGAGTACGTTCATCGCAACATAATCGTTATATTGTTTAGACGAGCGTATTAGCTGTCATAATGTCTCTTATATAGGAAATGGAACCCGTTATATTGTTTAGACGAGCGTATTAGCTGTCATAATGTCTCTTATATAGGAAATGGAACCCGTTATCTTGTTTAGACGAGCGTATTAGCTGTTATTATGTCTCTTATATAGGAAATGGAACCCGTTATCTTGTTTAGACGAGCGTATTAAGCGTAAGAATGTCTATTATATAGGAAATGGAAACCGTTATCTTGTTTAGACGAGCGTATTAAGCATAAGAATGTCTCTTATATAGGAAATGGAAACTTTACGACACGAATAATTCTTTTACACATAAAAAAAAAACTTAAAATATTTTTACTGTAATGAAAATATATTGGGAAGATTTGGCTCATCAGTGGTGAATCCTCTCAGCGGTTTCACTAATTTAACCTACCAGACCGCTTCTCAGAGATCTAATACTGTATTTGACGATTCTGCATATATATATTCTACACTGAAGAGTGGAATATCAGAAATGGTATTCAATCAAACTATGTTCATAAGCTCTTAAGAGACAGTATAATTAATTACATATGACAGAATATTATATATATATATGTGGTAGGCAGGTTATATGCAGTCATGGGGCCAAAAGAGGTTTCAGGCGTCAATAAGTAGCACAAAAGACGAGGCTGGTTGGATGTCAGCTCAGAGAGAGGCCAGCGCCGAAGAGGCGGACAACGTCTAAGAGAGTGCGATCATTTTGGGTGTCCCTTGTCCATTCAAGGATTTACCTGCACGATTTTTATGTCCTCTTAGCTTATGGACAATGCTAATGATCTGTTATTCGACCTCACTGGGTGACGCGCCCTTATATTTTGATGGTAGACTTTATTGAACGCCATTTTAAAGTTATAAGAGTCTTGGTGTTTCTATATACAACATTAGAATGTATACAACATTGTATAGGAACAACAAATATCATACGACATACCATACATATGAATGTCTCTTAATCATAGTTTTTTACTCCTTAAACTTTGAAAAACGTTTGTGGTAAGAATTTTGAACTTTATTTGAACTGTACTATCTTAATATTTCAGGCTATATATGTGTTATGGGTAACTGGTGTCGTAGCGCTGTCACCTACCTGAGTCTGCTGGTTAACGGAGACGGTTAATAGATAGTGCTTAGTTTTAGCATCTATTTTGCCGGGAGAGGAGACTTTTATTGATCAATGTCCTCCCGGAACATTTTCCATCTTTATCTGCATTGGTTGAAATTCTATATATACTGTTGTCAGCTCCTGCCTTGTTGCTTTAAACTATCTGAAGATATCCCCTCAACACCTCGATTAATACAGGGAACTGAAGAGCTTAAGTTGGTGAGGACGTTACCCGTTTTTAACGGACAAGAATAAAATGATTTATTAATTTGAAGACTTAACAATATCCGCATTTTAAGTATTTTATTTTTAACGCTGCTTTAGTCGATGCTAAAATATGCGACCTCTGACATATTTTCCCAACACTTATTCCGGGAATTGTGACCGTAAAAACGTTCACCATAAAATACCTGTCGAATTTTACAGAAACTTTTCTGCACACCTTGCTTGATCGCTGTGGTAGAGTATGCATTAAGCTGACGAGGGCTAACAGCTCGAAACGCGTGCACTCTATTCGCCTTTTTACTAATTATAAAAGAATATATTTATAGTTTATTGGCGATTTACACCAGACAAACATCGATATTGATAAAATATATGTCACAAAAGTGGCACATATATATATTTAAATCCAAAGAAACAATGCATTTAGGTTATCACCCCTATGCAAATCGTAATAGCGGTGATGAAGAAGATCCACAACACCAGTTTCGGCAAATTTAGATAAATCCAACATGTATACCATGGTTTCAGTCTATGGCCCTCTTTACTACAGGGGCGGCTTCAAATTCATATAACATCCTACTAAGAAAGAAGTCGTTAATCGGTCGAAAATGGTGTTTAAGTTGATGAAGTGGTAAGACCAATTATAAAGCCATGATACAACATAGATTTACAAGATATATTGTCTTAATCCCGATATACATGCTAAAAGGTACAACTCACTTTTGTTCTGCCCATGAGTGTAAATTAATGAAGATTTTGCGGGTCTTGCCCTTTATTTATTCCGTAGAACTATACTGACTAGAAGCCACAATGAGGTGTATTCCTGAAGTTTCACACCTCTTTGAGTCTTCCATTCTTTATAACTACAGGGTAAGAAAAGACAAGAGTCAAAATTTCCAAATGAAATTAGATAAATAAAATTTCATATATCCTGTGATTGCCAATAATTTCAACATATCCATATAAAATAGTAAAGTTACCTCGTTAATTCAACTGTCAACACCGCTTGGTTCAGCAATGATGAGCCAGACCCTAAAATACATTTTCCTCTTCGCAGTATGAAACTGTTTCAAAATGCTTAAGTTAAATATCTTAAATATAGAGGTTGCCTAGCCGGCATTTATAGTTTTTGAAAAAAAGAGACTCTCCGATCAGTAGAATTTTTATCTTTCATTTTGACTCCTTTCGTAGGATAACATCAAAACCTCTAAAAGAATTCCTCAAATAAAAACTCTACTGGCCGTAGTGATATTAAGAGTAGAGTGTTGTTGTTGTTGTCGTGTCCAAAGAAGAGTCTCAGATGTCTCCATGCATCTCCATCGAAAGTAGAGTGTTAAAAATATATTAACATTTTTATAGATTAACATATCATTTTTTTTAATTTACTAATTATTTGATATATGAGTCAATTATTTTTCGTTGCCTTTTTCTTTGTAATATATTAGTTTTAGATAAATATTCTCTCTAGCCAAGAGATTTCATTGTTCTTGAAAGAAAGAGACCTTTCAGACAAGTATAGGTTTTATCTTTTCATTTTGACTTCTTTCGTAGGAAAACATCAAAACTTCTAATAGAATACCTTAAATAAAACTTATAATGGCAAAGTGTCTCTTATTTCAAGAGAAGTGTTAAAATATATTAATTTATATCAATATAAATAATTAATAAGTTAAACGACATTTTAAAATTTATCCCGCATGTGTTTCATTTCAACGAAAAATCAAAATTTATTTTAAGGAGAAATAACGATTATTTCTAACCTTAGGGATGAGGTATGAAAGGATGAATTGTGAAGAGTAATGACAAACGGAAAAATAAAAGTGTCCAGGGATGGGAATCGAACCCACAGTGTTCCGCTTACCGGGCAGATGCCATGTCCACTAGGCACTAGGCCCTGGACATATTTTTCCGTTCGTAAATAATATATAAAGTAATTTATAATACAATATAATATAATGCGGCTTGTGATTGTAAAACGACATTTTAAAATTTATCCCGCATGTGTTTCCTTTCAACGAAAAATCAAAATTTATTTTAAGGAGAAATAACGACTCTTTCTAACCTTAGGGATGAAGTATGAGGTTTTACAATCACAAGCCGCATCATATTATATTGAATTAATAAGTTACTTTAGAATATAACTCATTGTAAAAAGCTCAACTTGATCAACTTTCTCTCTCCACGATACTAATTATTACAGATAACTTCATTAATTCAACTTCCCTCATTGCTTAACATACTGTATATAACTACCTTGCGATTTCTTCTATCTTCTTATGTTGTTGCTTATTTATTTAATGTATATGTTTATTCAATGCTCTTTTTCTTAATTGTTTATTTTCTATTTGAAAATTCTGTTACCTACTCTACTACAATTATTGTAAATAGTTTCACGCGCAATTATCCAGATCGGATATAGCGTGTCTTATTTGCAACTGGTAAATAACAAAATATATTAATATTTATCATTTTTATTAAGTTCATAATTATTTGATATATAAGTCAATTATTTTATGTTGCTTTTTTCTTTGTAATATCTTAGTTTTAGATAAATACTCTCTCCTAGCCAAGAGATTTCTGGGAATAAAATTTTATTTAAATCTTTGGTTTTTACGCGCGACAATGTTATATAGGACAATTATTATTTGGCAACTTCCCAAATGGCATTTCTCTATTGACCTCAGCAAGGGTAACTTATGGGGGACTTATAGAGCGGTTACTGAGTGTTTGTGCTCGGATTTTTATAAAGACAACCTTAGGTATATTTTATATTTAATCTTGGAATATGCCACTCTCTAAATTGAATTTTCCATTGAACTCCCTTAAGTTTTGTCCATGAGTGTATTAGTAAGTTCTGCGGAGAGACAGCAGAATAAAGTGAATCCGATATTGCAATGTGAATATTCGGCATCAAATCTATTTCCAAAATGTCACTGTATACTCTAATTAAGTTATTGCATCTATGAGTATATAGTCATGTAAATAAACATTGGTTGAAATTTGACTTGATGTGTCAAATGGTAAATAAGTTTTCTGTGTGTGTGTGTGAAAGTCGAATACGTCAACAAAATCCATTTTATATCCCTGACAAAGGTAACGTAAAGTAAGGCTTAACAATGGGTGATATAAGCCATTGTCTCTCTCTCAACCTAATATCCTGGGATGGCTGAAATTGAAATGTTTGGTGAGAGTTTTCTTGACCGCTTTAAATATAGAGTTAAACTTTTTATTTAAAATGGTTAACCTCAAATATAAGGTGATATAGTATTCAGTTTTAAATATCCACGCTTTGCACGTATATATTTGTAAGTATTTATTGTAAGATATAGTCGATTTTTTTATTAAGCCCGTTGAAGAGCAATTATCACTTGAAAGCTAGCCTTTTAAAATAGAAACTCCTTGTAAGAAAATATTTGTATTTATAAAGGAGATAGTACTTATAATCAATAATACAATAATAGGTATTGTTAGTAGCATTAATAGTTTAGTTTATTTATTATTATTATTCCTAGAGATTACACGCGGTACAGGCCACGATCATATTCATGGTGGGTAGAAGTTGGCGACTGCTTTTTACTGTGAGTACATCACATGTCTACACATGTGAAAAACAGTTTGACTTTTGAACTTACAAATGTGCCAAAGCTTTATTTGGTTACTTGCATAAGCTGGTGTAATTGGTCTTTTTCAAGAATCGGGGCCATTGGAACGTTATTTTAACTAGAAAAAAAAAGTGCCCAATGCGTGATTCGATCCCGTGTCGTAGCGATCGAAAACCAATGGTTTAGACCACTATTCTACCGACCTCACTTTTAGTTTAGTAAAATAACATAATCTCTTGTATCACAATATCAAGTTGGAAATATCAGACTAAAAGGAAAATTGTCTTTTCAAAATCTTTAATCTCAATCTTTCGGGCACGAACGCCCTTTTACTGGAGAAAATACGATATAATAAATAATGAAATACATGAATAATAATTCGATCACATCGCACGATGCAGGGGAATTGAGTACACCATACTGACTGGAAAACGTTTAAGCGAAGTATACCTGGACACCCACCGACACACTTCGTGGACCAATTAAAGAAACTCACTGGCTTAACAGTCGACGAGATGGTACATGGAGCTCAAGACAGAGATGGCTGGCGTCGGATAATGTTTGGGATGTAATACATACAGTGGGCCACAACGTTCGATCACGAATAAGATAATTTACACATGAAATAACATGAATAAAATATATGAATTAAACATGAAATATATTAAATAATTATTTATTGTATCGTGTCTTTTACTGTAGAAGGGTGTTTGTGCCCGAAAGCTGGAGAATAAAGATTCTGAATAGACACTTTCCTTGGAAGCTTGAATTTTTCACTTTAATTTTAGTTTATTATAATTCCCTGAAAAGAGGGGATTGGTAGAGAAATGGTACAGACACACATATTCTATTTTCAACAAATATATTCAGGAATCGAATCTCACCATAAACACTTTTATTCTGCCTTAATGGCCTCCAAATCTTATAAAACTCCGATCTTACCAATGAGTACAAATAGCCAAAAGGGACTATGACCTATTGTAAGTACAATAATCAAACTACTTCAAGCTTATACATATGATGCATGTTTGAAGTTTATATGTTAAGTTTGTAATTATTCTTTTTTTTTTTTTTTAATTCATTGAAGCATTTTTCTAGTAGGCATATTCAATTTTTATCATCATCATTTTTAAAAAATTCTTATTGTTTATTTTTTCTTTGTTAGTTATCAAATCATTTTGTAATTGTAGTTTCTTTTTTGTTTTGTTGTGTTCCTTTTTAAGAAATAAAATATATATAACTATGGTGTAATATTCAATGCAAACATATGGAAACAACATCGATTCATTTTTAAAACAAAGCAAAATCATAAGATTATACAACTTTCACTTTTTCATACAATGCACTTACAGTATAAGTCAATCGCTTACTATACACCATGATTATCATGTTATGTACAACGTAAACTATAATAAGTAAAATAAATTATACCATAATGACTAATACATTAATATAGATTCGAATATATTCGATATACCGTAGTGTATGTTTAACTATAAAAAAAGAAATCAGTATTATAAAATAAATATAAATTACAACCCTGGACAATCTTCCAACCAATATAATAACAGAAAGCATAGCACATTAGCAATGTAAATGTGCTAATTAGATAAAATGGTTGTCCCTATAGTATAATTACATGGAATGGAAATAGAATATAATAATTGTCATGACAATATTTCTTTCTGTCATCTGAAGGCGATATTCGGAAGCTTATTGGTTCTTCAATGTCACGTGACCTTACTCAACCAAGCTTACTGGTTAAATAAAGGGTAAGTAACTAAATTTAGGTCTTGAATAAACATGGGTTCGAATTTTGGAATTTTTATTTCTTTTTTAAAGAACAAATACGATTATTTTAATTACGTATATATAAATGTATTAACAATCTTTATCTGTTCTTTAGTCTGATGCAAATATTGATGATGAATAATTATGATAAAAATAATTTTAAAGACAGATTTTACCGAAAGGTAGCCTTCAGAATCGAATATTTATTGCTCACATCAAAGTTTGAAGAGTTGTGTATTCACACAGTGTATACCAAAATACTAATGGTGATTGTATAGTACATAATCTGTTTATAATAAATATTCTGTTTTTCAAAAATATAAATTAATATGAAAAAAAACAACGGAAAAAAATAAAAAAGCACATGTGATCTTGGTCAGGATATGCCTTCGTTATTTCTAAAATATATGTATATAAATAAAATATTTATTTTGGATTTAAAATATATGGAAAATAATACAGTAGAACCTCCCTGTAAAGGACACTTAATTGCAGAACCAAAGTGTCCTTTCGGAAGAGGTGTCCTCTTACCGGAGAGGTTGCCCTTAATAGTAAAAATGATAATTTTGCAAATGAAAATTGGCCTTCGTAGAGAGGTGTCTTCTAGCGCGAGTGTCCTCTCATGGAGGTTGCTAAGTAGTAAAAAGGATAGATATACAAATGAAAACTGTCCTTTGTAGAGAGGTATCCTTTTAGCGCGAGTGTACTTTCATGGAAATGTTATACTGTATTACAAATTAAAATGCGTGCATTAGCCATGATGCAACAATATATATATTAATACAAAGCAATAACGCTCCATTATATATATCGAATTAAAATACCATTTCTTAGATTCCACCATTCAGTGTAGCATATAAAAGCAGAATGATCCAATACAGTATTAGAGCTCTAAAAAAGCGGTCTGATAGATTAAATTGGTGAAACCGCTGGGAAGGTTCACCACTGATGATCTAAGCCCTCATAATATTTTTTATCACAGTAAGGATAGTAGAAATTTGATTTATTTGTGAAAAGAAACATTCGCGTCTTAATGTCTTCATTCGACAATATATATATGTTATATAAAAATTGTATTTCATTTTATAATTATAATTTATAGAAAAAATTACTATGTTAAATCGACCGCCAGAGGTCGCGCTTTCCCTATATAAAGCTTGATTGAAATATCAGAAACATACGAAACAATATGGACAAATACTCTCCCATAGATGTAGGCAGTCTTCTATACATAACACAATAGTTCACGAATTTATAAAATTGATTTTGAAGTCTCGAGATATATCATTCAACCAGCACGTACCATCCATCCACCACGCACGTATATTTTTAAAAAACTTGGATTTTCAAACAGAAATAATGTAGTATATTTTTCTCTCAGTATATAGTAGATATTTAAAATATGTATATAATAACGTGTATATAAAAATATATTTATTTTTAAGTTTTTAAAGTGATAATCTTGTTGAAGGACTGACAAGTCTGAAAGCTTGAAAATAAAAAGTTGTACAAAAAACTTTACCCTGGAAGCTTTATTTATTTTATAATAAAATGTTGTTGTTGTTGTTTCCCCTTGGCCGGCTCAAACATTTTGTAATTATGTAAATAATATTTTGTTTTCCTTGTTCTACTCTCCTTAAGTAAGGCAGTACTTTTCTCAATTTATGTTTATAAATTTTTAGTAATCAAAATAAAGCAATATTGATCTAAAGAATTTTTCTATTTTACCCCGACTGCAATCCCAATCATGTATTCCAATCCTCAGTATGACCAGCATAGGTAAATAATAGTTCTATATAACTCTAATTTATGAATTTTTTTTGTTGTTGAAAAAGATAGAGAATTGAAGGTGCAGTCGTGAAAAAAGAAAGATAGTTTTTTACCCTTCAAGTAGTTTTTATTTTAAATTACTTGAAGCAAATTACACATTAAATTATTTATCACAGTAATATAGAATTTATAAAATGTTTCCTATATTTGTGATTTGAAAAAATTAGGTAGGTTAACTATACATATTTACAACAATATTCAAAGTATTCTAAATCTATGGTTAAAAATAAAAGTATAGTCAATGATGAAAATAAAATACATGTTTTTTCAAATATAAAATATTTGCATTTTAGAATATATAATATATATAATATGTAAATATTCTTATTAGATTATAAAAGTAGTATAAGCGTCGCGGAGAAAGAAAACTATTCACAATTTGAAGAGTTATAAAAAAAAGCCCAGCAGGCTAGCCGCGGTGGTGGCGCTCACGTCAGTCCGCGGTCGGCAGTGGTAGGAGTTGCACCATGCAATGGATATTTGTCGCCACATGGCTCAGTCTCCTGGACTCGCTGCAGTCCGAGGTGGCTTGCGTGCGTCTGGCCGACATCTATTGGAACATCACCAACCCCATGTAAGTAGAACACTCTGTAGTACACATTTCTTACATCTCCAGGAAGCTAGATACATCTACAGATACTCCATGTGATGCGTGGATTACCCCCATATCATCTACAAATAGACATTTGTATATCTCTACAATAGATTTCTATGTATTCTGTAGGTATATGACAAAGAAAACAATCAGAAAACTATCTTATTTTTGATATTTTAATGATTAATGAAGAGAAATTTAGGAAAATATTTTCTTTAGTGATCTTAAAGTCTTCACTAAAGATACTCTTTCCTCTCAAACATATCACTTAATCATAGATGAAATAACTTCGTAAGCAAATTATGTCGTTATTTAAAGGCCGTGAAATTTGCTTATTATCTGCAATATTTCATTCTTCACATAAAATTAGTGTCTAATGTACCTAAAACTATTGTAGTGTTATGTATGTGGAAACCTTCATTTATGCCGTTGAGCTTATTCGAACTGGATGCATTAAGTTAACAGATGTCGAAGAAATCACAAAGAAACATGCTGTTTGTGATATACAGCACTCACTTAGCTGACTTGATTAACACGGCAAAGAAGGATTGCAAATGCAAGGATTGAGCTGGAAGATTGTTGTTATGTTCTGCAAAGAACGTTCGAACGTGCGAATGTTGACATTTACCAGTTAGAGAATGCAATAAATCGACATGTTGCAAAATGCTTCTCATTCCCAGAGTAGAGGTAGAAAAAGATCTTCAAACCTTTGTGCTCACAATATTCTTTATATAAAATCTAATATTGATATAGGATTCACCTTTTTAAAAGTCAAAATTAGTTCTAATCGTGATGTGAAATGGTCAGTCAATAAATATGAACATTTCATAGACTATAAACGACAACTACATGTGTATTCATTAACTATACAAACTTATGGCATAAATTACTGTTAGGGCGGTAGAAGTTGTGTTGTATGGGTACAGTGACTTTAAAAACAAAACGACTGACTTCGCTATAAACACATTTATTGATATTTATATAACCTAGCCAAATAATCGCGAATTTGTACAATAAAATAGCTTTACAATATAAATATATATTTAGTAATAACTGACTTCTTAACTTTTGAAAACATTACACACATTTCTAAGCATGTTATATACACACACACGTTACAGATATTAATTAATAAATAATATATTGGATCAATCATTGTTTCTGCAAAGCCAATGTGTGGACGTCTATCATCGTCTGTAAATAATTCTTGTAAAAGTTTTCATTCTCGAAATGCATTGAGGTTTGTAAATCTGAAGCTAGGTGTGAATAAACGATCTTTAAAAATCCTTATTCCTCTAGCTATTCGATATAAATATACCTCATAGATTCAATAATAATGCTTCTTTATTGACGCAAATATCTCTGAGTTTGGGATATCGCGTTATAGGATGTTAATAAAATGAATGCTTCTTTAGATTTGATTGAGAAGGTTTATTCAAAGTAATTTTAACAATTATATTCAAATCCATAATGATTATTATTATTTTTCATATTGAACCAATAGATGACGTTATATTCCACAACATATACCCATATAACCATAAATGAAAGTTTAATTTCGAAAATTGAATCTTGTAGTTTTAAAAATTCTCTTCTCCATAGATGTTATCATTAGAGAATGCATTCTATATATAAATTGTTGAGTAAAAATTATAGATTTGTAGAAGAGAAAGATCCTTTATTACTTAAAGGTATAAAACAATAGAGCAGGACAAGAGATCAAATTATATGTACATCAGCAACTCACGCCTATGAACAACCTGCCCTATCCAATAACCGCTAGACAACTACAACAATTTCTTTCTTCGAGTAGAATGACATGGCAACAATGCTGTCAAACTACAACAATCCAACAAAGCTGCGATATATAGGAAGAGATGTCAATTTGCATAGACAATACTAAAACACTATGCAAATTACAAGAGTATTCCATCGTAGAAATATATGGAATTGCCACTTTCAGCATAAATCTATAGATGAATGTATATATATATATTATAAAAATAAGACTTCTGCTGATTTTTGATTGTCTTGAGGATTATGATATGGTAATGTAGTCGTGGTTAAAGTACAATAATAAAAATGGTCTTGATCAGTAATTGCTTTAATTGAGCTAAAGGAATATATATAAAAAAAAAACAATTTGATAAAAGTACTACCTGGCTTAAGGCCTAAGAATATAAAAAATGGAAAACTTATTTACATAATGTACAAAAGGTTTGAGCCGGCCATCGGGAAACAACAACAAAGTGCTATATAAAGGGAAGTCGCGAAATCTGGTGGTATACTTAACAATATTTGAATCTATGAAATATAATTATATAAATAAAATAATATTTTATATAACATATATATAGTAAACTCAGATATAAAAGTGACACAAGGTAATAAGTAGAGGTATAGTTAGTTATGGATTTTTTATTTAATTAAGTTACAACAGTAATTAGCGACGCCATGTTAACAACACGCAAGATATTTGATTAATCTCACACATGTGTCCTCTTACACTCTAATCCCAAATATCATATTGTTTTTGTTTAATGACGTCGTCGCAATTTAGGAGATGCTAGCTCTATTTTACAACTATATAAACTGTATATTCCATACGTAGTTTCAATGTCAATCACAATATTAGAAGTTTATATAGCTGATTTCTAAATGGATGTTTACTAACTATCAACAATTTTCAATAATACAATATAATGCGGCTTATGATTGTAGAACGACATTTGAAAATATCCCGCATGTGTTTATTTTGAACGAAATATCGATATTAATTTTAAGGAGAAATAACGATTATTTCTACTTAAAATAAATTTCGATATTTCGTTCAAAAGAAACACATGCGGGATATTTTCAAATGTCGTTCTACAATTTTTAATAAGTAAAATTAGAGTGTGTGGAATATAATTTTTAATAAGCATATCTATCACAGAGCAATCCATAAATAAATCTTCAAATAAAAAGGCATATATTGGATCAAAATAGCATTTATTTTACCAATATTTCAGTTACCTGAACGCCAACCTTTATCAAGGTATTATAACATATTAATCTGTGTCAACAATAAACTCAGCGCCACAAATATTTTCTCCCCATTGAATATATATATAAGCAAAAATATTTTTTAAACTTAATTCTATTGACGTTATGTGGCGCTGAGTTTGTTGTTGACACACATTAATATGTTATAATACCTTAATAAAGGTTGGCGTTCAGCCAACTGAAATATTGGTAAAATAAATGATATTTTGATCCAATATATGCCATTTTATTTGAATATATATATATATATATATTTAGGTTGTAATATATGGACGATATCTGAAATGATATTCCAAATGGATATTTATTGACTAATTATTAACAATATTTCAAAAAATAGAATATAAGTAGGATAATGTTTTTCTCAGACGATTATTTAACAAGCGTCTGGCATTGTTAATTTTGTTTTGCTATGGAACATATTTGCATATTAAAGCATTTTACGTTTGAATTCGAAAAATTAAATATTTGTATTCTTATCAAAATTAGGTGTAAAATGTTAGTATAAATATTTTAAAGATATACATATATTAGGATATTAATACCCTAATTTAATAATACCCTATATTAATATTGTAATTAAATTTAAGAGCTAATAATTATGCGTTAATTATAGATTTAATTTAATTGTCATTGATATATTAAAACAACCAGTCTTATATAATTTGTATATATATATATATAATGTATATATAAAATTTTATTTTTATCTTATAATTCTATCTTATTATATATCTATAACAGAATAATTCATTTTTCAATTTATAAAATTATTATAATTTTTGTGTTAGTAATTTTTAACGCCAGGTTAGGTTTTCAAAATGATTCTATAAAAAGGAATTAAATTGAAACCAGATATGTTTGGAATAAGTGTTTTTATTTTTATTTTTTCTCTCTATCTATATTTATTATTTGAATTAATAGAAATATAAATATATTCAAAAATATATATCTAAAACAAATTCAATATATATACTTAAACACCTTGATAAAGGTTGGCGTTCAGCCAACTGATATATTGGTAAAATAAATAATATTTTGATCCAATATATATGTCTTTTTAATTAATGATTTATTTATGGATTGCTCTATTTTCAAAATATATATATATACTATTCCTGATATATATAACCTCTTATCGACTTTAATATATTTCAAAATATTAAAATAAGCATCCATGTTTTCTAATAACTAATCCACATATAGTCAGAGGATATATATCTAATTGAATAAATAATTTCACATATATACCTTTTGATTTTATTAAGGATATTTTATTCAATAAAGACACCTTTGAGTTCATTAAAGAAAAACTTCGGTTTATAATAATAAATTTTGAATTCGTTAAAGTCCCTTTTTTAATTTTGGTTCATAATAGGAAAATTTTTAAATTTAAGAGATAAAATTTAAAAAATTAATATTGACCTTCTAATGTATAATAAAATGTTTGATAAGAGGATATTTTAAAATTAATAACATATTTGTGTTGTTTAACAACGACACAAATCAGAGTTAAATGTAACGATATTTTAAATTTTGGAAATCAAATAGAAATATTTGAGGTGAAAAGATATTACAAAAATCATACTGACATATAGCATGTGTAGAACATTTCATTTTCTACTTTTATATATTTATTTCATTCCACAAAACACGTTTACATTTAACCCCCTACGTGAATATAAGTTTCTTTAGAATGTGTAATGTTTTCTATTTAGAAATAAGGGATAGTCACAATACTCTGTGTTTTTTTATTTAATTACAACAAGGTTAACCATAATATATAAACAAAAATATCGTATGCAAAATTAGAGAAAGAAAGTAAGTACAGTGTTGCCAACAGCTTATCTATGAAGAAAAATAAAAGAAAAATTAATTATTTTACATATATAAATACAAAGAATGTTACAGAATGAAAGTACGATAATATTTTTTTGCGCGTTATGTAATATAGTATTAAATGCAATATATTTCAAATGAAATAAGTTTTCAGAATTAAATATATATAATAAATTATAAAATTGAAAGAGGTCTTGATACGAAAAATGTATCAAAATATTATATAACTTTAGAAATATTTATAATTTCATAATGTTATTTCAAACTCTATCTATCTTCAAGTTCTTTTTATTTTACATTAGAATGAGGTTTTAAAATTTCTAAATAGAACTTAAAATTATCTTTGTTATTCTTAAAATTATTGCAATAAAATTTTAAAATATCATTAGTAAATTTTAAAATTAAAAACATTAAGAGAACATATTATTTATAAATGGAAATTGAAACCCCTCTAGCTTAATAATTTATTTTATGAATAAAAATATTTTATTGCCCTTACTACAATGGAAATTTTTTGGAAGAGCCTCGATTATCATTGATGAACCACCAGCGAATTTATGTCTTTCTTTGGTTTAAAATATAAAATTGTAAAGCATATATTCAGCCAAAATGATAGTACTAATATCAGAACCATTCTCAATAGAATAAAAAATATTTTATTAGCATCAAATTGTTCTTATAGAAAAGAATAATTGAATTTGAAACTGTTCTTATTTGAATCATAAAATTCCCTTTTTAAATTGAAAAATATCCTTAATAACACATTAAATATATATCTATAATATACGTAATTCACTTTAAATTCATATATTTAAAATTTTAAACAGATACAAATATATTTTATTTATAATACTTATAAAAGGATTTAACCTATAGGACCATTAGGATTTTCAGACTAATATTATTTACATTTTATAAACGAGCCATCTTAATAAATGCATTTTAATATTTAAAAATAAGTTATATTCTTGAGATTTTCCAACTCTATTATCATGATAACGTATTTATTGCTCTGTATTTATAAATAATATATTTTTCTTAGTTTTATCGTTTATCTTTATAAACTAAAATTAAATTTTCAAGAATTAATTCCTAAACGGATTGCTAGACTCTCTAATCCAAAAGACATATCCTCAAGCGAAACCTCTTGGTTTACTAGCGATATTTCCCGCCATTTGTTTTCTTAAGCAGCCGACTACTTGTTTTCTCAGGGAGAACGCCAATATCATGGCTCTGTATTTTATTTCTCCTCATTCACATACCTACTAGAATATTATATATCTCTCTATATATAGAATGTTTCTTAGATTAAATTTATGTCACAAATATACGTTACCAGTCGATTCAAATACAAATGTAGTTTTATATTTTGAGAAATACACTTGAAAAGATGAGGTGTTGTTTTAAAATATTTAAATTATAAAAGATAACGTAAAAAATATTTTAGTTCATTTAATATTATATTTTAAAGATATTTATAATGAGATATTTCGCAAAATATCTTGATAAATTTATTTATAATATTTGAGTTATTTTCTTTCTAAATGTGTTTAATGAAGGTCAATCTAATATTACTTTTTAATTATAAGATCTGAATTTAAAATCATTCAACACTTGAATATTATTAATAAATTAATATAATGTAGATTGAATTTTGAATATTCTTTATGAAATAGAAAGAGAAATAATTCTAAACTGTAACCAAAATAAATCAAAAGAATTGTGTGGACAGGAATATCATATTGAATGATCAATAATTTGAAATCTTTGAACACGTATATAACGTAAATAGAAAAAATATTTAAGTATAAATTTCAAATGGTTTTATCTAAATTGAAACAACAATAATTTCTAATTTATATACGATTACTTTTAAAAATATATATATACTTGTATAGTATACAAATGTTTTTAAAAAATAATTGGCGACGTACACTTTATTTTGCGTTTAAAATAAATCGAAGCAGAAGAACCCCATGAAAGAGAAGGCCGCCGGTCACTTCCACCAACAAACTAGGCCTAAGATAGATCGATCTAGCACCGCTGTCACGGAAATTTTACTGAAGTCGCCGCTTCGATGACAACGTGCTTTATCTTGGTTGTGTTTTTGTTCGTTTGGTTTGAGGAAGATAAACATTTTTATTATTAAGTACTCTTTTTTAGTAAACCCCTCTACAATAACAAGCTATAATATATATGTTTTTCTTTATATACTTATTTTTAACTATATATTTTTTAAAATTGACTATTTTTAAATAAATATTCCTCTCATTCTCAACCTAACCATTCTTATAAAACATATAATTTGCGAATTATATGCTAAATAAAATATGGTATTGTTTATATACACTCATTGTAATTTAATATACATATTTTAAAATTTGAATAAAATATATTAAGAAAAACTAATTAGTTTAATTATAAATAATAAAAAGGAGCATTTTTTAGATTGTAAATGATATCTAATTACCAATATTTAATTTTTATTATTTAAATATTTGATTATTGATTGCTCTATTTTCAAAACAATTTGATATATATTTTCAATGAAATATATATAAAAGAATATATTTTAAATAACCGGAAGGTATTGAAATATTGTTGTTACATTATTTTTTTTTATTTCAGATATTTTTGTTATGCATTTTCAATTTTTAGAATATCTATAAAACAAAACATTCTTCTTTGAATCTTTATACATCTGAAAACAGACAAACATATAAAAGTTACCGTCAAATCTAGATAGATTTTAAATAAAATTTATTACATTTTTAGACACTTTTTAATATAGAAGGTTGAATTTATTTTTAAAGTGTTTTCAACACAAAATATTTAGTAACTCAATTCACTCTCTCAAAATATGACATAAATAATTACCTTGTATTAAAACATCTATGAAAGAAATTAAATAAACGTATTATATTAAATGTGTAATTACGAAAAATGTTAATTTAACCTAAGTATTAAAATAGAAATATTAAAATAATTTTAATTTCGTATTTAAAGAGAGAAAATATTAATTATTTTATTTAAAACTATAAACGATAATTTTCTAAATGATTTTCTTTTAAATTATTTTGTTAAAAGTTATTTGACCATCGTATTTCTGACGTGAAAATAAAATGTTCTTTTGCCTTGATGTTTTCATTGATTAAATATATTTTAAAGAATGTAATGGCGCCAGCAACGCTTCTCTAAGAGAGATTTTTTATTTTTTAAAAATCAAAACAAAGAACACGCTGGTAAATTGATGACACAGCTAGGTTATTGTTTTACACAGAAACCAACTAATGGCGTTTTAACATCCATACGATTGTTAACTTGGCCCACTTTATATCGATCTACCCTTTGAACAAGTCTCTATTTGGAATTAACAGAGTTTTTAATAATTATTATAACTTTGGTTATCACAAGTGTATTTGACTATTCTCTTTACGGCCTAAAATTGCAAATATATATGTATAGACTGATATGCTTCTATTATAGGTTGAAGTTTAATAATGAAAGTTATTTTATATTTTATAAGAAAATGCACTTTATATTTAGATATCTTTATAAGAAAAATAAAATATACGAAATTTAATGCTTATATAATTATTTTATTATTTCACAATTCTTGCACACATACACATTATAAACATAGCATTCAACAATGATTATGATAAACGTTCGATTTGTTTCTAATCAAAACAGAGTAAAGTAATAATATAATATATCACTGATATATTATCTTTAAACAAAACAGATCAGATCATAGATAAATGTAAAGGCATAAATGTTTGACAACACAAGTGTCCCTAGGGGGACATAGCGCTTTAAATTGATATAAATAAACAAGTGTGATATTTGTGTGATTTAGGTTTATTATAATTAAATAATTAAAATCGAGATGACACTTAAGAAGATGTATTTATTTTTATATTTTGATAAAAGATTTATACTCTCTTATCAATTTTGACTATTTTTACCGAATTCAAGCAAATTGATTTTATTTTGCTGAATTTGACCATTTTTTCCTATATAAATGAGAGTTCAGGGAATTTTCTAAACTTTTCACTTGATCAAAAATTAAATTCGTATATTTTTGGTACGACATTTCTGGTGTATGTTGGCTTGCTGGTCCTTTGAGTTTAAAAAATATCCTGCTTCTGCTCTTCAAAGTTTATATAATTTAATTATTTTCCAAATAAGAGATGTTTTTATAATCGAAATTTCTGTTCCTTCCAACTACATTCTTTAACATCTGTTTTTACATGAATTTTAAGGATCAAGGTAACTTCTCTCTATTAACGTTTATATCAATCCTTTCTCTAGACTTCGGGCCAGGAAATTTAGAGATTGAAAATATATACCATATAAAATATAATGAATAATAATATTCAACTCCTCTATAAAAATAGAGAAATAAAAGTGAAGATATAGTCAAAAGGGTTATTATTTTTATTTATTGAGAAATAATTTATATTTAATTATTTAATATGAGCGAGTAAAAGTCTCCGTGAATAGGTCAAATTTTCTTCAAGCCTTTGATGGTCTAACTCAAGGTTATAGATTATTTCTCTAAAATATCTAAACAACTGTCTATCTCTCTGCAGATATAGGCTTTCAATTGAACACTACATATTTCAATAGAGATATGACTAATCAAATTGTACTTGCTTATATTGACACAATGCCAAATCATCTTTCTCTATATACTCAATCTTATGAAAACTTTGGCAAGTTTAGAGCTATTTGTACACAGATTTATAAATCTATACTAATTCATCGTGTAAATAATTAAAGATATATATGTAAATAATTCTAATATAGCACAATAGTCTGATAGACTTCGTGCTTCTGTAATAATAAAAAAAAAGAATTCTAATACTCTCACTTATTGAGTAAAATTAATCATGCCTCGAGGGAAAAGTATATTTTCAAAACATTTTTATTCCCTAGCTTTCGGGCGCGGACGCCCTTCTACAGCAGAAAACTTGGTATAATGATACGCCAATAGAACACGAGTTAAATATAATCGGATACTATTTTACATAATTATGTTTAACTCGTGTTCTATTGGCGAATCATTATACCAGGTTTTCTCTTGTAGAAGGGCGTCCGTGCCCGAAAGCTAGAGAACAATAAAAATGTTTTGAAAATACACTTTTCCCTGGAGGATATGATTAATTTTACTCTGACTCTGATTCCAGAGTGTCCCGAAAAGTAATAGGGGTGCCGTGTCTCACTACCACCAGGGGAACACTGGTCCTGGCTGACCTCACTAGAGCTCCTCATAATGTCATGGTGAAGTGTGGGGTAAGGTGTGGAATCCTCCAGTTTCTTAATAGAATTGGATTAATTTTACTCTGACTCTGATTCCAGAGTGTCCCGAAAAGTAATAGGGGTGCCGTGTCTCACTACCACCAGGGGAACACTGGTCCTGGCTGACCTCACTAGAGCTCCTCATAATGTCATGGTGAAGTGTGGGGTAAGGTGTGGAATCCTCCAGTTTCTTAATAGAATTGGATTAATTTTACTCTGAGACTCTGACTCCAGAGTGTCCTGAAGGGTGATAGGGGTGCTCACTACCACCAGGGGAACACTGGTCCTGGCTGACCTCACTAGAGCACCTCATAATGTCATGGTGAAGTGTGGGGTAAGGTGTGGAATCCTCCAGTTTCTTAATAGAATTGGATTAATTTTACTCTGAGACTCTGACTCCAGAGTGTCCTGAAGGGTGATAGGGGTGCTCACTACCACCAGGGGAACACTGGTCCTGGCTGACCTCACTAGAGCTCCTCATAATGTCATGGTGAAGTGTGGTGTAAGGTGTGGAATCCTCCAGTTTCTTGATAGAATTGGATTAATTTTGCTCTGAGACTCTGACTCCAGAGTGTCCTGAAGGGTGATAGGGGTGCTCACTACCACCAGGGGAACACTGGTCCTGGCTGACCTCACTAGAGCACCTCATAATGTCATGGTGAAGTGTGGGGTAAGGTGTGGAATCCTCCAGTTTCTTGATAGAATTTGATTAATTTTTTCTGAGACTCTGACTCCAGAGTGTCCTGAAGGGTGATAGGGGTGCTCACTACCACCAGGGGAACACTGGTCCTGGCTGACCTCACTAGAGCTCCTCATAATGTCATGGTGAAGTGTGGTGTAAGGTGTGGAATCCTCCAGTTTCTTGATAGAATTTGATTAATTTTTTTCTGAGACTCTGACTCCAGAGTGTCCTGAAGGGTGATAGGGGTGCTCACTACCACCAGGGGAACACTGGTCCTGGCTGACCTCACTAGAGCTCCTCATAATGTCATGGTGAAGTGTGGTGTAAGGTGTGGAATCCTCCAGTTTCTTGATAGAATTGGATTAATTTTGCTCTGAGACTCTGACTCCAGAGTGTCCTGAAGGGTGATAGGGGTGCTCACTACCACCAGGGGAACACTGGTCCTGGCTGACCTCACTAGAGCTCCTCATAATGTCATGGTGAAGTGTGGTGTAAGGTGTGGAATCCTCCAGTTTCTTGATAGAATTGGATTAATTTTTTCTGAGACTCTGACTCCAGAGTGTCCTGAAGGGTGATAGGGGTGCTCACTACCACCAGGGGAACACTGGTCCTGGCTGACCTCACTAGAGCACCTCATAATGTCATGGTGAAGTGTGGGGTAAGGTGTGGCATCCTCCAGTTTCTTGATAGAATTGGATGAATTTTACTTAATATTGACACAAGGGATTTGTTGGATCTTAGTTTCTGACAATGTTCGCCAGGACTTCCTTTAGCTCCTTCAGCCTCTAGTCTGGTCTCAGGTGATGTCGATATGTGGCAGAGCTTGTTATTGACTGTACTTTGCGAGACCAGACCGGTGGATTGACTACTGAGAATGTTTTCCTTTCGCAAGACAGCGATGTAGCAAGCTGTTTGAATAGAGTAAGGACACCTCACTCCTTTTAGCTGACTGACTGACTTTATTGAATCTTTCACTCCTTTTATATACTTATATATTTACATAATTAAAAGAAAGAAATAAAAATTTACATAACTAGGCGCAAACAGGATTATTTTATAGAACTTTTATATTATATAATCCAGGTTTGTACAGGTAGAGCACTAGGTCATACTTACCTTGATAGCTTTCTTATCAATGGATGCAAATATCGCCTCACTCCATGGGCTAAGTATGATGTCTATCGTATACCCTTGGTATTCAAATTTTAGAAATTTTCAATATTTATGATAACAAGAAAGGGAAAAATTTAAGGTGTAGGGTATCTACATCAATTAAAATTCGAAATTATCTGTAATTATCATTATCGTGGCTTGTGATGTTAAATCGTTGAATTTGACAAGCTAATTTAACAACAGTCAATTTTAGTTAAATAATGCTACATGGAAAATTAGGAAAAACAAACTTCAGGATTACACAGAAATTTATTTAAGGCAACAACAAATTATAATTGTTAAAATAAAAGATAAGGAATAAGGGAGTTCACAGAATAGCATAATAAAAATATTAAAATTGATGATCTGTCAATAAATAAAAAATACTTTGCTACAATATTAAAAAACGGTTTCAAATACACTCATGGACTAAACTTAGGGAATTTTTATTTTCAGCATGTATATCGGTATTAAGATAATAAATCTGAAAGATATTAAAATGACTTTTATTGAAGAGACAGACGAGATAACCAAATGTGAACAAAACTGTCTATGTCTCTTTCAAAATAAAGACAAACGACCGACAACAAAAAAATATGAACCTGCCTTAAATTTTGTCCATGAATGTATTTAGGGCGCTGGATTTATAAAATGTTAGAGTATAAATGGTCAATAACATGTGATAGGCTAAATCGATTTATATCTTAAACTACATTGTTATGAATATCTTATGGATTAACTCACTGTTAAGGATATTAGAAGGTGAATCTAGCAGGGTAACGTTCATAACTATTATGTTGTTAAAATCTCTCTTTAACTTTCTCTTTAAAACATGTTCAAATTATTATCATAGAATATATCATCAATATATGAATATCAGAATAGTTCTTGACCACAATATTGCAACAATAAGTTTACAATATATATTTTGGTGTGAATATAGAAAAAAAAACGACCAAATGAATAGCCACAAAACAAGAATTTTGATTATTATTCAAGCAGAAGATAGATGTGTAATATCATCATCAAAAGTATCAACCAATCAGGCTTCTGAATTGACCAAACTGAATAAAATATATAATCATTGGATAAAAAGGCATATATTGGATCAAAATATCATTTATTTTACCAATATTTCAGCTGGCCGAACGCCAACCTTTATCAAGGTATTATAACATTTTAAAGTGTGTAAACAATAACCTCAGCACCACATAACGTCAATTGGCGTTCGACCAACTAAAATATCGGTAAAATAAATGATATTTTTATCCAATATATGCCTTTTTATTCAAAGATTTATTTATGGATTTCTCTATTTTCAAAATTAAATCATCATTTTTATTGAAAATACGATGGATTAAAACGAAATCATTCGAATGTTCATGGCAGTTCTAACAGAGCGATATAAACGAACAATTCTATCTTTAATCCATTATATATTTTTCTATAAAACTCAATTGTTCCTACAATGACAGCCGAGTTGTAATTCCCAGACTTGGAGCTCTACTGAACTTCCCTCTGGCACATTTCTAAACTACTTGCAATCTCCCAATCCATCCCAATATTGATTACCAGACTTGGGTGTTTGCTTGGCGATCAGTGAAATTAGAATCTTGTGGAAATAAACATTATTAAACACAGAGGTTTGCAAAAAATTGATTTTGATTCAAATTGACTTTTTGTGGCGTGTATTGAATGATTAGGATTTTGATAAACAACTATATTATTGCTAAACACAAGAACAATATCATTTCTTAATCAGTTGGTCTCTATGTAGTATTCTGTACATTCACATGGCATACATGTTTTATGATATTACACCAGTTGATTCTGTGTATCGGTGTAGAATGTTCTATTTCCACAGTCTATTTTAGTTTAGAGAGAGATGCGCAGATAATTACTTAGTTTATAAGGAATTCAAACCATTTTTGACGCCTATGTTTCTTTTTAAAATTGAAAAAAAAATGTACTGCCCTCACTGCAATGATACATTTTTGAGAAGGCCTTGCTGAAACCTCTCAGTGGCTTGGCAAGTTTAATCTACCAGTTTATTTTATATCTGTCTTCATTATTCACAATAGTCGCCTTGTGAGATTTCAATGTTGTGAAGATTCTCTCCACAGATCCACTAGATGGTGCGAGCAGCTATATTGTTTCAAACACATCGATGTTGAAATCTTAAAGAAGTTATAGAGGTGTGATATTACATTCGAAAATAAATACAGTGCTGCGGGGGTACAAACAATCTTGCCGTAAAAACAATCCCTCGTAAAAAAAAGGTAATGATAAAAGTTTGCCTTGTTGCTATGGAGACGCTGCTAATTCCAAAAACATGTTTCTTCCACCTTAGTCCACTCGAAGTGCCGTAGCGGCCAATATCAGCAGTGGCAAGGAGAAACTGTGAAATACAGCTCATTATTTGTTGAGTGTTCAACGAACGGTAAAGTTATTACAATTCAAATTACAGAGATAGGTTAGATTCTGTTGTGATTTTGAAGGATTTCCACTTTTGTAGGCCTATACAGCACTCTCTTCAATGTTTCAAAATACAGTTAAACCTGTCTATAGCGCCCCCTCTTGAGACTCATCAAAATAGGGTGCTATAGAGTGGGAGTGCTATAGACAGGTCACTAATGTAAATCGCATAGTACTACGTATTCAAAATTGGGCGTTATAGAGAGGAAGGCGCTATTTAGAAGGGGCGCTATAGACAGGTTTAACTGTAATGAAATACAGTAAAACGACCTGACATCACACATATTTCCTACCAACCTTCATTCTGTAGAACAGAAAAATATAATAATTTTTCTCTTTTGGCAATTTTATCTAATCTTTTATACCAATATATGTAAATAAGGGAGTGATAGCAATTCAGCAATTCACCTATACCTGGAGTTTTAATTTAATCTGAATTGCTAAATACACCTATCCCTCGATTTACACGGTAGATACGTTCCTGAGAAAAACGTGTAAATCGGGGGATAGGTGTACACAGAAATAAAAATAAAATGCATTGACAGGTTAAAATATGTAGTCAGCACATAAGCTCGGGATTCCTCGTGAGATGTGTACACAGCGCATGGGTTCAATCACAGTAGCATTTAGTATAGTGCGATAAAAACAAAAAAACTTATTTGGATAACCGTGTAAAAGCGAAAACGTGTAAAACAAGTACCGTGTAAATCGGGGGATAGGTGTATAAGTAAAGCTTTGTTGTAAGATTATAAACTCAAAAGGAGCTTCTACTATAGAACATGTTTATTTTGCTAGCTTTTGAACGACATCGTTCTTCAACGGGCGTAAAGACAAGGTGAGATGTGAGATGCGTTCAATTATATAGACATACGAGTACATTGATAGCCAAGATATATACAAATTTGTAACTCAGGTAGAATTAAAAATCGAAAAATAAACCAGTTATGTAAATCCTTGTATAAGAGTACGGTAAACAATTAATATATACAGTTATCAGAGTCATCAAGCAACAATTTTTAATAATCAATTCTGTCACCGTTTGCTTTTGTGAATGGAATAAATACCCAAATATGGCCATTTCTCATAACCATCGGTGGTTCAGTGGTAAAATGCTCTCCTGCCACGCGGGTTCGATTCCCGGCCGATGCACTTTTTTTTTTTTTTTTACAATTTTTAAAACTCATTTATATATTATACAAGATTGGCATCCAAGGCGCCAATTTATAATTGTAGCGAATAGTATTTGAATAAAAGCATTTAATCGGGTAAAACCCGGGCGTTGCCCGGGTCATTCGGCTAGTCTTAGTATAAAGTTGAGAATCTTACAACATAATTATGGTAATAGAAAATTGATGTTTACATAAAGCTTACTGTGTGGTGGCTTCTCTAACATTTCAAGTCTTCACAGCAGATACTGTAAATATACAACAGTATAAACTATCTTTACATTACGTTACACATTGCATTAGTAATATTCTATCATGCATATATCCATAGATATTATTTACACAACTTGATTTTAGAGAATATGTTGATATCTTGTTTTGAGGTGAGGATGAATCAGTAAACAGCACTGGATTCAGTAAAATAGCTGAAAAATTGGTGTCATGTAAATAGGTAAATATTTTTATTGTCTTGACGTTTCGACAAAAAGTGTCTTTAATTTGAAGAAATATGAATGCCGGCCAGGCAGCCTCTATCTTTACGATGTAAATAGAAATAAATAAATCTAAGTATAAAAATGAAGTAAAATGTTATAAACAGAGACTTGCCTCACTGTGAACAACTTACAAGAAGAGCTTCTACACAAACTGTACTGTCGAAATAAGCCATCTGAGAAAGAAGCAGTTGTCCTCAAACCAACGTTCTTGTCTTACTCTAGACCATGTACTTGCCATCAAATCCTTATCGTTCTCGGCTGATAGGTCTTTCACCGACTTTTCACTTCCAACTTTTCAATCGGATATTCTGGTCTAACCAAACTTGACGCTATTTTGGTAAAACGGCGCAGTAAAAATATCTCTCTGAAAAGCACCCCATTGTCTGCCACTTCGGGACACTTGACTTCTTCCGTCTATTGAACTCTTCCTCACATTCAAGTATTCTGTGGGTGTCAACACCGTCAGCCACAGTTCAGAATAAATAATTCACCAAACACAAAAATCATATAACGCTGCCACTCTTTTTTATTTACTTGATCCAAGGATTTTTACGGGCAAGCTCTGTGATAGCTTCTCTAACATATCAAGTCTTCATAGCAGATACTGTAAATATACAACAGTTTAATTTATCTTTAAGTTGCACATTGCCTTGCTAATATGCTCACATGCATATATCCATAGATATTATTTATACAACAAACGTATGAACAAGGAAATGGCCTTGATATGATATATGATTTTTGAAATTTGTCGAAATCGGTAATAATGAATTCTCCGATGATAACAAAAATAACAGCTTGTGCATTTATGTCTTTCGACTCTATTTCAGTTGATGATAGGTTAGCGTGAAACTATAAGAGTTTATCTACAAAAATATTCTCCATCTAAATTAATCACACTTACAGAGAACGACCTTTATTAAAGTCTCATTCATCATTTCATTCATCAACTATTATAAAACTTTATGAAAGTTCAATTTTATACAAACATAAAAATAACAACCACACAGCTTTATTAAGACTACCGGTCTTATACAGATTCACCACAGGAAGAAAGGAATCATAGAATGGAGCTCCTATACTCCAGACGCATGTCCAGTTGCCACACGTTCCTTGGTGCATACGTTAAGGTTAGCGTATCACTGAACAGTATAATGTGGAATCAGCCGCGTTCTAGTCTTCGCTTCCCTCGTCCAAATGGACCACGACATTCGGCGATTCTATTAATATTCTCCGAACGATGACTACGGCCTTATAAGCACACAAATAGCATTGCAAGAGTTGGTATTCTTCTCTATCCACTAATAAAAGAGATTTTATATATATATATATAGAAGCAATGGGCGCCTCTCCCGTCAAAATAAACGTCAAAAACTGACGCCATCTATTGACCGTCGCCGCAACTAGCGGCCTCGGGTCGGTGACAAAGCCACAACACCAGCTTTGGCAAACTGAGAAGCGTCCACCTAGAGACCATGGTTTCGGGCTAATGGCCCTCGTCAGTCTAGGGCGGACTTTATTCCATGAGATCCACACGGGATCTAATGGAATCTTCACAATCTACCAAAGAGGTGTTTTGCTGGCAATGTGGCTGGGCCAAATCTATGGCTAGAATATAGATGGAAAATTTGCCGGGAGGAAATTAATCCATAGAAGCAATGGGCGCCTCTCCCGTCAAAATAAACGTCAAAAACTGACGCCATCTATTGACCGTCGCCGCAACCGACGCCGTTGTGGCTTTGTCACCGACCCGAGGCCGCTAGTTGCGGCGACGGTCAATAGATGGCGTCAGTTTTTGACGTTTATTTTGACGGGAGAGGCGCCCATTGCTTCTATGGATTAATTTCCTCCCGGCAAATTTTCCATCTATATTCTAGCCATAGATTTGGCCCAGCCACATTGCCAGCAAAACACCTCTTTGGTAGATTGTGAAGATTCCATTAGATCCCGTGTGGATCTCATGGAATAAAGTCCGCCCTAGACTGACGAGGGCCATTAGCCCGAAACCATGGTCTCTAGGTGGACGCTTCTCAGTTTGCTAAAGCTGGTGTTGTGGCTTTGTCACCGACCCGAGGCCGCTAGTTGCGGCGACGGTCAATAGATGGCGTCAGTTTTTGACGTTTATTTTGACGGGAGAGGCGCCCATTGCTTCTATGGATTAATTTCCTCCCGGCAAATTTTCCATCTATATATATATATATATATATATATATATATATATAGATGGAAAATTTGCCGGGAGGAAATTAATCCATAGAAGCAATGGGCGCCTCTCCCGTCAAAATAAACCCGATTGAAATCGAAGGAATGTTATTGATTTGTTATAAACAGCAGAACGGTTTGTTCGCGTCCTTGATCTTGACCGGTGACGGCCATCAACGCCCTGAGGTTATGTAACATTTTAATTGCCTCACTCTATAGCAGTCAGCTTATCTGGTGTCCATTCTTGATCACTGCATAAACGGACTTTATTCCATGAGATCCACACGGGATCTAATGGAATCTTCACAATCTACCAAAGAGGTGTTTTGCTGGCAATGTGGCTGGGCCAAATCTATGGCTAGAATATAGATGGAAAATTTGCCGGGAGGAAATTAATCCATATATATATATATATTTACACTGCTGATATATTACAATTGATTAACAAAGTTATACTCTCAATTTTAATATTGAAATCGAAGGAATGTTATTGATTTGTTATAAACAGCAGAACGGTTTGTTCGCGACCTTGATCTTGACCGGTGACGGCCATCAACGCCCTGAGGTTATGTAACATTTTAATTGCCTCACTCTATAGCAGTCAGCTTATCTGGTGTCCATTCTTGATCACTGCACTACAGTGTTTAATAGATCTACACGCTTTGTCTACGCTAATGACTCCGTTCGTCTATTTTTCTTCTGAAGGAGACAGAGGAAATTTTGTTTACATTTGGTTATCTCATGTATCTTCAATAAATGCCTCACTTTATATCAGTCAACTTATCTGGTGTCCATTCTTGATCACTGCACTGCAATGCTCAATAGATCTACACGCTTTGTCTACGCTAATGACTCCGTTCGTCTATTTTTCTTCTGAAGGAGACAGAGGAAATTTTGTTTACATTTGGTTATCTCATGTATCTTCAATAAATGCCTCACTTTATATCAGTCAACTTATCTGGTGTCCATTCTTGATCACTGCACTGCAATGCTCAATAGATCTACACGCTTTGTCTACGCTAATGACTACGTTCGTCTATTTTTCTTCTGAAGGAGACAGAGGAAATGTTGTTTACATTTGGTTATCTCATGTATCTTCAATAAATACTTCACTCTATAGCAGTCAACCTGTCTGTTGTTGATCACTGCACTGCAATGCTCAGATAGATCTACCCGCTTTGTCTTCGCTAATGTCGCCGTTTGTCTATTTTTTCCTCTAAGGAAGACAGAAGAAATTTTGTTTACACTTGGTTATCTGGTGTATCTTCAATAAATGCCTCACTCTATAGCAGTCAGCTTATCTGGTGTCCATTCTTGATCACTGCACTACAGTGTTTAATAGATCTACACGCTTTATATATGCTAATGACTGCGTTCGTCTATTTTTCTTCTGAAGGAGACAGAGGAAATGTTGTTTACATTTGGTTATCTCATGTATCTTCAATAAATGCCTCACTTTTAGCAGTCAAATTGTCTGGTATTGATCACTGCACTGCAATGCTCAGATAGATCTACCCGCTTTGTCAACGTTAAGTTCAATCATGCAAGTGTCGCGGTATTTCCGAAGACTATGCTAGCAGTGCCGCACCTTTACAAGAGTCTGTGACGCTCAAATGATAAAATTTGCATACGGGTACAACATGTACAACACACTTGGAATATAGGCTGGAATATGCATTCATTGACAAAACTTAAGAAACTATATAGTATTTTATAATACAATATAATATAATGCGGCTCGTGATTGTAAAACGACATTTGAAAATTATCCCGCAAGTGTTTCCCTTCAACGAATAATCAAAATGTATTTGTTTATTTACCCTTAAAATAAATTTTAATTATTCGTTGAAGGGAAACACTTGCGGGATAATTTTCAATTGCCGTTTTACTATATAGTCTTTCTTAGCTTGTTGTCCACATGGAAGGCACATTCACAACTATCGAAACATAGAGCAATGAAATTATATTATTTTCTTTACGTAAAACATAACCTTCGAGTGCCGGGTTTTTCATAAGAAGTAACTACCACAAACACCCATTCATAAACAAAACTTAAGAAAGTAGAAAGTCTTTAATGTCGCCTTTGTCTATTTTTTCTTCTGAAGAAGACAGAGGAAATTTTGTTTACATTTGGATATCTCATGTATCTTCAATAAATGCCTCACTCTATATCAGTCAACTTATCTGGTGTCCATTATTGATCACTGCACTGTAATGTTCAGATATATCTACAGACTTTGTCTACGCTAAGTTCAATCATTCAGGTGTCGCGGTATTTCCGAAGACTATGCTATCAGTGTCGCACCAAACACTACATGTGCAGTATAGGTTTGATTCTGAATTCATTGACAAAACTTAAAGAAGTGGAAAGCCTTCGCAGGTCGTCTGTCTTTTTTGAAGGAGACAGAGGCAATTTTGCCCACACTTGGTTATCTCGTGTGTATTCACAAAAAAATGTTATCAAAATGGAAAAATTTATGGGAGGGCCTGGCTCATAACTGGGAGGGTTCACCACTGATGAACCAGGCCCTCCCATTAATTTATCCATTGCAGTAAGGACAGTAGAAATTGTTTCTTTTTAAAAAGAATCATAGAGTATATAATAGTTTCGAATTTTAATAACAGATGGCGCGCTAATGCATCATAATAAAAAAGGTTCTATCAGATATCTTTCAGAGTTATTGTTTGAACCTCGATAAACATACTAAACCGTATAACTTCCTTAACTTTTGTCCATGAATATATGTAGGATTGATAAATCAAAGTATAAAATGATGGATGGCGGACAGTGCAATTAGATGATGAAGCTGTGTTTATGTTTTTGTTATGTTATTTATTTTAAAAGATATTCATTTTTTATTATTTTAATCCACATATAAGTATTCATATAAAATGTCACAGTGTATCAAATATCTTTCAGAGTTATTGTCTGAATCCCGGTATACATGTTATAAGGTACAACTTCCTTAAGTTTATCCCCATGAGTGTATCTATTATACGGCCCCTTAGAGGATACTGGAAAGGGTCAGAAACGAGAAATCAGAAAGATTTAAGGAACCAATATCAAAAATAAACGACAAGCACAAAGAAAGTGTGTTGGGGTTATAAGTGGAAGGTTGGCTACGATATTTCAAAAAACATTAGATATTAAAAAGTAAAATTATTAACAGTGGTAACTCCATGTTAAACTAAGGGGAACAGAAAAAGTTACTTGATTAAATTTATTATAAATTTAATAAAGAAAATGTTCGAAGTTGAGTTTAATATATAAGATTAACCCCAATTTCCTCCTTGTCATTAGCTATACCGATAATTATATTTAAAATTTTATAAATACTTCATATATATTTTTTTCTATTTATTTATTAATTTTTTCCATATATATATATAAAATAATAGGGTCTCTCTCCCGTCAAATTTCCTCTCTGCAAAATTTCCACATATATATTTGTGAAAAAATAGTACAAATGTAATATTGTACTGGGATAAGGTGCATAAATTAAGAAAAAGGCATCTCCTTATCGTGCAACTGATATTCCGATAGATAGCGCAAGCCATCAGTAACTTTCAGTTGCACGATAAGTAGATGCCTTTTTTTATATATATATTTGTATATTTCAAAATATGATAATCAATATATAAAACAACACTCCAGCTATATCTATCGATAGTTATGCGTCACATTGCTGTTGAATAGAAATCTTAAAATATATTGCAAACTTATAATTATAATGTGTATTTTCTTGAAATTCTTTAAACGTTTTACAATATTGATGTTTTGAAAGTCGTGCTAAAACCTCTGGTGTATTATTTCTTCATATTCAAATGTTAAATTTGGAGCTATGAACATACCTATATATATATATATATATATCTGCCATCTAAAAAGCACATGTGCTCGTGGTTAATATATATATATATATATATTATATAATCTAAAAATTCAATTAATTTATTTTTTAAAATATTTATTTTATTTTCATTCATTGAATATTCTACATTTTTGACCACACACACAGAGTTTTAGGTCATACCATTTTAAATATCGTTGTAAATATGTATAGAGTTAGCTCACCTAATTTTCGAAATCACTTATATAGGATCAATCTTATACATTCTATGTGACTGCGAAAAATATTAATTTATATTAAAACTACTTGATAGTAAATTATTATTTATATTTCTCTTTATAACGACTTCACCCTCAATTCCTTATTTTACACAACACAAATATATTCTAAACATATAAATGTACCCGGATAAGACACAGCGGAGTTGAGAAAGTTAAAACGCCATTACATCATAACCCAGCCAAGTTATCGGAAATCGAGACCGACGACTTCACGGCTCCTTTATTTCTTAATTACACACTCTTTTTTAACGCCATTTTTCAACCTATTTATTTCTAATTTGTTAAGTTCTGTCACAAAGTCTCCGTTTAATTATTTGGCTGAAACACTCGAAATGTTGCTAATTTCTACCACTAATTCGGTGTGCGTGTTATTCGCAATTACATGGAAGAAATATATATTCTATGCTTCAATATCCTGATATATAAATGTAGTAATATTGAAAAGACATACAGTTAAACCTGTCTATAGCGCCCCCTCTAAAATATCGCCTCCCTCTTTATAGCGCCAGATTTTTAATACGTAATACGATGCGATTTACATTAAAAGTGACCTGTCTATAGCACTTTTTTTTGGTGAGTCCCAAGAGGGGGCGCTATAGACAGGTTTGACTGTATATTAGATTGAATAAAAATATTTATTTGCTAATATTTCGTTGGCTGTACGCCAACTTTTGTCAAGGCATTACCTTTTGTAAAAACACCTCAGCGCCGCCACTATATATGAAATATTTGAAAATAAATCGTTTTATTCAATCCTACACATGTGCCTTCTTAATACCTAAATATTTAAATATGGATTGTTCTATTTTCCAAAAAATTAGCTTTGTTAATATATCAATTTCTAACTAATAACTACACTGAGAGAGAACCTTCCAATGTATTATTTGTTGCCACAGACATTACCATAAAGGTCGCCTCTTACGTCAAAATAAACCAAATCTAGACGCTATCTAGTTAAGCTGAAAAGAGCCATTAACCCGAAACAATGTTCTCCAGGTAAAAGCTTCTCAATTTGCCAAAGCTGTTGTTGTGGCATTGTCACCGAACCGTGGCCGCTAGTTTGCGGAGACTGCCAATAGAAGACGTCTAGTTTTGACGTTTATGTTGACGGGAGAGGCGATATTTGTTTTTATATATCAATTTCTTTTCAGAAAATTACCTTCAAGATTAAATACATTGAAAGGCAATTCATTCTTAGACATCAATACAAAGTTATATTTTATTCAAATTATATTTCAATTTAAAGTGCTATGTCCCCCTAGGGACACTTGCGCTGTCATACATGTATGACATTTTTCTATACATACATATATATATATATATTAAAAATGACATATCCTGACCAGGAGCACATGTGCTTTTCAGAAGGCAGAGCGCCATCTGGTGGAACAGAAATCAACTAAACATTGATTTAGCCTGTTCCCTGATATTTGGCCAACCCAATTTCTTGATAAATCAAGAAAAGCCATCCACGAACGCGTTTCGCGCTTTTGGCGCTCGTCAGCGTGGAGTAGGCTGAACCATTGCGACCAAAAAAGATTTTTTGATCCCAATGGCTTCCCGAAAAACCAAGAAATGGGTATTTAAGGCCAAACATATATATATGGAAAATATTCCGGGAGGAAATTGATCCATAGAAGCATAATTCGCCTCTCCCGTCAAAATAAACGTCAAAACCTGACGCCATCTATGATGCCAGCAAAACACATCTTTGGTAGATTGTGAAGATTCCATTAGATCCCGTGTGGATCTCATGGAATAAAGTCCGCCCTAGACTGACGAGGGCCATTAGACCGAAACCATGGTCTCTAGGTGGACGCTTTTCAGTTTGCCAAAGCTGGTGTTGTGGCTTTGTCACCGAGGCCGCTAGTTTGGGGCGACCGTCAATAGATGGCGTCAGGTTTTGACGTTTATTTTGATGGGAGAGGCGCCCTATGCTTCTATATATATACAATAATTTTTGGCCGTGAATAAAATAGCCATATGATGTTAACAATGAGAAAGGGATGGGGAAAAAACAACGTTCTATGAAGAACTCTTCATTCCGATCAGTAGATAAGACATTTTTGACAAATTCAGACAGAGTCGTTGATAAAACACCATAAACCAAGTTGAAGTAAGGAGCAGAAAGAGGCCTCAGGAGGACATGTATAGGCGCTATAATTGTGAGAAACTAAGTGGCCAAACGACACCAGAGAAGGATTTTTTTTATTCTCACAGCCACTTTGAGACTTCGAGGGTTGGAAGGGTCGGTGAATAATTGGACTTTCCACTGACATGGACCAGACCCCTGTCACCCAGCTTCACGTTTGTTTGTCGTCTTTCCTCTTTTTCTGTGACTCACACTGAATACATGACAAGTTCGAATCCACAAACATTCAACGTATTATATTGTAGCAAAGTTTTAATTATATATTATATAACAGATTATTAATTCCTCTTTTATATTTTGCTACTTTGAGAAAACTTCCCTCATTGCTTATCTTGTTTATTATAAATGTTGATTTTGTTCTTGCCTTAAATAAATGAATTATTAGTAAATAAATAAATATAAACAGCTTTAATTAGCTGAATTTCCCCGAAAGCTTTCCTTTAATTAATGTTGTTTGCGCGCGGCGTCTTATAATTTATTTGTTTGCATAAATAAAGTTCATTGTGAAAAATGTGATCTGCATTTACCTGAATAGTGCAACAATGAACTATTTCATTGAAATAATTATAATTTTCAACTATTAAATCCTTTCAAATCCATATATTTCAACTATAAATTTCTTATTTGTCATGCGGGTGTGTGTGTCTGTTTGATATAAAATTTCTATAAACATTTATTATTCTCATATATTCATATTTAAATTTAATCAATTATGTATACAAAACATTTCATAGACAACTAAATATACTTATTTAATATATTCAATTACGTTCACACACAATATATATTATGTATACACTGGAATAAAATAAATAAGGCTTTATATTCCCCTCTCGTATTAGCTTGTGGTGTTTTGAAACGTTCGTAACGCGCAATACTTCAATATAGCTGGCGTTTAATCATATATATATAATTTCACGTCTTCACTCCCCCCCCTGAGTCAAAATCTGCTCAACCATAATTGTTTTAACAAAACATATATTTCTAGTAATAATTATAGTGTTGAGGATGAAGTGTCGTTAAAAAATATACAGTTAAACCTGTCTATAGCGCCCCTCTTGGGACTTACCAAAATAGGGTGCTATAGAGAGGGGGTGCTATAGGCAGGTCACTTTTAATGTAAATCGCATCGTACTACGTATTTAAAATCGGGCACTATAGAGAGGGAGGGCGCTATTTAGAGGGACGCTATAGACAGGTTTAACTGTAGTATATAATCATTATATCATTTTCAGCCATTGTGATATGCAAATAAAACAGATGTCAGAATAATTGTCGGGGTTCTATACTATAAAATCTTCCAGACTTATCTCTTTATCGCTACATCCTCAGCAGTCCAATATCGTGGAAAATGTGTTGATGCAAGGACCTATTGTTAAAGACTGTTTAAGTCAAATCCACACATTCCAGTTTGTATTTTATCCTTATAATCCAACGCTGGGTCTGCCCTCCATCGAGGGTATTGCTAAGCACCCATCTGGCCCCATTTGGACAGGTCTGGAAGTTTTATCTGGCAAACCCGGGATTTATGCTGATTGGCCGGCGGTTAACAATGGAAGAATGGGAAATGTGCGCGAAGTGAGAGGCAAGAAAAACAATTTGGCTGGGCCGCAGGTTTTGTACTCTGCCGCCGCTCATCACCCTTAAAGACTACCTGCCCCCACGATTTTCTTTCACACTCTAAAGATGAAGTTACGCTGACCTTTACAGAAATAGAAGTTTCTTTTTCTACAAACGCTAAGAAGTTTAAAAAGATTAGCAAAGCTTGGTTGAAACACATATCAGTGTTAACCATTCTAGCGGTTATACTAGACCTCTGCAACCTTTTAAAACCGTATTACTCAAATCTCTTTCGAAAATTCCGTATAAAATGCACTTCCCTATATTGTTTTATAGATTACATAGAGTAGAAATAAAGAAAAAAAGGGTATCTCCTTATCGGGCAACTGAAAGTTGCTGATGGCTTACTCCATCTATCGGAATAAATATCAACTATTCGTTGATTTTTAATTACTCCAGTATTGGCTAAATACCAATTCTTGATTAATCAAGAATGGTTATATTTATTCCGATAGATGGTGCAAGCCATTAGCAACTTTCAGTTTCCCGATAAGTAGATGTCCTTTTTTAATTTTCAAATTTATGAACATTATCCCAGTACAATATCACATTTATACTAGATTTTCACATAGAGTAGAAAGTTGGAATTGTTTCTTGTGTAACGTTGACAGCTAATGAACAAGATGATAAGTGACAAACGTTTTTTTGTTTGAAAAAACTGATAATTGTGATACGATGATGTAAAAGAGCCTGTGATTATTAGAATTTACGCAAAGTTCGATATGTTGAATAAGATTAAAATATGAATTTTAATAGAATTTGATTATCAAAAGATGAAATTATTTTATAATAAGGTTATCCCCGAAAACCTGATATTTTCACCTTGATAATGAAACAAAGGAATATTTTATTAAACTAAAAGTTTGATTAGTTGATATTATCTACAACTAGATCATTGGTTTTTGACCGCTATGACCCGGGATCTAATCCCGCATTGGACATTTTTTCTAATAAGAAAATTTTCCAATGGCCCTCGATTATTGCAAAAGTACAACGCCAACAGCGAGTGCAAGTAACTAAACGGGGCTCTGGCATATATTTAAGTGAAAAGTCGAACTGCTTTTTCACATATATAGACTTTTAGATTTATACTTGTACTTTTAACTCTCTAATTATAAACATGAAAATGCCATTCTTTCTCTTTTTTTTTCTATTTTTATCAATACAAAATAACGTCTGTAAAAGTAGTTCTTAATTATAAAAAGTAGGATTTAAATATAGTATAAATTTCAATTTTATATATTATATATTTTTTTTAATATCAAATTTATAGTATTTATCAACGTATGATATTGCAAACTATAGATTATTTGAATTAAGCATGAATAACTGCCATATCAATATAGATAACCATATATTTCAGTATATTTTATCTCGATATAAATATAAATATATTTTAAATAAACTTTGCCTATAATTCAATTTAAAAATACACATACATTTATTAAAATATCGTATTTTTAGGTTCACTATTGTTTTCCGGCTTGTTTATATTTGTTTATTTTAAGGCTAATTCATGTTAGTATTTTTTTCTTTAACATATAATGTAGAGGCTTTAATAAAAAACGGAATATGTCGTTGTTTAGAGTTGAGTAATAAAAAGATTACCCCAGGGTAGTACATCAAAGTCCTCCCTAACATTGTTCCCTTGACTCGAACTTGGCCAACCATTTTTTTCTTCTTAACTTGTAAACTTTTTGTTTTATATTTCCCTGACTTTTGCGGTCATAAATAAGAAAATAAAACTGAAATTTACCAACAAACAAGGAAGATAGCATTGTTTTTCGTGTTTGTTTTGATTTTATTTTAAATAAATCGAATTTCTTTTTTTATATTCAAAAATCTTATTTTTCTTTAAATTAATTATGTCATATTTTTTAATTAATCATATTTTCAAATTAAAAAAGAATTTAAAAGTAAATAAAATGTGTTTCGATTTTTTAAATGAATAGTAAAATATATCATTTTGAAAAAATATATATTTAGGCAAAAGAAACTAATTAGAATCGTCTGAAAAATTTATAGCAATTTATTTTGGATATATTGTCTTATGAAAAAAAACAACGATATTTCATAGTTATTTTAAATATCTAAAAAAAGGGAGATCTTTTTAAAGTTTTAATATTCTCAATATAATAAATATTTTAGCCGTTATTAAAATATAAGATTATTTAATTTAATATCAAAAGACCACATTGGAATTACATTATAACAATCCATATGGCATTTTCCTTATAAAAAAAAACAACGAACTTATAATTTTATTAACCCGAAAAATATGTCAGAATTAATTGAATTTATATTTTTGTTCTTTTACTACTTTTTCTTAATAAGAGATATCTTATTCTTTCTTTTTTATTTAAAAGAGTGGGTTCTATTTTTAATAAGATAACAATATTCCAGTTCGATTAACTAATGCTAAGTTTTAAAATTTCCATTAAATTACGTTAGATATATTTTGGCTTTAAAGAAAATATTTAAGGTTTGCTCACTTTTATATTTTCATGATAGGGGTGGCTGAAGAAATTGTAAATTTGATTCTAATTTTTATTATCTTTAATATATCAGTGAGGCGCCCAAATGGATTAAAAAAAGAAAATTACTATTTTATTATGAAATATTGCATTTTAATGAAGAGCCTAATGGATAGCAATCAATCATATCCTCCTTTTTTTTAGTTTAGTGTCTTTATATATAGTTTCTTTTTTTAACTAACTTTGTTTTTTTCTATTTTGGGTAAGAACAATAAAAATTGATTCTTTGAAACCTATTATCTCATTTTAAAAATGTAAAAGTTTGAAGAAAGAACCATCATATTGGTTGTTCGTCTTTGTTGATTTATTATGTTGCCCTACTTTCTATAACGTTTATTTATTGATTCATTGTGTAAATACATTTTTTTTTAGAAATATTTATTAAGGCGAAGCAACTAAAATTATAATATATCTATATTTTTCTTTTGTATGTGAATTTTTCAAGTACCTTGTTATTTTATGCATTATCTTTTGTTGAGTTATTCTAGACGAGAATACATAAATATTGATATGCTAATATTTATTAGTAATCATTATAATTATCATAATTTTTTCATCATATCCAGAATAATTTAAAAACAGATTTAACTAGGCATTGTTGGATGTTCTCTTATTTTATTTTATTTTCGACTTAGAGCGCTAGGTCCCCCTATGAACACTTGCACTACAAAGGTAAACTAAACATTGAAAGAAAGAAATATATTTGAAATATGTACAAGAATTAGTATGCAAGTTTAAGTTAGATGAGAGATAAAAATATCAACACAATTGAAATATGTAAAAGAATGTTCTCTAATATGTTTATAGTATTTAGAGAGGAAATTCTATAATAATGACTTTATTTTTCAAAAAAGGATTTCAAGTTTTTCTCTAAAAGGTGTAAAACGAATGGTCAGTCTATTTACATATTTTATTCACAACTTCAACAAATAATAACAGTAAAAGTGAACAAAGATATTTACATTTGCTATCTTGACTCCTGGTCAGTGCTGTGATCCTCGCAGATAAGGTCCCCTGATGTCCTGCAGCTCTCCAGCAGTCTTTATATGGCCTTTTCCTGGTGGCTCCTCGATAAAATGGTCCCCTGGCCTTGATTCATTCTTGTCTGTCAGGTCTCCTGTCATCTGTTCTAGGTCGTTCTCCTGGATCTCTTCTATGGTCGTCGTATCCCTGTGCTCCATGTCCGGCGTTCCTCGTCTTCACACGCCAGCTCCCTACATCGTTCCAACAATCTATCCATGGCTTCTATTTCCTCATTTTTCTGGGTCTCATCGTGGTCAGTTCAATAATATTGAATATATATTCAATAATTTAATTTTTAACATTCAACATTGAAAACAAAATTCAATAATAATAATATTAATAGAGAATCATTACTATATGAGGTAAAATCATCTATAAAACAAACTATGTACAAATAACAAATACATTTAGCATAATTTTTCCTTTTTCAAAACTTTGAACACATTTAACAGTTTCATAGGCCTATAATCGTTACAAATCGAAGAGTTACCAGCTTTTCTCTGAATCATTAGCTGTGATTTAAGAGCCTTTGTTTACTAGTTCTATAATATATCAGAAAAATTGAAAATAACGTTAAAAATGAAAAGGAAGATGACTAGATGACAGTGGTTGTTATGTCTTAATAGCAAGGCTAAAAATAGCTGATTGCTATTGATTATCTTTGTTTGCTTTTTGCTATTCTTGTATTCCTGGACTAATCTATATAAGACGAGATATGTATTAAAATATGCTTTTTTTACTGCTGATTTATAATGTATATTATATAGCCGCTTGGTTGTCATCAGTTTCTATTGATGATATTTTATGATAGTTTCTTCAACGACGAGCAATGGCTTGACACACACGCACTATAAACAGTTAGAAATTACCGACTTTACAAATAAATTTTAAGACCCTATATGGTAAGGTGCTATTATTAAAAACAAAAATAGCATAACCTGACCGCTCACATGGGCATTTTTAGATGGTAGTGCGCCATCTAGTGAAAGAAAAATCAACTAAACGTTAAATTATCTTTTTCCATTGGCCATTCCAATTTCTTGATAAAAGTCTGAAACGAGTACATGGTTGAATTTTATTGCTTTATCAAGAAATTAGATTGGCCAAATGTATATCTTTGGAACAAGCTAAATCAACGTTTAGTCATTTTTTTGCACTAGTTGGCACTCTTTCATCTAAAAAACTCATGTGAGCCGTTAGGAAATGCCATTCAGGGTTTTAATATATTTGTATGAACAATATCAGGTATTATATAAAGTTAGCTTTCATCTATACATTTATAGGCGTATTCATATATATATTCACATTTTATGTTGATAAAAAGAAATAAAAATACATTGATAGATAAAAAAAGGAATGTATAAAATATCGTGAAAGGATGTATCCAGATAAATCAATGACTAGATATTGAAGCTGGGTCGATATGTTTATAAAACCAATATTTAGAACTACAGGGCGGCAATATTTGTCAGGTGTAGCGATGTTTCTATGTGAGATTATAAATCAAATCTGCTTCAGGGCATATTTGCATATATATATCTTTTTTAAATAAAAATACTATCTCTCATATGACATAATATATTCTTAAATTAACCTATCTATTCACCGTTTTCGTAAACTAGTAGACGGATTGGTGACAAAAACTGCATTACTAGTTTTAATAACTTAGGAATACCAGCCTCTGTATATTATGGTTTCTTCCTGTGGCCATTGTCAGTCTAGGATGGGCTTAGGATCGTGAGATCAACAAGAATTACATGAAATCTTCAGGATTTACCACATGGGTGTTTACCTGGCAAAGTGACTAGAGTCATTAAATATAGATGTACATTTTTATTGTTGTTGTTGTCGTGTCCAATGAAGAGCCTCAGATCTCCCCATGCATCTCTATCACAGCATCAGCAATGTCCACTATCTTAGGTGTGTAAATCTGCTGCTCTGTGTCCATGTCAATTTTCTGCAAAGCTACGGCCATTGCTGGGCAACGGGGTTCTGGCATATTTGTAAGTGAAAAGTCGAAATGCTTTTGACATGTGTAGACATGTGGTGCACTTACAGTAAAAGCAGTCGCCAACTTCTACCCACCATGATTATCATGGCCTGTACCACGTGTACTAGGGATAAGCAAAATAAAGTATCAACCATTTATAATTCTAATTATCACACGGCCAGAAATACTTACATAAAAGAGGTCTAACAGAAACATCAAATTGTTCCTGCGGAGAAACTGAACAAACTGCTCTTCACCTTATCTATGACCATCCGAACTTTAAAGAAGTGAGACATCGATTGTTCCTTGATCTAAATGATTTAACTCTCTTAGACGAACCACTATATTTATATAAGTTTTATGAACTCTGTCGAATAATATATATAAATATGTAAACATTTAACCCTAAGTTTCAATTTGTTTGTTTGTTTTATCTGTAATAGGCGCAAGTACTTCAATATCTTGCGTCATATTGAAAAATAAATAAAAACTAAAAACCCTCGGTTTTAAAATTAGAATTATAACCATACATTTTAAACGTAAAATGAACTTTATCTCTTCAAATGACATCTAAAAAAACAAATATATATGTTTGAAAAAAAAAAATAGAAAAAAATAAAAATAAAAAGTTCAGATGTTGATATTAAAAATAAAAAAGGCATATCCTGACCAGGAGCACATGTGGCAGAGCGTCATCTGGTGGAACGGAAATCAACTAAATGTTCTCTTGGTGAGGATGTGCCTTTTTTAATTTTTAATATCAACACCTTACCTTTTTATTTATTTTTTCACATGTTAAGCATATTTACGCAAGTTTGGCCTTAAATACCCATTTCTCTGTTTCTCAAGATTTTTGATTTTTGGAAGATTTTTTATCGCAGTGGTACAGCCTACTCCACGCTGACGCATTTAATATTCATATATTTATATCATAAAATGTTTTTAAAAATTCAATTTAGGTTTGAATTTTATTAATAATAATTAGAATCTAGGAGTTTGTTTACTTAATTATACTATTAAAACATTATATTGATTATGAATATGTATTTCTATAACATATATACATATTTACTCAATGTATCAAGTTTAATTCAAAGTTCTGTAGAGAGTTCATCACAACAATCCTATCATCATCTAACCAAAGTTATATTATAATCCAGTAGGTCAATCGACACATGAAGCCCATGTCCAAATTGAGATAAATGTTCGCCAACTTTACCAAATACTCCATTAGCCTGTCTGCCCATATATAAGATTATGAAAACTAATGGCTCAAATTATGGAGATGTCGCCAAAATGATTTTGAGGATGACTGGTCTTCTTATGATAATAGATGAGGGGTTATTAATAACAAGTCCAATATGCCAAATTTCTAGTTGATTGATCTTTAGATGCCTTTGGAATTATTAACATTTTAATCAAGAATGTAAATATTGGGTCGAAAAATTGGACATCAAAAATGCATTCGAAAAATGTTTTAATATTAATCAATCTAACATCGATTCCATCACATCTTCTGAATATTCAAATATTTGGAAACATTCCCAAATTGTGACTTATTTTATGGTTGGATAGAAAGTGTTTGAGAATGAAAATAGTACAATTCTATATTTTTATTTACTCACGGCGATTATATATCTATCCTTAGTTACATATGTAAAAGGTTAGTGTGGTTAACGAAACGTTGACAATAAATAAATAACAAGATGTAAATGTCCTTCTATCTATCCTAAAGATGATATATGATTTGGCATTTTGAAGCTGTATCATGCCTATTGCGCTGGAAACTTGGGAAAACATTATTCATACCTACCTAGCCTCAAGATAGACGAACATTTGCATATACCTGATATTTTCTTATAATTTATAAGTATTTGTATAAAAAGTAAATAATGATAATAACACAAATATGAGATATTGAAATGTAATTTAAAAAAGAACATTCAAATAAATTCTGTTAACTATCTCCAGGAACGTGCCATTGCATGGAGTACACTCATGAGCAAAACTTAAGGAAGTGGAACGTCTTCGAAAGTCTTGTTTTTTTTTTTAAGAGACATGCAATTTTTTTCACACTCGGTTATTTCACGTGCCTTTAATAAAAGTTATTGTATATATAATATCTTTCGAATTTACTGTCGAATCCCAATACACATGATAAAAGGTACAACTTCCTTAAGTGTTGTCCATGAGTGTATAAATGATTGAGTAAATACTAAAGAGTACCATTGGAGAGAAAGAAGTATTGACGTGATCGATGAAGGCCACACGGTTGCCTGGAAGAGAGACCAAGTACCTAAATCAATTTACCGATTAGCCACCAGCTACTTTACTGACACACAGACTGCTGTGGCTACCTACACAACATATCTGTGAGAGTAGTGATTCACGTTTTGTGTTTGATCGAGGGAAATTCGTTTTTGATCATGTAACAACAGATAAGACGCACATTTTTACCATCGCCAAAATGTACAAATTCTGGATAAGCATCGATTTTAACTATGACTACCTAATCGAAACGGAGTTTGACTCACTTTTGGAGGCTCATATCTAATATACATATATATAAATTGTGTAAATATATACTCTCTCAATGTGTATGATAAAAGCAAATTCAAATGTAATTAAAGTATGTTTTTTTTTGTCTTTTGTTTTTATCTACATAACATCTTTGGCTTGTATATGTTAAAACATTGCTTATATTGTAAAATAAATACAAATTGATGTTCAAACTTGATCATCAACCAAAAAAAATAAAACTCATTAAATTCATCAATAATTTTTACAACAATTAGAAAACAATAATTACACGAAAAATACATTGGTTTGACAAGTAGAAAACAATACTCTCTCAATGTCTCTATATTCATCTTTACTTCTTCAAATAAAAGACACTTCAGCCAGTGAACTTTTTTATTGTCTCCTATTTACTGACCGAAGTGTCTTTTATTTAAAGAACTATGTATGCCGGCCAGGCAGCCTCTACTTTACGATCATCATTACTTGCTAAACTGAAACTTTTCCTCATGTAAAATTGACTTTACTATGTGCATATAGCAATTGTTATTTTCTTATGTAAATACTACTATGTAAATAATGCTATGTAGTTAATAGTAACATCTGAATGAAGAGTTTTAAAACGTACCTATACAGACTGCCCTACTCACGTACAGTCTCTATCTAACCTGGTTGTCTCAAAGCAAAGTACATCCCAATATCTTTTTGACTCAAATATTGAGGGTCGTCAGAGATATAAAATTGTATTTATTAAAAATACAAATATATTCTCACAATGAGTATCTTTTTTATTTAAAAAACCCTAGCTTTCAAGCGTTATTCGCTCTTCAACGGGCTTACAATGATGAAGAGCGATTAACGCTTGAAAGCTAGCGTTTATTAAATGAAAAAGATACTCATTGTGAGAATATATTTGTAATTTTAATACTTTTTCACAATTTTATCATGAATAGAAAATTGTATTTATATCACAAGGTTTTGTCCCAAAAGTTTGTAAACACACTTGCAAAAAAAATTTAATATTATTCGCCATAATATTATTCACCGTTATGTAAAATGTCTTTGTATTATGTATTAGTATGTATTCGCCGTAATAATATTATTCGCCAAAAAGAAAAACAACGTTTAAAGAAAAGCACGAACTTTCAGGCAACCTTATATTAAAAAAATAAAATACATTACCTTCTTTATTTTGACATTTTAGTAATCTACCGTCACATTCGCGTCCTTTTCAAGACATTCTAATGACATTCCTTTTAAAAAGGGTGACAAATGTTAATAAAAAAAGTAGTAATACAGATAAAGAAAGTAAACTTGAATATTTTTTAATTAAAAAAATAATAAGTCAGTTGAGATTCTGTAATGCCCACTTCATGTAATCCTAACACTTCAAGATTTCAACAAGCCATAATCGCCGTTATTACGGCCTTTAAGCTGTCGATATTAAAAGCTTGGCGTTCAATCGTAAATGAGAATTTTTCTAATCAACGGTATTTGGGAGTATTTGCTTTAAGGGCAAATCTTTAAATTAATTTGGGTCAACACGACATCCCTTGAAGTCGTCTGCAAACATTATTGTCCGTAATTTCCACCTGATGCAGTTCTGATTCGACCCAACTAATTGGAATGATTGGGTCGGTGGTGGTTGCCTAGGGCCTCATCATCCAATAAATATTAAAGAGATCAATTTATGTGTCTGATGGGTAAACAAACTAGTCAAAATATTCATTTCAGATAAATATTACCATAAAAATATGTTAATGATTTTCACTTGGAGCATATTTATGGAGATATTATTTATCTAGATTTGTATTTTAATGTTTTATAATATTCAATTTCTATTAATATCGTGTTTATTTATTCGTTTATTTCTTAGATTGGATGATTAAAATGTGGGTTATGTGGAAATGAAATTCAATATAGGATGATCTTTGTATTTTTCGTTAATTCTAGCTTAAGATATAGGGAGATCTTAAAGCTCTTTTCATAAAAATGATAATATCAATAATATCAGTTAAATAAAATATAGGTTATATGGAAATAAAATTCAAGATAGGATGTCCTTAGTATTCTTCGTCGATCCTGATTTAGTAAATAGGAAGAAAATACTGTTTCATATGCTTATCAACGTTTAAAAAGTGATAGATCACAAGCTCTTTTCACAACACTGATAATAGTATTAATTTAGATTAATAAAATGTGGGGTATGTGGAAATGAAATTCAAGATAGGATGTGAAGAGTATTCTTTGTTGATCCTGACTTAGTATTTAGGAAGAAAATGTGCTGTTTCATATGCATATCAACGTAAAAAAAAGTCACGGATCTACAAGCCTTTTTCAAAAAATGATAATATCATTAATATCAGATGATTAAAATGTGGGTGATGTGGAAATTAAATTCAAGATATGATGTCCTTAGTATTTTGCGTTAATTCTGGCTTAGTATATAGGAAAATAATTCTGCTTCATATGCATATCAACGTTTAAAAAGTGATAGATCACAAGCTTTTTTCACAAAACTGATAATAGCATTAATTTAGATGAATAAAATGTGGGTTATGTGGAAATGAAATTCAACATAGGATGTCCTTAGTATTCTTCGTTTATCCTGAATTAGTATATAGGAAATAGTTGCTGTTTCATATGCATATCAACGTTTAAAAAGTCACAGATCTACAAGCCTTTTTCCATAAAACTGATAATATAATTAATATCAGATGATTAAAATGTGGGTTATGTGGAAATGAAATACAACATAGGATGTCCTTAGTATTCTTCGTTTATCCTGAATTAGTATATAGGAAATAGTTGCTGTTTCATATGCATATCAAAGTAACAAAGTCACAGATCTACAAGCCTTTTTCAGAAAACTGATAATATAATTAATATCAGATGATTAAAATGTGGGTTATGTGGAAATGAAATACAACATAGGATGTCCTTAGTATTTTTCGTTAATCCTGAATTAGTATATAGGAAATAGTTGCTGTTTCATATGCATATCAAAGTAACAAAGTCGCAGATCTACAAGCTTTTTTCAGAAAATTGATAATATAATTAATATCAAATGATTAAAATGTGTGTTATGTGGAAATGAAATACAAGATAGGTTGTCCTCAAGTATTCTTCGTTAATCCTGAATTAGTATATAGAGAATAGTTTCTGTTTCATATGTATATCAAAGTAACAAAGTCACAGATATACAAAATTTTCAGATAATCTGATAATATCATTAGAGACTTTAAAAAGATTGCTAGAAGACGCATAGTGGTTCTTCAAATTAAAGATAATTCGACATAGTAGTTGTTGTGTCTTTCCACCAAGACTGTATATAACTTATTACATATTTACATATTGGTACTTTTCTCATTGTTTGCTTTATTTCTTCTTGGCATACGGGACAAGTCTATTTAAATACCTCAATAAAAAGGCACTTTTTGTATTCATTACATAGCGAAAAAGACCATGAAAGAAACTCTGGCAAAATATACTAAATCGAACAAAGATTTAGACCGTTTAGAATATATTAAAACAAGGAATAAATATACGTCGATTATCAATATTAAAAAGAAAAAAATACGCTGATCTATGCACGGTGATTCTGTGGCCATTGGACATGCGTCGGACTTAAAGACTGTTGGGCTTTGCGCTGCCTGGAGTATAGGAGCTCTATCTTTGATTTATTCTGGTGATGAATCTGTATGAGACCGATGGTCTTAATAAAGCTGTATATGTGTGTGTGTATTCATTACATTCCGTTGAAATAAAACGTGGGAATACAGATAAAGAAAGTAAACTTGATTCTTTTTTAATTAAAAAAATAATAAGTCAGTTGAGAGATTCGGTAATGCCCACTTCATGTAATCCTAACACTTCAAGATTTCAACAAGCCATAATCGCCGTTATTACGGCCTTTAAGCTGTCGATATTAAAAGCTCGGCGTTTATTGGTAAATGGGAATTTTTCTAATCAACGGTATTTGGGGGTATATATACGGATAAATTAATCCAAATAATCTCATTTTTTAAAGATCAGAGATAACTCTTAAATCAGTTTTATTACAAAATGACTATTCAATTATGGTTTTAAGCAAGAGCAAACCGAATTACTTTGATCCTTAGAATACACCTATCCCCCGATTTACACGGTAGATACGTTCCTGAGAAAAACGTGTAAATCGGGGGATAGGTGTACACAGAAATAAAAATAAAATGCATTGACAGGTTAAAATATGTAGTCAGCACATAAGCTCGGAATTCCTCGTGAGATGTGTACACAGCGCATGTGTTCAATCACAGTAGCATTTAGTATAGTGCGATAAAAAAAACGTATTTGGAAAACCGTGTAAAAGCGAAAACGTGTAAAACAAGTACCGGGTAAATCGGGGGATAGGTGTATAGTGAAGTCTCCAAAGAACAATTTCCTTCTTAAGCGATCACTTTTGTGACATCTCCCAAAATTCATTCTCTAATTCAACCTCTACTGAACGACCATGTAGAGAAGAGATCAGGAGGATTCTTGTTTTTGGATTGTCTCTTAGGGAGATTCTACTTTAATATAATTTTATTTCGGAAATATTTTTGGCTTCACCTTGTTATAATAAGGTATAAACATTAGGTTTCCAGGGATAAGTTTCTCTATAAAATTTTAATTCAAATCTCTAGCTCTTTCGGGCATGAAATAGTGTTTTCTCCTGTAGATGGGCTTTCATGCCCGAACTCTCTCTCTCTCTCTAATTCCTGAAGGTCTGATGTTTCACCTTAATACAATGAATTATTTTATTCAATTAGGCAAAAAAAGCATAAACAGATTCATAGAAATATCCGAAACATACGAAACTATATGGACAAATACTATCCCATAGATGTAAGCAGTCTTCTATATATTTATTTAAGTAACCCAGGTTCCTGGAGCGTACAGAAGTCGCCAACTACCCGGGATGTCCTTCTGACCTAGGTCTTCTTGGATTTATATACAATGCCAGTGGAAGTCCAATTAATGAGGTGTCGCCAGGCAGATTTCTTTCTTGGGAGATTTTCTAGGGATGCTGGACATATGTTGGTGATACCTAGGAGAGTGGCTGTCTGGAATCTTTGGTATTGGAAGGTTGGGCAAGTGAAGAGGAGGTGGTCTACGGTTTGGTCTTCATCTTGGCAGTGGGGGCAAATTGGGTCTTCTTTCGATACCGTCTTCTATATATAACACAATAGTTCACGGATTCATTAAATTCAGTTTGAAGTCTCGAGATATCATTCGACCAGCACGTATCCTTCCACCATGCACGTATATTTTCAAAAATTGTTTATAACACACAAATAATGTAATATATATTTTTCCCCCTTTCAATATCATTAATATTTAAAATATGTAGAAATTAATTTGTATATAAAAATAGTATATATATCAATCAATTTATTATCGTGATACTCCTGTTGAAGGACTGACAAGTTCGAAAGCTTGAAAATAAATATTGGAACAAGAAGCTTAACCCTGGAAGCTTTATTTATTTTATAATTTTATTGAATACTTTATTATATTTTTCTTAGTCTATGTAGTTTATTTTGTAAAAAAAATAAAGAATAGACTGCCTGTAAAGGCAGCCTCTCCACTATTTACATACCAGTAGATATATACTGTTTTTATACAGACCCTTATTTACATAGGTGTCTGCGAAGAGGAACGATACCACAGTATAGAAACTTCCAATCATCGCTTTAAAATCATTAAAAGAATAAACTATTGAACGACCTTAGTATTTATCACAAAAATATTTAATATTTTCTCAATTTTTAGCTATATATACAGTACAATACGAAGACTGAAGAGAATAAACATTTTTGCGAAATAATTTTCACCAGGCTTACAACCTACATTAGCCGAATGCATCTAAATCCTTTAATCCTCAAATTCAGTAATCGTATTAAAATCACTTCTGGAAGTTAATCCACGTCGTGCGCCATTTTTATGCCAACCTCCCCCCTTAATTACCTCGCGACCATCTCTCTCAACTAATTGGTCCGCCTGCCATTTTTATTTTCCTTAGGGGTCGTTTCAACCTAACCTAACTACTCAGGATCTCCCAGGAGTTCTATCTAGAATAATTAATTATGTCATTGTTGTGGAGGAAGTTAGCTTGTGGACTGAAAATTAACTTAGTTTCTATATAAATATTCTCTCGTTTAAATGAATTCATCTTTGTTTGGAATGATAAGGCAATAATGTGCCATGAAGAAAGTATTAGAGCACGAATGTTTCTTTACAACATAAAACAACCTCTCTATATCTAGTGGTTAACTGTTTAAGAGTGTAAGACCTGGTTGATGTGCCTGTATTGGCGATTGTTGAATTTCCTTTAATACTATCTAAAGATGCCTAATTCACTAATAAGGGAAGATATCTTTAAGATGAGATTATGAATAATATTTTTATTGTTTTTATAAATATATCATTGACAGATTCAATAAATCACATTGCAATATAAAATGAAAATCGGTTATAGAGTTGTTGCCGATTGTTTTTAAAGGCACATGTGAAGAAAACGCTCAATCCGTGTATACATGAACATTACATGATAACTATTTCGTTACTTTTAGCCCCAAGTTAAAAATTAGCATAAAGAATTCAATGAAATTGAGAAATCATAGGTAGCATTGAAATGATAAACTGAAGGGAATCATTTCTTTCATTCAGTGATTACTCTTTTCAAGTTTTTTAGAACATGTCTCTCCTTCAATAGGTGTGTTCTTCTTCTTCTTTCTTATCTCAAAGCCATAATAATCATGGTGGGTAGTTAGCGATTGCTTTTACTGTAAGTGCACCACATGTCTACACATGTGAAAAGCAGTTCGACTTTGCACTTACAAATGTGCCAGAGCCCCGTTTGGTTACTTGCACTCACTGGTGGGGTTGAACTTTTGCAAGAATCGGGGGCTATTGGAGCATTTTTTTTAAATCAGAAAAAAAGTGTCCAATGCGGGAATCGAACCCGGGTCGTAGTGGTCGAACACCAAACGGTTTAACCAGCCTTCTACCGACCCCCTTAGAACTCAGTTACAAAAGAGTTCTATATATAATAATCTTTAGATAATAAAAAGGCATATATTATATTGAATAAAATATTTATTTGTCAAAATTTCAATTTTATTAAATCTAATATAGGCTTTTTTATTATCTAAAGATTTAAATATGGATTGCTCTTTATTCAGAACAATATATAATAATGTATTTTCTCATAGGTAATTTCTTGGAATTCTAGACATCTACTGAAGAACAGACATTTCGGAAAACTGTTGATGAATGATTACCAAATTAAGAAATATTTCCCTTTAGTGTTCTCGATTCAGCCTGAACAATATTTGTTCAAAATGGATCTCATATTTTGGAGATTTTTTCAATTTAAATAGGGAATTCTGTGAAATATTGGTTTTGATCACACAAATATAACTAATCTGATATAGAAACACAATGATATCCTTATAAAAATGAATTTGCAATGAAAGATAGTTTAAAATAATCTTTTAAAACTTATTTGAAAATTTACTTAGCATTTACTGATTTCGAAGCATATTACTCTAAATGTATCAGAATTGGAAGAGATACCCTTTGTGTAATACTTCAAGGAAGCTTGTAAAAAAACCCGTTGTTTCGACACACAAAGAGAGCTTTGTTCAAAGCAATGCGTGCAGGTTATCATCTTAGAGAAGGTGGCAAAAAACCAGGATGGGCGAAGAAGTTGTCGCCTCAAGGTTCTTTGTCTGTTGCCGCCGTCGGCTCTGCCCAATCTGGGTTCATCCCCCAGGGGTCCGGCCCAATCGACGCTCGACCCTACAGGTTGGCGGGTTCTTCCCTATTTACGCTTGAATCTACAGGTTGGCGAGTTCTTCTCGATTAACGCTTGAACCAACAGGTTGGCGGATTCTTCCCAATTCACGCTTGAACCTACAGGTTAGCTGGTTCTTATCAATTTACGCTCGATCCCCTACAGGTTAGCTGGTTCTTACCGATTTACGCTTGAAACTACAGGTTAGCTGGTTTTGTTCGATCCTTTGATCAATTCAACAGGTTGACAGGTTGTTTCCAATTTACGCTTGAACCTAAAGGATGGAGAGTTCTTCTCGATTAACGCTTGAACCAACAGGTTGGCGGGTTCTTACCAATTTTCGCTTGAACCTACAGGTTAGCTGGTTTTTATAAATTTACGCTCGATCCCCTACAGGTTAGCTGGTTCTCATCAATTTACGCTTGAATCTACAGGTTGGCGAGTTCTTCTCGATTAACGCTTGAACCAACAGGTTGGCGGGTTCTTCCCAATTTACGCTTTAACCAACAGGTTAGCTGGTTCTTACCAATTTACGCTTTAACCCACAGGTTAGCTGGTTCTTACCAATTTACGCTTTAACCCACAGGTTAGCTGGTTCTTATAAATTTACGCTCGATTCCCTACAGGTTGACGGGTTATTCCCAATTTACGCTTGAACCTACAGCTTAGCAGGTTCTTACCAATTTACGCTTGAACCCACAGGTTGGCAAGTTCTTCTCGATTTACGCTTGAACCTACAGGTTAGCGGGTTCTTACCAATTCACGCTTGAATCTACATGTTAGCTGGTTTTGTCCGAACCTTCGATCAATTCAAAACAGGTTATCAGGTTTTTGCCAATTCACGTTCGATCCTACAGGTTAGCTAGTTCTTCCCAATTCACGCTCGAACCTATAGGTTAGATAGTTCTTACTAATTTACGCTCCTACCCCCTAAAGGTTAGCTTGTTTTGTCTAAACCTCGCTAAACCCTGCAGGTTCACTGGTTCTACCTATTTCCACATGACCTTACAGGTTAGATAGTTCTATTCAATATACGCTTTGCCATACAGGTTATCTGGTTCTGCTCAATATATGCGGGATTCTATAGGTTATCTTGTTCTGTCCTATCTGTTCTCGAATCTACAGGTTTGTCTGGATCTGCTTCATCTATGTTTGAAACTACAGGTTAGATGGCCTTTTTAAATTAAAAATAGTTGATCCTTATGTTTAAAACACCTATACTATATTTTTAAATGTATATATTTAGATCATATTTGGTTAAGAATGATTAGACATCTTTTATGAGTGGTAAAGTGAAACTCTTTGATATATATAGATTTTTGGATTATTGTATTTAGCGATATAAAATATTGAAGCTAAATCTTCTTCACTCTTCATCTTCACTCATCACATCTTCATCTCCACTCAAATCACACTAAGGTATCAAGCTTGAGACTTTTGATGGTGTCTGCCGGGGAAGAGTAGAGCTCATCAATGGATGAGTCAATACAGTCAATAATTTGAAGCTAAATAAATATACTCAATCTATTATGAATTTATCGGTAAAAAAATGAATTGCAAATATATTTTATCGTTGAAAGAATAGACAGGAGGAGATGTAAGCACGAACGAATTTTATTCTCTTTAACGATCTACTCTAAATGTGTATCTACGTGCATTTATATAGCTATGACATAATTAAAAACTTATGTAAATAAATTAACCACGCTATAATATTTTTTTCTTATTTTCAAAATTCTCTATTCAGTTGTTCACTGCCACATTTGAGTTGGTCGATTGGGTATAATTTATAGGGGCATCCCAACAGTAAGATCTGGGAGATTTAACAAAGGCAATTATTTACTTTTAACAAACTAATCTTTTTTTTTCAGCCTCTGTTTGCCCTGTATGGAAATCAACCCAATTACTGTAACACAAAAGAGATTTTTCCCGGAAAACCCCCAGCCGACATCTATGGTACAATGCTAAACTTTGGAAGGTGTTTCAATTGCTAGTTTCCCCCTTGTTTTACCTAATGGATCTAAATTGACACATGTTTTAGCGGTACATTCAACCCGACATTTAAATAGGACATTATTTCTTTTTCTCAATCGTATAAGCTCTGTTGTTCTTCATCCGAGTTTTTTTGTCATTGAATGTTCCAAATTGTTTTTTGTCAAATCTATACGGTATCATACGTCTCGATGGATTTAATTTAACGTATTCTTTGAATACCTTTATCTATTCTTCATCTTTCTTTGATTGTACAGTGTCTGTTGTTTCTTAAGTAAGGTGGACGCTAAATATTATAGGTTGTTCCTTTGTACTCGTTCATAGATTTAGATTGGTTCTAAATTTCTCTAGACCTAGTATTGAAGGTCAATGAAATTAGTATTCAATAATTTGTGAAGTGTATAAATTCATTAAATAAAATTATTAATGAATAAAATAATACCTTTAAAAAAGCTTTTATTCAAATTCACTAAGAAAAATAAAGTATTTTATCTTCTGTCATTGAGCAATTAGATGCATATGAGTGAAAATAAAAGCGGCGGGGGACGATCATCATGAATTTCGAACCTAATGTGATTTAATATGTAGCAACTGATTAGCGATTTTTATAAGTGTTTACTATATTTTTACCTCTTCCCTCAATATAATCGTCTCCCGCCGCTTTTATTTTCACTCAGATACATCTAATTGTTCAATGCAGAAGTTAAAGTATTTTCACCTTTAAATGCAATTAAATAAAAGCTTTTTTGAAAAAATATATATTTTTAATTAATTAAGAAGTTAGGTTTTAGTCATGAACTTAAAAAAAAATAGAATCAAAAGTTAAAATAGATTCGAAATCTCACCAAAATATTGTTGTTTAACCAAAATATCATACTGTGATAGCAAGTGATGAGGAACTAGATTCCTGTAAATACGAAAATGGCACTTTTCTCATTGAAACTACATCCAAACAGTGTAAACTTAATTCGCTCAGATAGTACATTATACACAGATAGTACATATATTTATACACTGACTGCAAGAAAATAATTGCTTGACCGACTAATTTGCATAAAATACGTGTTCGATTTCTTTGATATCGAGTATTCTAATCAATAATGGAATAATGAATTTGTGTATAAAATTTCATTGATAAATGTTCAATAAAATTTGAGATATATGAAAAAAATATGTTGTTCCTTTAATTTTGCGGACCAGTGTATTTATATAAACAGACGCTTTTATTCTGTTATTCAACAAAGATAATCATATTGTAATAGCAAGTAATGAGGAACTAGATTCCTGTAAATACGAAAATGGCACTTTTCTCATTGGAACTACATCCAAACAGTGCAACCCTTGACCTATTCTGCCCAGATAGCACATTCTATAAAGACAAGCGATTTTATTATGTCATTCAACAAAAATTTTAATATTGTATTAGCACACACACAAAGCTTTATTAAGACCACCGATCTTATACAGATTCACCACAGGAAGAAATAAATCATAGATGGAACTCCTGTACTCCAGGCAGCACAGCACCCAACAACAGCCTCCAGGTCCGACGCATATCCAATGGCCACACGTTCCTTCGTACATACGTCATGGTTAGCGAATCACTGAACAAGATAGTGTGGAATCAGCCGCGTTCGATATTGTATTAGCATGTGATGGAGCGATGGATTCCTGAACGTACGAAAATAGCTCCTTTCCCATATAAACTACATCTAAACAGTGAGAACCTGACCCACTTAGCTCAAATAGCACATTATATATATATACAAAGGCTTTTATTCTGTCATTCAACAGAGATAATCATATTGTAATAGTAAGTGATTAGGAGATAGATTCCTAAACGAACCAAAATGGCACATTCCCCATTTAAACTACATCCAAACAGTGCAACCCTTGAGCCACTCTGCTCTCATTCAATCTAAATAATCAATTCAATTAACAAATTTCTCCTTTAATCCAAAATACCAAATCTCACAGGATTTAGATAATTGGAGTTGTAATGTCTATCAGTATGTTAGGTTCATACAACCCCATTAAAAGACATCGTGTGTTATAAAAATGGACTCAAATAGATGCTGTAATCTCCAGGTGTATAGTTGTGAGAACAATTAACACGGGGCCCTCCACATTAGAGTGGGGGATTGGTGTAATTAAGAGATCAATGTAAAAATGTACACAAGCTGTTGCTCGTTAACTATACCTCCGCTTAATTACACCTCGATATGCTAATCTTACTAACGACATCTGATAATCTCCCAATATACACCACCTATACTCTCTATATATATATATATACACCATCCTATATATTCTATATACAGTTACGAGCGTCATGCGTTCTTAATCCTTCATCTCTGTCACCGTTTGCTTTTTTTTTGGAATGGCGCTCTCCTATTGGTTGGCTACGATCACGCCACCTTTGCCCCCCCCCCCCCCCCCCCCCACTCACTTCTTGGTTTTTGTAACTATTGTGTTGGAGCGGGTCGCTCCTTAAATAAATGCATATATTAGTTAATAACTAAATGGAATTCTCTCTTTCTTTTTCCCAGTAAGATACGCCTACGGAAGCCAACAGTACATAGACAGATAAAGCACATAGGCTATAGTTATTAACTAATATATGCATTTATTTAAGGCGCCAATTTATAATTGTAACAAATAGTATTTGGATAAAGACATTCAATCGGGTAAAACACGGGCGTTGCCCGGGTCATTCGGCTAGTATATATATATAGGTGATAACAATGAGACGGACACGCAAATTGAATGGTCTTATTCTTTCCAGATATAAGTGTGTCAATTTTATAAACACCCACACTAAGTAAATTTTCAATAACTCTCTCTACATACACATCAAAATATTTTATTATACACTCATAGACAAAATTGGGTGGTCTGTTTTTTTTTAAGGAGACAGGCAATTTTGTTCACACTCGGTTATCTCGTGTCTCCAATAAAGGTTTGAGTTATTGTCTGAATCCAGATATACATGCTTATAGGTACAACTTTCTTAAGTTTTATCCATGAGTGTATTTACTTCCCGAAGACACCTGATTCCATTTCCCCTGAGGAGGATTACAAGGAGTAGCTGAAACATTGGGAAGTAAAGATATCAAAAATGACTAATGAAGTTATATAATTTTAAAACAAACTTCCAAAACCAGCAAATGATATTTGAACTATCGAAATATTTGCTATAATCTCATTTATTTAAATAGAAGGCAAGTTTCTAAAATAAATCAACTTTTCTCGTTTAAATAAACTTATGCTATCTATTGACATTTCTGTAATTTAGAAGACTCAGTTTAGTGAAAAAGCTGCGACACCATACTTTGATAAATTCAGAAACACAAACTGGAAACAATTTCGTTTGGGCTATGACCTTTTTCAATTCAGACGGCTTTAATTCCATGTGATTCACAAAGTATTAATGGAAATATTAATTCCATCGTTCTGAGGTTTCTTTTTTGATACATAGGATTAAAATAAATCCCTCGTGCTTTAAATGTACAAAATTTGAAAAATCGCGTAAGAATGCCCTTCAAGCCTTAGAATAATTTTTAACGCCTTGACAATTTTTGAAATTTTTGTTTATTCCTGACGAGGACAAAAGTTTTTTTGTCGAAACGTCGAGATAATAAAAAGATTCACTGGCCGAAATATCTTTATTTTTAAGAAATATGAATACCAGCAGGCAGCATCTATCTTCACGATATTTTGTTTTCTCTCATATAAACCTATTTTATATTTGACCAAAAAAGCTCTATATAGAAATAACTCCAATATTACAACGTGGCATTTAGAGAGAGTCCACAGTAGAAAATTACAGAAAATGTTAGTATCTATTAAAATTATTTAAAATGCTTTTAAAGTTGGCGGCGTCAAGCAAGTGCTCGGGGCGTATGGCACTTTGCTCCAGAAACTAATGGCCCGATGGAACGTACACGCTTTGTGAAACTCAATTTTTAAAATTGAATTTGAACTTTTCAATGGCACAGCGGGAATTTTCTCTCTTATTATTGATCACATGGGATTTCCCTCATTATAGCGGCTGGGACCACGGACTATACGTTCTGGTCTTTTTATCCCAAGCGTAAAACCTTATGTTTTCTTTCTTTATTCTTTCACTATTAACCGGTGATTGGTTCTTTTTTTATTATTTGAGATGGTATTCTGTATAGAATCTCTTTTCTGGAAAAAAAAAATTAATTTTCAAAAATGATTCTTTGGAAAGCGTAAGTTTTATTCATATCTGACAGTGGAATTCAATTTATGCTTTGAGTGTATTTCTTTACATTTTATTGAAACATTGTTACCGACACGTCGTACATGTGATAGATAAATCAGGGTAGATCTAAATCCGTATTCTTAAAACTAGTTTATAACTTCAAGTTGGACTTGAAATTATATAATCGTAAATTATATCTTGCTTCGGATTGATTAGAATATTTGTGTATTTTACTATTACATTAAAATTGGTGTGTAGCATGCAAACATCGAGCCTTTTTACACTACTTCTTTTTCATGGAAAGATTTTTTGCAATTACACTTGATTGAATATTCACAAATGCGTGCGGCCGACCAATAAGAAACAGAAAAGATACCTTACAGTTCATCACCGCATCCAAATTTGTCCGAATTTCCCAACCTGATGTAGTTTGCCTATCCACTGCTATGAGGCCTTGCGATCTGACCAAATAAAAAAATGGATTGTTTCAATACATTTATAATAGAGAGATTTGCCTTTATTACCCATAAATACCTCCCTCCCTCAGAGTTACAAGCAAAATAAATAAAAAGTAACTTTCTTAAGCACATAAAGAGAGACTCCAGCATTGTATTGAATTTATTAGGCGAGAAGAAAACCCTTTTAAAGAGGTATAATAAAAAAGCGCCTTAAAAAAAGGACGTATGACTATAATGGTTCAGAACCTGTTCCCAAAGTGGCTACGTCCAAAGAGATTAGGCTACATAAACAAGATAATTTGGAAAATCTCCGAGACAACAAATAGTTGGTTTTTGACCTCAAGTCTACTAGGATTTCTCTAAACGGATCAAGCTACCATCCATTCAAGAAGTTGTAGGAGAAAGACCATGAATAATTTGAGGGGACAAAGCGGCCCGTAAGCCGCTAATGCAGTAAATCGCCATTGTGCCGTGTCTTTGTGACGACAGCTCCCCATTGATCTTGTCCCATCTGCCTGCCCATGACGGCCCATGGGAACAACACGTGAGAGATTCGTTCCTTCACCAACAGCTGTTGTGTGTAGCTACAACTTGTCGAGGGGGCTGAGTCCTTCAAATTGCTTCCAAACAGACCAGAAGGAATTTGATTCAAATTGATTGCCTCAACCGGGGGAAGCAGAGGGATGAAAATCTACAAATATTTCATATTCGTTTATCTTTTCTTTTCTCTCTCTTTCTCTCTAATACCAAGTTAATTGTATTTTAAAAACATAGTGGCTTTTGTTATTCATGACAAAATTATCATGAAATCAAGATTCTATTGAAAGAAGATTCTAAGAAAGAAGAAGAAGAAGACGACAAAATCACCATTTACTATATTCATTTCCATACCTAACCCTAATATATTTTTATTTATTTATTTCAACACACAAAACGCGATATCGCGGCTAGGGATAAATGCGTCGATTTACATTTTTTTCTGAACAGAAACAGTTATAAACATATTATACAAAAAAAGTAATCAAAATAGAAAGAGAACAATATAATTAATACAATAATAATACAACAATAATAACCCTAATATTCCATTCTTAATTTATATATGATATCTTTGAATTAGTAAGTAGTGTATTTAATTAAAATAAATATGGTTTTTCACATTGATTTCAAAATTTTATATGCGCAACGGAAACATGGGTGAATTTCAGTTTAATGGCTGTAGATTGACAAAATCTCATTTATGTCAATTATTATATCATAGTTTCAAATAATATTTATGATTGGCTTTCAAATGAGTGTTGTGTGAATTTATATGGCTACATATAATAAATACATTTAAAAAAACATACATAAAAAGTCATATATTGAATTGAATAGAAGATTAATTTGCCAATATTTAATATATTAATGATTAATACACTAAATACATTATGATTAAAACGTTACACATTACTAAATATCACCCAGTGCTATATCAAGTAACCACATATGTGTGAACCCAGACAACACAGAGAAGTGATGTCTGACATACAATGAACTGCAAAAACATCTCACTATGAATAAAGAACTATCATCTCTTTTCAAAATACATGTGCATACAAGAATAGTATGGGCAAGATTGGCGGACAAAAATTCCAACATCATACCTGTTGAGATATTGTCTTAGTGCTACATCAAATAATCAAACGTGTGAAACCAGAAGGACATACACAGTGAGGTTTGACCCCGGTGTTTCAACAAGTAACCACATTGTAATCCCAAAAGAACACAAACAGTGATATATCATCCCATTGCCATATCGTGCTCCCAAGAGAACATATCTAGTGAGATCTCGCCAGGTGAGACTCATGTGCACCCAGGAGAACACATACACATTGAGATTTCGTCACAGTGTTTCAACAAGTAACCACATTGTAATCCCAAAAGAACACAAACAGTGATATATATATAGTCCCATTGCCACATCAAATAATCACATGTGTGCAACCAGGAGAACATACACAGTGGGATTTCGCCCCAGTGACGCACATGTTCACCCAGGAAAATACACACAGTGATTATCATCACAGTGCTACATCAAATAACTACACGTGCTCGCCCAAGAGAACACACCCAGTGATATCCCTCCCTAGTGCCACACGTCTGCCTTTAGTAGAACATACAGTGTGATATTTCATCCCAGTGTCACACCAAATAACTACACGTGCTCACCCAAGAGAACACACATAGTGAGAAAGCGTCACAGTGTCACACGTGTACACTCAGGAGAACCACGCAGTGTCCCCAATGTCGCACCAAGTAACCACATGTGTGCCCTCAGGTTAACACACACAGTATCCCCAGTGGCGCACGTGTACACCCAGGAGAACACACACAGTGAGATATCTACCCAGTACCACACGTGTGCCCTCAGGAGAACACACACAGTATCCCCAGTGGCATACGTGTACACCCAGGAGAACACACACAGTGAGATATCTACCCAGTACCACACGTGTGCCCTCAGGAAAACACACACAGTATCCCCAGTGGCACACGTGTACACCCAGGAGAACACACACAGTGAGATATCTCCCCAGTACCACACGTGTGCCTTCAGAAGAACACACGCAGTGTCCCCAATGTCACACCAAGTAACCACACGTGTGATCCCCAGAGAGCACACACACACTCCAGAGATGATTGTCAGGCGGACAATAAAACTCGATGAAATATTTACCCGATACATTCTGCAGCCGCCACATCACTCATACCCTTATTAGCTAGAAAGCCCAACTGCCGTCGGGTATATTTCAGCCCAATTCTTATCTGGACTATCTCACTGTAACCTCATACACTCTTGCTACTTGATTCTGATACAATAATTCTTATCAATTACTACTGTGAGCAATATTTGTTAAAAGCATTTCATAACAATAGGTTATCCTTACTGAGTATATTTCAGTTAGGTATGAGGAATGAGCTTCAAAAAGCAATTATTTTTATAAATATAGAAGAGATAAAATCTATGACGTCTTATATTCTCAATTATAGAGAGATAATGGCAAAATACCTCTATGTATGTCGGTCTATATGATTTAGAAAAAAAATCTCAAATTTGTGAAAAATACAGAATATTAGAAAATTAATTGCTTCTTTCTTCAAAATAAAAACGTTACTATTATATATGCGACAACATCCTCTTATATTTATATATAATTAGAAATTTTATTTATTTTTATATATATATATATAGATGCCTACACACCAAATATTTCGAAGTTAATTATAATCATTTCAAGTCAAATAAGAAAGTTATTCTATATTTATGAATTTTATATTAATATATAACATATTTATATATATATCAAACAGAAGATAATATGTAATTCGAAAATTTAACAATATTAATTTAATTTATTATGAAAGATATTAACTACTAAATATAAATTACTTGTAGTAACTCTCACTTTAATTTTGGTATATGGAATTAACGTGATGTTTTTATAAAATGAATTTATTTTTATTTATTTTGAAGACTAATATTTATTTATATAAAATATAATAATTCGTTCCATATAGAGAAATAAATATATATTTTAAGATAAAAATTCTATAAACAGAGGCTATATTTAACTTTGCTTCTGCAATATTCTAAGGAAAATACGAAATATTCCCAAATAAATCACTGAATATTTTATTTACACAGTTTAAGATATCGTTTTTAACCTATAATTCTGTAATATTACTATTTATTTCTTTTAACATTTTATCAGTTCAAAATTGAAGAATTAAATATCATGGAAACGCCAATTTTTATCTTGATAATAACAAGACTTGACTGTTGACACAGAGTGGAAAAATTACTCTGTGAAAATAAACTAAAAAATAAATTTCTTCTCTAGATAAACAAGAAAAGATTAAACTGGCAACTCTGGATATTTGTAGGTTTTTAAAAACTCTAAATTTTATTTTGATCAAATAAAAATCGATATTTTTTGTGGAACAAATTCTATTAATAAAATTTTAAATTAATGATTTTATAATTATTTTATCTTTAACGATTAACCATTAATCTTTAAGTAAGTTTTTAGATTTTTTGTTTCAATTTAATATCTCTTATAGGTTGAAAGAAAGTATATATAATTTTTTTTTTGTAAATGTAAGAAAAAAATAAATCGACCAAAATTTAATTTTTGGCTTCTGGGTATTTTACCATCTGACGATATTTTAAGAATTTATAAAATTGCCCAAAACTTATTTATTTTTTAAAAATATATTAATTAATATATTTAGGGAAATAATTAACAAATTTTGTTAGAAGGCTAATTTATAATTAGGTTGTGAAAGTTTTATTATTTAAATTACTTTGAAAATATTACTTGTACTCCAATATTACCACGAAATTAGTTTAGTATATTTTATTATTCCTATATAAAATATATTTTAATGAAAATTTCTCCATTTGGTTTGATATACTCCCAAATGATTTAATTAATTAAATTGAATTTTGAAAATATTTTATAGAAACGTGGCAAACTTTAAACCCATTTTCAAAATTAGGTTCATTACTAAGTTAAAAATGAATGGTTCTTTTTTTAGACTTTTTCCTTTATAAATATTCATAGAACTATTCTTTTTAAAATCCAATAAAATTATTTCGTATAATTAGTTTAATCAACGAACTTCTACAAACCTAATTCAAAAACTTAATTTATTTTTTACTAAAAATATGAAATATTTATACCAATTTTAAAAATATATTAAATTATAAACTTTAAACGCTTTATTCAAAAGCTTTCTAAATTAGGGTTCATTATAAAATTTACTATTTAAAATATCGCCTTGTATTATTTTAAATCTATGCATCAATTATATAAAGCGTATAATCTTATCAAGCTTTTTGTATGTATTTTCTTTCTTTTTTCCTTATAAGAACCTACACTGTGAAATGTTTATTAAATAAATATATCATAACAAAATATTTATTATTTTTATATTGCATTCTAGTAAAAATTAAATCTTTTATGTGTGTGAAAAAATATCAATAAAATAGATATGAAGATATCTTTAAATTAGAGAAAAATATTAAATATTATATATTACAGTTATATTTTTTCTGTTATTTTTATCAAAGAGATAAATTGAAAATAAATATTTTGACCGCCAAAGTTATTTTTCACAACTATCGTCTGTCTTAATGTAAATCTTAGCAAACGATTTTTGCGGCTTAATCTGTCGCTATGGCAATTTATTATGGCTTCTATGTTGACAGTCGAATATTTTTATTTGATCTAATAGCTATTTGCTTTTGATCTTTTTCGTGAATTAAATGTATTTTAAATCTGTATTTGAATAAAATGAGATGTCTTTTTTATTAATATTAAAGTTTACCCAGTTGACATATTTTAATATTAAAAAATTAATACCATTTTAATATACTCAAAATGAAATGAATAAAATTTATTGAAATTTGTTTTATATTTAGATTTTTTCTTTATAAATGAAAAATTTCGTATAAAAAAGCTTTTATATATTTGATGTTTTAAAACCTCTATAATATATGGTTATAATATTTATATAATGAAAATCAAAATAAAAATAATAAGATTTATTCATATTGCTATGGATTTAATTTCTGATATCGATTATGTCCAAGAATGGATAATAATTCTGCTTTCTTTGGCTAATTTAAATATAATTCGTATAATGTTTATACCTTAAATAAAACCTATTATATAGTATTTATTATATATGACAAGAATATTTTCCCACAGTTCTTCTAAAAGATAATTCGCAGAAAGGATGGACTGATATTTATTGACCCCAAAGTAACGATTAGAAATTCTAATAATTTTTACATACAGCGTATTTAAATAGTTATATGAATTATATTTTTAAATTATGAAATATATAATTTGACGATTACTTTATGCTCTGGAAACATATTTTCTATATTTAATAACATAATCGTAGGTGTCTGTTTAAAGTTATAATGATGTTATACTGAAATTAAATATATATCTATTGCATATATTATGCCTAACATGCCTATATATTTAAACAGGTGTATAGTTTTAAGTAAATTGTTGGAAAAGGAGGAAGAAAAAGATAGGAGAAAGAAATAATCTTTGAAGGATTTTATTTAACAAGGACTTTAGACTCAAAGTCACCAATCTCACACTGAAAAATATTGAACGCACACTTAACTAACAAACGACATATATTTATATACAGAATAACACATCACAGAATAACAAGTCACTGGTCAAATAATAATTATTATTCTATTATTGTCATATTTACAAATGCGCAAGAATTATCAATTTCAATAGAAATATTTTAATGGAATAGTGACGAAACGTAATAAAATAAAGAAATACAGAAAATTTTCAAAGTTTCAGTTTTGAATTTGACCTCTTGTTTCATTTTTAATTGGTTCGTTAATCCATGATACCTGATATCTTTCCAAACTGAATTCCTTTTCTTCAGCTGGGGTTGTGATCGATCTATATTTCTTTAATTATTTTCTCGTTGGAATCTCGAAGTTATAACAAATATATAGCTTTATATTGCATAGACGCGCACCATCTATATTTGAATAAATAAACTTATTTTTGCTCGACCACATTTCTTTTATAATAATAAAACTAATAGAGAAATTTTCTTTTGCATCCTTGCTGAATTGATTAAATATTTGGAGAATACTTGGCTAGCTACTGATATTGTTTTATTTGTTTTTATGTAAAATGAAACGGTCACTCTAAATATAAATCATCATTTCTCATTCCAAATATATATATATCTTTCATATTTCTCGCATATAATCGCTTCCGTAAATCCAAGTAGCAATTGAATATCTTGACTATTTCTTCAATACCTTCATATTTGACGAGACACATTGGATCATCTTTATAAGATGATATTAGATATTTCAGATTATTTGATGATTTTAGATAGAGATGTATCCTTCCTTTGTAAATAAAGGTTCAGTTTTTAATATATTGTAGTGAAGTATTTATTATTTTACACTAGTATTAACAGAGTATCATTTTTTATGTTTATATTTTACTACTCTGTAAACTTCCCTCATTTTTTATCTTTTGTTTATCTTTCATAGTTTATTCTTGCCTTAAATAAATTGCTGTGTCATCCTGAAGTTTGTCTTCCCTAATTTTCCACGTGGAAATATATTTACATATTTCCGAGTTGGTCATTTTTTAAGGTAAGTCTAATTGCATGTAAATTCACGATAGTTCCTTTCGTTAGTGATTATACATATTAAGGCTATCAAGAGAAAGCTCTTTTTTTAGATCAAATATCTTATGAGAGAGGACAAAAGAAAACTCTAAATATCATTAATTTACGTAAAAACAAACATGTTACAGACCTTTTTATTTTTAAAATTTGTAACATATATAAATTTACTAGTAATGTGTTTCTTTTAGATAATATTATTTCTACAGACCTTACCGCGATGATATAAGTTATTAAATAAGAGGCCCTCTCATTCAATAATTTATAGCATTGCAGTAAAGTCTGTAGAGATAATATTATCTAAAAGAAACACATTGCCGGTAAATTTACATGTTACAAATTTAAACGATAGATGTCAATTAAATTTATAAATTTGTATTTCTATATAAACAGAATTTATAAAGAAAGATTAAAACCAATACCGATAGGAAGCTTAGAAATTACTTCCAATATAGATATCCATACAATTCCCCCAACATTAGTTGTGTTAAAAAACAACTCAGTTTTTGACTTGGAATTTCTTGCATGAATATTTCAGTTGCTAATGCATCAATTAAGAACTTATTAACATTTTCAGCCCATTACCAAGTCCATCAAGGAAGAAAATGAGCCACTAAGAAACATGTCGTTGAGGTGATCTTGGTGCGTGTTCAACTTCATTTATTCTCTGAATTACTTTTAAACCATCTTCTAGATTCTTCTTTCTTTCCTACAGGTGCGACGATCCTCTTGTCTCAACTCAAGTAATCCTTTCTTTGCCGGGTTCAGCTTTCTCCAATTGGACTTTAACAGCGCTTTTTACCCTCAGAGAAGTATATTTGTGAACAGAAATGTGCGAATGGGTAGTTTTTATAACAAAAATAACTTGAGAATAAGACATCTCCTTATCGTGCAACTGAAAGTTGCTGATGGCTTGCGCCATCTATCGGAATAAATATAAACTATTCTCGTTGATTTTTAATTATTCCAGAATTGGCCAAATACCCATTCTTGATTAATCAAAAAAAGCTAACCACGGACGCGTTTAATTTATGCACCTTATCCCAGTACAATATTACATTTGTACTATTTTTTCACAAAAATAACTTGATTATAATGCATTAGCGCTCGATCTATTATCAAAATTAGAAACTATTATAGACGCGTATGATTCTTTTTTTAAATAAACAATTTCTACTGTCCTTACTGCAATGGAAAAATTAATGGGAGGGTCTGGCTCATCAGTGGTGAACCCTCCCAGCGGTTTCGCCAGTTTAATCTACCATACCGCTGTTATATTGCATTTTTGGAACTTCATTTTATAGTGATACTGATGCTAGACTCTTTGAATGGGTATTTTAGATGAACTATGGATATAAGCTTTGAAGACAGCAGAATTTACATACATAATACATAAAATACCTTCAAAAATAACTTTACTGAATCAACTAACTCTACTATAAGTGTTATATTAATCTTATATGGTTTATCTAAATCTTGAATTTAAGGCATTGATCTGAAAATAGTGTACTAAAGTGTTATTATTTTCGGAATAATATTTCTTCAAGGTGTGGACTGAGGTAAATATCCCCGGGGACCGGTCAAATTTTTCCGCGGTCCGATGCAGCTCCACTCAACCAATACTTTAGAATTACTGGACTAAACCTCGCGATAAATTTAACACTTTGAACTTTTGAATTTGATATAGAATCATATAAGCCATACTCTTTATTAATGTTGGGTTTTTTCGTTGTGAACTACAGTTTTAAAAAACAATTTGAATATTCACTCTTTTAACACCACTCCAGTGTATTGGCCATTTTCAAAATATGAAAGAGTTGTATTCTGTTTTATGTTGCAAAATTTATAGAAAATTTTCGACGAAAGGGTGTTATTAGGCGCAAGGTATGACTCTCGCTAGGAATATTATTCCGAACATGGTTAAAGAGTTTGTTATATTATAGTTACCTTGTTCTCCTGTAAAAGGATTTTTAATCTCTAAAGCTATAGAAACTTAATGGAATCTCGAAAGAAAATAATCTCTTTTCAGCTCTTATATTTTATTCTCAAAATTTATATTTTTCACTACATACAAATAAGCTAGCTTATCTTGTTAATAAATCTTATATGTTACCTTACAATATTTCAAAATTGAAGGGATATAAAGAGAAATCATGAAGATTGAAGCTGCCTGTGGTCATAGTTCTTAAAACCTTGCAATCTTATAATAATAATTAACGCCTTGCAAAATGTTTTAATTTTTATTCTCTCCTGACGAGGACAAAATATTTTTGTCGAAACGTTGAGATAATAAAAAGATTTAACAAAATATAACAAAGGTTGAAGAGGAGTGTCTTATAATACCTTTATTCGCAAGCTTTCGGACGCATGCGTCCTTCTTTCTTTCTTTTTGTCCTTGTAAAGCCTTATTAGACACTGCTCTTCAATCGTCGTTATATTTTTCTATTTTTATTCGAAGAGTTCGCTTTAGTCAATAAAAAGATTTACTGGCTGAATTATCTTTAATTTTCAGAAAAATAAAGTGAAATGTTAGAAATCTTGGTTATTTCTCTAACTAAAAGCGTTCTGTTGCTCCAGCAACATCTTAGCTGAACCCATAAACAAATCCTTAATTTCCAAATGGTCGACATTGTCATTCATTATTCTGATTTTCACATCGTTTAATGAAAGATTCATTCGCCTCATTCTTTATTCATTGCCAATTACACCTCCGACATTCCCTTAGGATCTATATAAAATTAGAATTAATTGTACCACTGCTTCTGAATCCAAATTTTATGGTGAGGTGTGTACAACACTTCCAAAATATAACGGGATCTCTCCCAATTATACGAATACCATCTGGTACTAAAGGATGTTTAGGTTATAAAGAACTTGGAATATAATTGGATTGATTATTTTAGTTAGGAGCGAAATAAAAACATCATTATTTTCACAAATAGGTGTAAAATAGGAAATTTATAAATTTTGAATATTCTACAGTTAAAATAAAACGCAGCCTCCGAGGAAAGGTTTCTTACGTTATTAAACGTTCTCTCAAGCTTTCAGGTACTGTGAAATCTTCTACCGGAGCATAAAAATGTTGTATACTACTGTAGAAAGGTTCACAATATTCGAATGGAACCCTAGAATATCGAATAAGAAATTTAAAACCTAGACAAATTCTCCATCAATTAAGCCAGAGTGCCGAAAAGTGGAAAGAAAAAGGAAAAATAAACCCACCTTGAATATCAAACAAGCCAGACAAAACCTTCTCAAGAACAATATCCCCAAGGACCTGAGAATTCGGACCCAACGACTATAAATTATAATTGTAAATGAACCCCTGTACATAAGCATTCCCCCTCAGTATATTGTAAATATGATGATCTAGGTTGCTCTTTTTGAGCGGCACCTAATAAAGTTATTTGAAACTGGAACTCATAGTATCCGAAACCTTGAAAGAACGTTTAATAAAGTAAGAAACGTATCCTTGGAGACTGCGTTTCATTGTAATTTCAGAGGATTCTAACGATGTTTTACAATGTTATGGAGTCCTGGTTGGTATTGATAATGTTTTTTTCTACTTTCTCAGACCTTCGCTATTCTGTGGATATTTGTGAGAGTTGGGATGTTAGATCTGGTTGCTGTATTGCAAGTATATTTGATTTTTTTAACTATAAGCGATAGGTTGTTGGGATAAATTGTTGATAAATCAAGAAAAGCTAACCACGAACGCGTTTCGGGCTGTTGGCCCTCTTCATCGTGGTGAAAGCTATACTTCTGCGATTAAAAATCTTTTGGTGCCAGAGTTTTCCTGAGAAATCAAGAAATGTGTAGTTAAGGCCAAACTTGCGTAAATACTTTCGTAAATATTTAATATATCAATTGATTTTATAGATCGATATGATTGTCTCAGACTAATATACACATTATAGACAATTTTGACACTTACAATAATTTTAGTGACATCTTGTCAATAAATGCAAAGTGCACAATCTGCACTATTTAAAAAAAAAGATAAAATGCATTATATACACTATGTACAATGAATATGGCGCCTCTGCCAGCGCTGCAGAGTTTGGTGGAGAATCACCAGCGGGTCTCCAGCGACACCACGTATTTCGTGATCTACAAAGAATACGTAGATCACGTACTTCGCCGCTGAGGAGATGGTGATGGCGTGGTCCTCGAGACCAACTGGAAAGATCCAGGACTGCACACCATATATCAACCAAGTAAGTGAATATTTCCGAGGCAAATCGTTGTATTCATCACCAGAGCGAGGGGAACTAGGCAGCAGTTCCATTATATCATCCAGTCAGAGGGAAGATACCGCCGTGAGGGAAGGGACCACTTGAGGTCCCCAGATTAGACGACCCCCAGATTGCCCTGTTAATGGAGGCCCCCACGGGAGCCCCTCGCCCCACCTGAGCCCCAATTAAGTGCCTCACGTTAATTCTTTTTCGCGCTAATAACAGCGTCCAATCTCTTCATCTGCCTCAATTTGACTCCTGTCGGAATGACAGCTTCTTGTATTTGTCTTTAGGTAGATTGATGCTGCTAGATAGGTGCGTGTGCCTTCTGACCTTACAGCTCTCATTGAGATAGACACAATGGTACCCTATACATCATTTCTGTCAATTTCTACTTCTCTTTGAGGTCTCTTTGTAATGGTTCTTTGTAGATGAACCATTTATTTGTCTATATCCAGATAAAACCTACTCATATTCTGATTAAAATATATAAATATAGTTTAAACTGATTCCTAATATTTATGAACTCTGTCGGATAATACATGTAAATTTGTAAATATTTAATTCTAAGTACTAATATTATTTGTTGTTTTGTTTGTTTACTTTTTTTGTGTGTGTGTGTGTGTGTAATAGGCGAAAATATCCCAATATCGCACCTGATTGATTAAAAAATAATATAAAAACATCAATCTATATTTATTAATAGTCCAGGGTAGCCTAGTGGACATGGCATCTGCCCGGTAAGCGGAATACTGTGGGTTCGATTCCATCCCTGGACACTTTTATTTTTCCGTTCATCATTAATCTTCACAATTCATCCTTTCATACTTCATCCCTAAGGTTAGAAATAATCGTTATTTCTCCTTAAAATAAATTTCAATTTTTCGTTCAAAAGAAACACATGCGGGATAATTTTCAAATGTCGTTCTACAATTATAAGCCGAATTATATTGTAGTATAAAGATTTATTAATATTTAATCCCATGACACGATTCTTCCTTCTCTTTTAAAGATAATATTTCAACATTTGATCGTCTATATATCTAATTGTATGATATTTTGAAGATGCGCTATTCTATAAGGTGCTTTTGGCCTATTTTCTAAGGATATTTTATTAACTCTTTTTCTAACATTTTATTTTAAAATATATCTCAACAAGTCTTTATTCGACTTAATTGTCTTCAGAGACGTTTAGAGTTCTGTAACTTAGTGAAACGGCCTTTTAATCTCCCTTTGTCTGAACAACAGTAAGTGCACCGTTTTTTCAAGTAAGGGATGACAATTGGGAATACAGCTATAAGAATTTGAACAGTCCAATGGTAGAGCGTAGAAATCGACAACGACTTTGCATATTTTCTATGTATTTCACCAATCGTTTAGCGTGTTACTTTATTGAGAATATATTTGCTTCTATTGGTGAATACATTTTCTTTATTGGTGAATACTCTACCATTTTATTGTAGATTTCAGAAAACTTTAGAATTTATTTTATAAACTTTAATAAATAATTTAAAATATTTGTAGGGTCTCTGATGAATATTAATTCTCCTTTAAAATTATAATATCTAAAAGTGTTTTTCTGTCTCTTTAAAGTTTCTCATTGCGACTAGATATTCAAGTACCCGCCGAGATGGGACATCGAGCTCAAGACAGAGATGGCTGGCGTTGCATCATGTTTGGGATGTAATAGGTACAGTGGGCCACAACATTCGATCGATTTATGTTTATATTAATTCAAATACCACTTTTTTCTATAGTCTGGAGTTTGATATCTTTAGAAATAAACCTTACTCAGAATAGGTCTTAAAAATTGAAACAACAACAATGAAAGCATACAAAAGTTATTTATATATTCCTAACAAAGATCAAACCTGACTTGAATGGTTAAATAGACTAGAGGAGTTGAGAACAAAGCGATGTACAAAGAACAGAAATTCGGAGGGGTCTGCCAGGTGTCAAAAAGGAAAGACCACACCCATCCAGGCTGTCACCCCAGATGCATTAGTATTATTGGCATCTTCTTCATATAGCCTCACATTTTATAATGATCAGAATAGAACGAATCTCATGTATCTATGATCTGTGAAGAGGGATTAAAAATAAGAACTTCTTATCAACGATATATATTTCATATATGTTCAGAATTAAGACAATGTAGGATGTTTTTACAGCTTCTCTTTTTAAATTTATAACAATTATATCTGTTGTGTCTTTGTATATTTTCTCTTTGTTCTTCTTTAATTTACATAATTTTAATTGAACATATTTGTGCTATAAATAGAACGGATGAATAAAGTTAGTCAGTCCAGCCTTAGGAATAGAGTATTCTTGTTGCCTAAAACTTCTTTCGTGGCCCGGATCTACACGACAATATCTACTGGCAATGTGTTTCTTTTCAATATAATTATATTCATTATTATATCTACAGACCTTACTGCAATGATAAAAGTTATGGAATGAGAGGGATTGGCTCATCATTTCGCCAAATTTGGCGTAGCCAAATGATGACCCAAGCTCTTTCATTCAATAACTTTTATCATTACACTAAGGTCTGTAGATATAATAATGGATATAATTATATTGAAAAGAAACACATTACCAGTAAATGTATTTGTTATAATTTTATCGATAGATGGCAATTGAATTTATAAGTTTTTTGAATTTGCATTTACAAGTTGAAATCTTGAAGATACCGTTGATGACTTGATATCTTTAGGGTTATCTTTTATGCTTCTTTTTTTCGGAATGGATTGTTCGACCTTTCAGTCATGGTATCATTAGTCGGCAATAATGTGACTTATAAATTTGTTCGGATAAAGTAAGTATTTGTAGTTACTCATTTTCTAACGATACATTGTGTTTTCTTCACTACTCTCTTTCATGTAAATTGTTTTTTTTTTTTCTTTTGAATATTCATACGTATGTGGTGATAACACGTATGTGATGATTCTCACTGGATTCTGAGATTGTATGTATCCTTACTGTACTTGCAATCAGTGTAATATGGCGTCGTCATGATATAATCATTGTCTTTGCAATATCAACGCTAAATTACCCTAGTCCGTTTTTTCATTTTCACTAGAGTATAGGAGTTGTTGTTGTTGGCGGGTCCAAAGGAGTATGAGGGTAGATATAATGAAACACATGAAAATTGACATTTAAATATGAACACCCACATCATATATAAATATCTGAAGTAAAAGGCTGAATGAAAGAGTTTATATTTACTGTGAGAATATAATCTTATAGAAAAAAAAATATATATGAAAAATTAACTTATCTGAAACATGGTATCAACGAAAATGACCATTTGGCTTGAAATGGAAGAATAATTGAGAAAGAGAGATGTTATTATAAACTTTACAGTACCTAAAGTTATCTTGACAATACGTTTCAAACATTAATTTATAGGTAGTAAGTATCTAAATCAAATCTTATTTGTTCTAGTAAATAAAACATTCATTAAAAAACAAAAATGAAATATCCTGACCAGGAGCACATGTGCTTTTTAGATGGCAGAGCGCCATCTAGTGGAACATTTTTCACATAACATTCATTATTCAATAATGTGAAAAACCAAAATATTTGTTTGATTACCATAATAATTTATCTGGAACAAATTAGAGAGAAGAATAAAGAGAGCTTTCATAAATATAAACATATCATCGTAAAGATAGAGGCTGCCTGGCCGGTGGTATTCATATTTCTTGAAAAAAGATACTTCGGCCAGTAAATCTTTTTATTACCTCGACGTTTCGACAAAAAGCTTTTGTCCTCGTTAGGAGCAAACAAAAATTAAAACATTTAGCAAGGCGTTAAAAATTATTCTATGCTTTGAGAAAATATCGCTAATAAGTTTTTTGAAGAGGTCATATGTAGAAAGATTCTGTGACAACACACCGGTTGTTGAACGAAGCACAAGAAAAACCAAAATTCCAAAGAATAATTTTTATCGCCTTGCTAAATGTTTTAATTTTTGTTTGCTCCTAACGAGGACAAAAGCTTTTCGTCGTAACGTCGAGGTAATAAAAAGATTTATACTGGCCGAAGTATCTTTTTTCAAGAAATATAAACATCTCAATCTATAATTTAATATGCTTTGAGAAAATATCGCGCTAATAAGTGTTTTGAAATGGTCATATGCAGAAAGATTCTGTGACCATACCGGTTGTTGAGAGGAGCTCAAGAAAAACCAAAATTCCAAATGGAGGCGACAACAATTTACCTGGAAGTTCAGTAGGCTGTGCTCACGCAACATAGAAATTTAACAATCTCACTAATATTGGTAATGGCGTGTGTAGAAACAAACTTCAGTAACATGGGAGAAGTTCTGTTTGTTTGCTTCAATAAGATATAACTGTATCGAATAGAACACCAGGAAGTATCACTTAATCTCTATAATATCATTTTGTTGACTTTGCTTCCAATTTTTAATGAAACTGATTCCAAGAATTATTAATTAAACATTATATTTAATTACAAAACTATTTTAGACGCGTAATGTTCAGTTTCGTTGACAAGGTATTCACAAGGTAACCATGTACGCGTTTGTCTGTTTGCTTTACTCAGCATGTTCCAATCTCTACTTCAACAACCAAGAATATGGTCCAGAAGCCTTTATAGAAATCAGGAAATTGGTATTATTAGAGGCCATAAGTGTTTAGAATCGCAAAACTATATGAAAACTAGAAACAACGGTGAAAACAACTTTTCTCTAAGTAATATTCTTTTTAAAATAAAACAATTTCTTCTACCCTTACTGCAATGGAAAAATTAAAGGGAGGGCCTGGCTCATCAGTGGCGAATCCTCCCAGCGGTTTCGCCAGTTTAATCTACCATAACGCTGTTATATTGCATTTTTTAAACTTCCTTTTATAGTGATACTGATGCTTGACTCTTCGAATGGGTATTTTAGAGTAAATATGGACATAAGCTTTTGGGACAGCAGAATTACATATAATTATATATATATAATATGCTTTGAGCAATCGCTCTTCCGCAAATATAAATTTGCGTCTTTTATTCGAACAATTATATTACTATGCACTAGCGCGCCATCTGTTATCAATTGTTTTATTTTAAAAAGAATATTACGCGTCTAAAATAGTTTTGTAATTTGATAACAGATGGCGCGCTAGTGCATTGTAATATAAACATTATATTTATTGGTTTACAAAAGAGAGAACAAAATATAAAAGGGAAACTAATATTGAACAAAGGAAATTTTTTGTTAGGTTAGCGCCTATTTACCTGTGAGCTTACACACACTCTGTGGTAACACTTAATTAATATATATACAACACATTTCCTGTTTGATATACAAGTTGGGAGAGAGATGTCTATTTCTTAGTTTAACAATCTAATTCTAACATAATTTCAATTTTTTTAGTTTGATTAAAAATTCCATTGGCTTTTGTTGTTAGCTTGTAAATGTATTTTTGGTATTTTCTAGTGCAGAATCTTGGTTGAATCTAAAGTTATATTCAATTGAATGATAATATTGAGTTTGATTTTATAAATAGTAATCGTCTCTTATATTTTTCCCCGTTGTTTTTAATTTTCATATAGTTTTGCGTTTCTAAGCACTTTCTCGGCCTTTAATAATACTCATTTCTTGATATCTATAAAGGCTTCTGTACCATATTATTGGTTGTTGAAGTAGAAATTGAAAAATGCTGAAGAAAGACAATAGAAAAACGCGTACTTGTGGATACCTTGTTAACTAAACTGAAAAATCGCTCCTTGAAATAGGAACAATGTATGTAAAGGTTATATTTAACTAATAAAGACATTAAGACACGAAAGTTTCTTTTCACAAATAAATCAAACTTCTACTCTCCTTACTGTGATGGAAAAATATATTGGGAGGGCTTGGCTCATCAGTAGCATTTCATCGCAGTAAGGACAGTAGAAGTTTGATTTATTTGTGAAAAGAAACATTCGCGTCTTAATGTCTTTATTCGTTATATATATATGACGCGTTATTGCTTTGTATTAAAGGTTATATTAAAAACGGTAATATTTGTCAAATTCAAAAGATGAACATGTCAATGGTAATTTCGGATTTCGACGTTCATTCGTATAGACTCAACGATAGCCATTTCGACAAAATTCATCATCAATATTTTTATTTGAATTTAGAATCGCTATGATTATATTTAGTTTCTTCAATTGAATTGGCAAATACAGTTAAACCTGTCTATAGCGCCCCCTCTTGGTACTCACCAAAATAGTGTGCTATAGAGAAGGCGTACTATAGACAAGTCACTTTTAATGTAAATCGCATCGTACTACATATTTAAATTCGGGCGCTATAGAGAGGGAGACGCTATTTAGAGGGGGCACTATAGACAGGTTTAACTGTATATGTATGTACAATTAAACCTGTCAATAGCGCCCCCTCTTGGGACTCACCAAAATGGGTGCTATAGAGAGGGTGTGCTATGGACAGGTCACATTTAATGTAAATCGCATCATACTACGTATTTAAAATCGGGCGTTATAGAGAGGAAATCGCAATTTAGAGGGGGCGCTATAGACAGGTTTAACTGTATTTGGAATCTACGAGGTAAATTAATAAAAGTATATTAGATCGCTGATATCTCTTAATTCCATATTGACAAACTTTCAGGACATTTGTCTTTCAGAACGAGCTGATGAGAACATTAGAATAGATTGCTAGTTAACTGGGATATTTGCATATTTGTTTTCTCAACCATTGTGCCAATATATTTACATACGTATTGTTAATAAGTAATATTGAGTTATGAATATCTATTAATTTATGTTTTTATTGTTACGCGTTAATATTTTGTATTTTCTTAATATACAGCAATCTATATTTGAATCTTTATATAATAAAAAGGAATATATTGGATTGAATAAAATATTTATTTGCCAATATTTCGGTTGGCTGAACGCCACCTTTTGTAAAGACGTTGCATTTTTGTATATAGTTTAAACGAAAATTGTATAGTTATATTTGTATATTTTATACAAAATGTAATGCTTTGACAATGGTTGGTGTTTAGCCAATCGAAATATTGGCAAATAAATATTTTATTCAATCGAATATATGTCTTTTTATTATCTAAATATTTATATTGTTCTAGTATTTCAGAATGTCTATTAATTGAAAACAGTATGATTAAAGATTCCTTTGGTTTTTCTGATTAGCTTTTAGTAATTTTTGGTATTTCGTAGTGCAGGATCCTGTCTGACTAGAAAGTTATGATTGATTAAAAATTTTATAAGTGATAATCACTTCTTATATTTGCACGAATGCAGCAGATATATTTCAAAGCTAATATCCATAGTTACCTTAAATATATTTATTGATAAATCTTCCAAATTGCCGTCTATATGAGCATTAAATCCCAGTACAATAATAGGGATGCTTGACAGATTAAGCTGGTGAAACCTCTCGGAGGGTCCACTGCTTGAGCCAGGTTTTTCCAATATAGTTCTATCGTAGTAAGGACAGAAAAAGTTGTTGTTCATTTGAAAAAGAATAAGGCTAAATTGTTCATGTTTTCACATATAGATGGCGCGCTAATGAATAGAATTTAAGATTCTGTTGTTGAAATGTAGTGTGTGTGAGTTTTTAATTACATCGAAACATAATTTTAATGATGATTTTTATTTTTTTATTTTTTTTATTGTATTAATTACTAAATTATCCTTTATATTTCAACTCAAATGTGGAGGAGTCTCCCTTCCTGAGAACAGTTTTAATTTTTTCATCACCAAATTGTAAATAATCACATTCATCTTTGTTTAATTTATCTTTGATTTTTTTTAACAATTTACTAAGAGTATCAATAAAATATATCGATTTGTTTTTAAAAAATTGTCCAACGTTTCAGCGAGCTTTTTCGCATTTTCAAGAGATATATATGCAGATGTATATATTATTTCTGAACGGTATAGCAATTTATAAATAAATATTTAATTAAAAATACATATATTGGATTAAAATATCATTTATTTCACCAATATGAACGCCAACCTTTATCAAGGTATCAAGATTGGCGTTCAGTCAACTGAAATATTGGTAAAATAAATGATATTTTGATCCAATATATGCCTTTTTAATTACAGATGTACATATAATCTGTATTGATATGTAAAAGGAAATTAGGAATGTGTGTTATTGCTTTGAAATCAGTATCGTTATTCCCTGCAAACTCTTCAATCCTCTAACATTATAAACTAAAAGCAAATTATTTTCAGAGAATCAATTAAACTAGTTCTTCAAATTAAAGACACATAGGCCAGTAAATCTTTTTTATTGTCTCGACGTTTCGACAAAAATCTTTTGTCCTTGTCAGGAGCGAACAAAAATTAAAACATTCGGCAAAGCGTTACATGTTTTAATTTTTGTTCGTTCCTGACGAGGACAAAAGATTTTTGTCGAAACGTCGAGACAATAAAAAAGATTTACTGGCTGAAGTATCTTTAATTTGAAGAAGTATAAATGACGGCCAGGCAGCCTCTATCTTTAATACAATAAAACTAGATTTAATGACAAAAATTGAGAATGGAAGGAGGATTGTTAAAAAACCCATGAGGGAAATCATTCAATCTTTTAGAAAGTTGGACTCTCCAGGATGCTAAGTCAACCAGACATTCTCCAGTTGCGGGGAGCATGATGGAACGCCGTCCTGACAGATCGGTCCCCTGAAGAATCCGTCAAGCATTCTTGGGGTTCCTCTGTGTTGCAGAGAGGATGGTATACCACCATAAGTCAAATCTTACTTCAACCTTGAAGATACTGACGTCCGTTGTGTGAGCTTTAGTACTGATGATAACATCTGTTCTCTTATATTCACAATTTTCTTCGTAGTTATTGATGATAATTCAGTCATAGATTGAATCTATTATTTATCTTTTTAAAATTTCTCTTTGATATTTTGTAACAATTGATTAAGAGTGTCAATAAAATATATTGAATTGTCAAAAAAAAAAAAGTCAAACGTTTGAGCGAAAAATACTTTTCAAGAGAGATATATATATAAAGGTATATCTTTTAAAAATAGAGCAATTCATATCTTTAAATCTTCAATTAAAAAGGCATATATTGGATCAAAATATAATTTATTTTACTAATATTTCAGTTGGCTGAACGTAACCATGATACCTTGATAAAGGTTGGCGTTCAGCCAACTGAAATATTTTGATCCAATATATGTATTTTTAATTAAAGATGGCCAATCTCAATAAGGATATATTTTTATTTAAACAATTAAAAATGTTTCCGGAGATGCGTTTCTTTTTATATTAAAACCATCTCAAGCTTCCAGGTATCTCTGCCCTTTTAGCAGGAAAACATATACAATGAATAAAACGTCGCCTTTGGTATCAGGCAGCGTTATATTCATTATATATGTTCTCCTGTTGGAGGACAGAGATGCCCTAAAGCTTGAGATGGTTTTAAAATTAAAAAAAACTCATTTTCAGAAACATTTTTAATTGTTTAATTAATGTCCAAGGATTTGAATCAATTGAAGGATACCTTTTGCTAATATGATTATTCCCATAGCAGAATCTTTCGAGCGTTCAATATTTCTATAAAATCTTTAGTCTTCTATAATTTGATTATGAATTTTTATTACACCAGATTTATATCAATATTCTCTATACATTTATATACACCACATTTGTAAAATCGTTGAGGCTGCTTGGCCGGCATTCATATTGCCACGTGTAAAATTAGGGAAGACAAAATCTTCAGGAGGAAACAAAATTTATTTCAGGCAAGGACAAACTATGAATGGTAAACAAAAAGATAAGCCACGAGGTAAATTTACAGAGTAGCAAGATATAAACATAAAAATGACCACTCTGTTAATAAAAATAATAAAATTAATAAATACTTTGTTACAATATTTCTTGAAAATAAAGATACTTCGGTCAGTAAATCTTTTATTACCTCAACGTTTCGACAAAGATCTTTTTTTGCTCCTGACGAGGTCAAAATATTTTTGTTGAAACGTCGAGGTAATGAAAGGAGTTACTGGCCAAAGTATCTTTATTTTCAAGAAACATTTCTAAAATTGTTTAGAAATATAAAAATGCCATCTTATATAAGCACGTTAGGTTTTTTTTCCATAGAGATGGTGATATGGAAGAACTAGGTGAATGCATCGCCAAATTTGTTTTTATTATAATAAATATAGATGTTAGGTTATATAGGTAGTCATGTGATTTTATCGGCCAATCGGAAAAGGGTAAACGGTCGATTACCGATCTCCTGGAATATGGTAGCAGCAGTTCCTTTTTTATCAACCAGGACCTTACTCTTATATATATATATTTTCACATTTATTTATTCATATATTTATCTATTCTTTTCATTTATTTTGAAAATAGAGCAATCCATAAATAAATCTTTAATTAAAAAGGCATATATTGAATCAAAATATTTTTTTATTTTACCAATATTTCAGTTGGTTAAAGGTCAACCTTAAATCAAGGTGTTATAACATATTTAATGTGTGTCAACAACAAACTCAGCGTCACATAACGTCAACAGAATTTTTTATCACCATTAAATATAAGAAAATATTTTTAAAACTTAATTCTGTTGACGTTATGTGGCGCTGAGTTTGTTGTTGACACACATTAAATATGTTATAACACCTTGATAAAGGTTGGCGTTCAGCCAACTGAAATATTGGTAAAATAAATAATATTTTGATCCAATATATGCCTTTTTAATTAAATTTTTTATTTATATTTATTCATTTAATTTGTATTTGTTATATTCCTCTTTATGTTTTACTAGGTTAAAGAATATGATACAAAAGGATTCATTTAACTTATTATTCTAAATACAAAAGATAACAATAACTCGTTCGATTGCGCATTTCTTGTGAAATCACTCGGGGGCGACAGGCAAACATTTTATCACTTATTCTCCTTTCTTCTTTTATATTACAAGGTTTATTAGAGTATTTAACCTAATGTAATCTTATATGAACGATATAATAAAGTATTTTCAATCTCAAATCTTTCTCTCTCTAGGTTCAAAACCCACATTGAAGATAATTTTAACAAAATTTCTTCAGTAGCATTCGAACCTTTAACAAGTTGATCTCTACAGGATAGTACAATTAATTAAAGGCTCTGGCAACTCGTATGTTGATGGTGAAACATAGCAACTAATAAGTGTATTTTAGTCATATTTTTACAAACGGTATTCTCAATTTTTATGCTCAACTGAATAACTGGTCTATTCAAGTTATAGAGACTTTCTAATACAATATGAAGCGGCTTATGATTGTAGAACGACATTTGAAAATATCCCGCATGTGTTTCTTTTGAACGAAAATGGAAATTTATTTTAAGGAGAAATAACGATTATTTCTAATCTTAGGGATGAAGTATGAAAGGATGAATTGTGAAGAGTAATGGTTCTGCAAACCTTTTCGAAAATATTTATTGCCTTTGACATCTCGTCGAATAACTGACGCCCTTGTCAAAAGATGGAAAGCTTAATTAGCAATTCTTTACTTATAAACTTTCATCTTTTGAAAATGGAAACAATAGGTCGGCTAAATATTAAAGACAATGATTTTTAAAAGGTTGTGATGGAGAGTCTCCACAACTTGAATTGATCAAAATCCAACCTATAATCATGTTATATTCTCTGATGAACTGGTATTACAAATAGATAAAACTCTCATTGGCTAATGTATCAGAGAATAAATTGCATATCTTTGACTGGTTACTTTGATAATGGGTATAGGTAAGAGCCTATTGTTGCCTTTTTCCTTCTATAGCCGAGAATCGGATAGAACAACACTATGGGAGAGAGACATCTATATAGAATGATCACGCCATCACCATCTTCACAGCGGCTAAACACGCCATCTACGTATTCTTCGTAGATCGCGAAATGCCGCTGAAGACACGCTGGCGATTCTCCACCAAACTCTACAGCGGTGGCGCCTTGTACATATTTATTGTATATAGTTGTATATATCTAATTATAATTTTTTAAAACAATAATACAGACTGTACACTTTTGCATGTATTGACAATATGTGAATAGAATTATGTTAATTGTCAAACGTCTTGAATATATCATCTTCCTTTCTTATCCATTAGTTATTCCTCTGGCCCGGCTAATAGTACCCTGTAAGGACTCCTAATCCAGGGATACAGGATGAGTTTGTACTCCATGTTAGGAGCGGCTGCACATGGCGTCTGTTCCTCATGTCAGAGGCGGCCATTTCTTTTGGAGCTAAGTTGGCCTGCCACTGAGTAGTGCTCCCAGTCTTAATGACAAAGGCAGACGCATTCTAATTGACCCAGTCATGATGGTTGTCAAAGCTTGATACCCTAATATGATATAGTTGAGATAAGAAAGAAGTAGAGTTATTCCTCTCTCTTGTAGAACGAAATTTGACCATTATACCGCATATGTTTCTTTTGAACGAAAAAATCGAAATTTATTTTAAGGAGAAATAGCGATTATTTCTAACCTTAGGGATGAAGTATGATATGATGAATTGTGAAGAGTAATGATAAACGTAAAAATAAATCTCTCTACTATGATTTGAAGTATTTCCAAGCGATGAAATCATATGAGAGAACGTCACCAATTCTCTGTCAACTTGTCAGTAATTTGACCGCGACAATGTCCGACCCTGTTCCATTTCACGATACATAATACTGACTGAGAGGCTGATGACACCTCAATAATAACGTGGAAACTTCTTAGTTCTGTCTGACGTCGGCTACTATGGTCTATCAGCCATATTCCCCCATGTAGGGAAATTAATCGTAAATACGGAGTTGTACTTCTCAATATAGAAAATTGTAACTATATTAGAGACGCATTTTGAATTCTTTTAATTAAAACAAATTTCTATTGCCATTCTGCAATGATAAATTAACGGGAGAGCCTTGTTTATCAATGGTTAACCCTCCCAGCGATATCGCCAGTTTAATCTACCATACCGCTGTATTATTGTATTGGGCTGTTTTCCTTTTCTACCAATATAAGGAATGAGTATATTAGCCTATATATAATGTTTTGAAATTGTCTTGAGCATTTTGATGGCTATAAAATATGACATGAGGATGTGTAAACCTATAAATAGTAATTGGTATAAAGAGGCCTTCACAATGGACATGGAAACACCTTCAAAATATCCATGATCACAAAAGTATCGAAGACTTTTAAAATGGTCATGAGCACAGATAGACCTTTGAAATGGGCATAAACAGATCTTTGAAATAGGCATAGACACTTCTTTGAAATGGGAATAAACAGATCCTTGAAATAGGCATAGACAGACCTTTGAAATGGTAATAAACAGATCTTTGAAATAGGCATAGACAGTCCTTTCAAATGGGAATAAACAGATCTTTGAAATAGGCATAGACAGACCTTTCAAATGGGAATAAACAGATCTTTGAAATAGGCATAGACAGACCTTTGAAATGGGAATAAACAGATCTTTGAAATAGGCATAGACAGACCTTTGAAATGGGAATAAACACATCTTTGAAATAGGCATAGACAGAGCTTTGAAATGGGCATAAACAGATCTTTGAAATAGGCATAAACAGACCTTTGAAATGGGCATAGACATATCTTTGAAATTTTCATGGACATAGACAGTTCTTCGAAATGGTTATGGGCATAGAGAGACCTTTGAAATAGTTATGGTCATAGCCAGATCTTGGAAATAGTCATGGGCATAGATATTTCTTTGAAATGATCATGCGAATAGACAGATCTTTAAAATAGTTATAGTATACACAGACATTCGAAAGGGTTACAGGCCATTATCCATCGCCACAGACATAACAATGGCCATAATATACAGGGAAAGAAAGAGGCAACAAACATATCTGCTATACTCTGTGTATAGAAATAAACATTATTAGAAATCAATTAGACGGTTGAATGTCGGTGCTGTAGATCTACGCTTATCTCCACGGATCGATGGTGCCCTTATCTCGCGGCTAACTACTGGATGATATTGATTGGGCGCACCGAGAACTTACTCACTTCGCTTATACCGACAACCATATCGAATCCCGCATTTAGCGATTCAATACTTCAAGTGAATACAACTAAATAAAGAGGGTTGTGGTACATTGTAAGTCAATAGTCGAGCATATACGGACAACCATATCGAATATAGTATTTAGAGATTTTATTTTCCTTCAAGTGAGTGCAACTAGGCAAAGGGGGCTGTGGTACATTGTAAGTCAATAGTCAAGCATATACGGACAATCATATCGAATCTCGCATTTAGCGATTTTATTCTTCATCAAGTAAGTGCAACTAGGCAAAGGGGGCTGTGGTACATTGTAAGTCAATAGTTCAGCATATACCGACAACCATATCGAATATAGCATTTAGCGATTCAATTATTCTTCAAGTGAATGCAACTAAACATAGGGGGCTGTGGTACATTGTAAGTCAATAGTCGAACATATACGGACAATCATATCGAATATCGCATTTAGCGATTTTATTCTGCTTCAAGTGAATGCAACTAAACATAGGGGGCTGTGGTACATATACGGACAACCATATCGAACCTCGCATTTAGCGATTCAATACTTCAAGTGAGTGCAACTAAACAAAGGGGGCTGTTGTACATTGTAAGTGCAATAGTCGAACATATGAAGACCTGTGAGCCATTCGAAAAGTAAGATACATTATCTAACTATCCAGTAAGAATATTGTTGTCTTTACCACGTGTACTTATGATGAGTAAAGAACAGCATAATTTAAAGATGATGATCTTCCGCATTTTTCTGTGAAGAAAAAGGCACTTCGGCCAGTTAGAGGTGTTAACACCTTGTCAAATGCTTTATTTTTATTTATTTCTCCTGACGAAGACAAAAGATCTTTTGTTGAAACGTTTAGAAACTAAAAAACTCTAACTGGTCGATTTGTCTATTTTTCACATAAATATGAATGCCGGCCAGGCCACCTCTATCTTTGGGATATATTTTTATTGTATAATCAAATCATATACTTGGAGATGTTAATGCGATGGCTTGATGTTACTATCCACACTACAGTATATACACTCATTGACAATACTTAAGTAAGTAAAATGTCTTTAATGTCGCCTGTTTCTTTTTTAAGTAAACAAAAACATTTTTGTTCACACTTGGTTATCTCGTATGTCTTCAATAAAGGTCACTGTAATATATTTCAGAATTATTGTCTCAACTCAATCTCGATATACATGCTAAAAGGTACAACTTTATCAAATTTTGTCTATGAGTGTATTGTTCCCACATTGTAATAATGTCATTGTCAGGAGCTCTTCTCATATCCTTCACCTCTTGTCAGTACTGTAAATTACTGCTGTGTCCGACCTGGAATGTTTATTAACTACAAACTCTAGAACCGTTTATGCACTGTGATATCTTACGTCAAATTCGGTCAACCTCACACAGCCTTGGTCGAGCACAGAAGCTACTGAACTAAGTTCTGGATATATTTTCGCTCGCCTTAGATATTCTTTCTCAATGAAGTTGACCAGTGTAGCGAAGGCTACCATCTACAAGCACCATCTTGGTCTTGAGGTGGGTAACGCCAGCTACTTCATCGACCTGCCCGCTCTGTGGGAAAGAACGCTCGCAGTCCATTGGTGGCGGAGTCACCTCGCGTTGGGCGCCATCAATGACGACTTGTATATATTTTATATACATTTATATCTATTTATTAGTATATTTATCATTATATATAATCTTATTTATTCATATAAATATTTTATCTGTATTTAACCATATATAATCTTATATATGAACATTGTAATAAATCAGTTTCAATCTCAATCTCTCTCCTTCTCTCTCTCTCTATCCGAACCCGTCCTTCATTATCTAAGATACGAAATGGCCAGTTTAATGCCTCTATATTGGTCTCTCATTGGCTGAATATCAATAGGAGGTTTAGAGATGGGCTAGAGATCTCAGGAGATTATGTATAAATAAGGTATGGTGATGCAAGTATCAAACCTCCCCAATTCTTAAAATATATTATGAAAATAAGTCCCAAATAACTTATTCCGTAATTTCAAATGGATACCTTTCTTTTATACGTCTTTGTTGAGGTTGATTCGTTGGGTGTTTGTGATTCTTTAATTATATCAAATTTGAAAATTCACCTAGAAAGAGGTTTCTTGTATGAATCTTTTAATATCGAGAGAGAGAGAGAGAGAGTCTCAAAATTTCTAGTCTCAGCACGTATCTTATTAATGGACTACAATATTTTGAATAGTTTATCTCCATTATAAATATAATAAAATATTTATTTATAAAAAAGGGCGTACCTTGATCTGTTAAATAAAAAAATCAGGTTTTTCTATAACAGATTCAGGTGAGCCTTTTTTATATAAATATATTCAATAGTTTGCTTTTTGACTCAAACTAAAGATTTATTAAGAAAAAGGCATCTCCTTATCCAGCAAATGAAAGTTGCTGATGGCTTTTTTCATTTCAGTTGCACGATAAGGATATGTCTTATTCTTAATTTATCCATCTTATCCCAGTACAATTTCACATTTGTACTTTTTTTCTAGAAGATTTATTGTTCTATCTACTTATTCACGGATTCACCTCAAATATAAATGTTTATGTCAAATTCCAAGCATAAATCCATATCCTTAGTACTGTCAAACATTATGTTAGTATGGAAATAAAGTAAGTAGAGGAGCTTCTTTATACACGTTTATTCTCGCTAGCTTTCGAACCTACAAAGTTCTTCATCTGGCATGGATAGCTTTTACACTAACAGGTTAGTGTAAAAGCTATCCATGCCAGATGAAGAACCTTGTAGGTTCGAAAGCTAGCGAGAATAAACGTGTATAAAGAAGCTCCTCTACTTACTTTATTTTCATACTAATTTGATAAAGATTAGAGTTAATCTATAAAAAACATTATGTTGATGGATTGATTTCCAGACACAGTTGGCGTCAGAAGGATGAGCGTCAAATTTGAAGTTTTTGTTCTTCTCTCCACACGTTGAGACAATAGGGACATTAAGGACAATGGCTTTCAATTTGTTGTCCTCTCGGGGTTTCTCTCTACATGGAGTTACACATGTCTTGGAACAATGGGAGTGATAAGAAACTCCGAGTGTAAGGATTATCTAATTGATTCCACCACCACCGCAACAGCAATAACTCAACATCCACTTTGTCCTTCGCCCCACTAAGGCAAATAAAGGATAATGACCTTTAATTTGAATGTGATTTGATGTGCATCGAATTCTTTGTGATTCATCCTTAACAATGGATGCCATTGTTGATTCCTCTTTTTTTACTTTGCATAGGTTATCTGAATGTAGAGACCAATTCTGTTCAAGCTTTTTATGTCTGAGGATTGTGTAATTGTACAACAGCGAAATCTCTACTTCTTGCAAAGTGAAAATGCGTTCACTTCGTGAGTTGGAGCAGTTTTTTTTCAAAATTCTTTCGTTTGAATATGAGTAATTAATTGATATAAAATAGCACATACACAAATAAAATGTATATCAAAGTATTCAAATTAATAATAAACATCCGAATAATATATAAAAATAATATATTTTTGCAGATATATATATATATATTACATAAGAGAATATTTGTGATATTTGATGGTTCTATTGAGTCATTAGTACTAAATGGTATACAGTTGTGGAAAATCTTGAAAATATAAATAAAAACAGTTTAGATCAGAATTAGCTTTAATTGAACTTATGAAACATAAAATGCATAATTAAGGAAGAAATACCTGATTTAAGGCGTAAGAATAAAGAAAAAAGAAAGACTTATTTACATATGTACAAAAGATTTTAGTTGAGCCGGCCAACGGGAAACCACAACAATAGGTTTATATAGGAAAAGCCGCGACCTCTGGCAGTCAACTTAACAGTATATTTTATTCTAGAAATTATAATTTTGAAATGTAATAATATATTTATATAACACACAACATATTTATTTAGCAAGAGACTAAGAAGTAGCCATATAAAAACCTTAAAATTTCAAAATGGACAAAAACCTACAAAAACTGCTTGAAATGTAATAGTGCAGAAGCTTCTCGATAGCATATCATGCTTAGAACTGACAATAGATGGCTATTTTCCAGACCTATAACTACCATAGCAAAATTGGAGAGAAGTGTACTTCAGGAATTGGTTTAACCATGGAGATAAGCACCACCAACACCACATATATATAAATTCTATTTCTCAGAAATATACAGAACGATTTAAAATATACATGCACTTCTTGAATAATCTAAATTTATTTTTGTAGATTTCGGAAAAGAGAACTTTTCTAAATTTTAAAAAGTGTTGAATGAAAATATTAGATTATATTTTTTCAGTGTTTATTTATTTATTTCAATTCAAAACGCTATGTCTCCCTAGGGACACTTGCGCTAAATGTACATACAAATATAACAAAGAAAATATTCGACATGGAAAGATACACAGAAAGCGACTTAGAAAGATTCATAAATATTATTTACATATAGAGATATTAAAACGAAAATTAAAATTATACCGCGAATGTTTCTTTTAAAGCCCCTGGACACTTTTTATTTTTCCGTTCTCCATTACTCTTCATGTTTCACCTTTCCATACCTCATCCTCAAAGTTAGAAATGTCGCTATTTCTCTTTGAAAATAAATTTCGATTTTTTAAAAGAAACATTCGCGGTATAATTTTAATTTTCGTTTTACAATCATCAGCCGCGTTATATTGTATATAGAGATATTCTTTGAATTTTATTTACAGTTACATCATTAAATTTAAAATTATATACATATATACAGTAAGTAATTACAGAGTAAGTAATACCGCAGAATAATTGACCTTTTTCGAAATAACATATTTATTAAAACAATATTCGTTTAGGAAACATACGTTTGGGTGAAACAAGGGTGAAACAGGGCCATGTGGCTGGTATCCTAAAATATGCGAATGTTTCGCAGAAGGTTTCAAGGAATTCGCAGGATGTTCTCGCTATAATTGATGACTATTCGCTTAACATTCTTGCTTGAAATAGATCTTCATAACATGGAACGTTCCGCGACTTCTGGTCACATTAGTCACGATTACGCTTCAAAATTCTTTTTCAAACTATAAAAACATCGCTATTTATGTCTCTCACTAAAGAGAGCTTAAATCATTCATCAAGACAATTTACAAATGCAGTCAAATTTAGATATTTCGAAGCCCAAGAGACCAAAAGAATATTCGAATTATCCAAAATTTCGAATTGAAAACAGAAATTCGATTTATAAGAAATTCTAGGAACCAAGAAAAATATTCGAATTAAATACATTTTTGAATTAAAGAAGTTAAAGTTATCAAAGTTCTACTGTATAATATTTCAATTTATAAATATATGAAATAAAAATAAACGATAGCAATACGTTTCTTTATACGTGAAATTTTATGCAAGATTTCGGATCTTATCGATCCTTCCACAGGCCAAGCTATAAGCTGAGAGAAAGAGTATATATAGATGTACAATATTATTTATATACACCTAACGAAGATAGAAAATAAAAATAAAAATAAATATAAACACATTTACATAAAATAATATATAAATTACGCCAGACTGCAGGACATCTACATATTCGAAAAATAAGACGCAAGTAAAATTCTATCTACATGCGAACAAAACATGGTGTATGGGGCTATGGGTGTGAAGGTCAAACTGGGGAAGATGAGGAAGGAACTGGTGAAAAGGAAGGGCTGGGCTGTTTTTTCCTGAATGAGTGGTACTGAGATGGTAGTTCTATACGCCTGTTGATACTGTTTAAATCATGAGAGACGAAGGATTCTATTAATAATCTTTGATATTTGGATTTGATGTTGTGGTAATGACAGGTTGGGTCGGAAAGGTTAAAGGCATGGCCGGTTTTTGAGGTGTGCTGAAAGATCAAAGATTTGGGATCTTTGTTTATTATATTTCTGTTGTGCTCGGAAATTCTGTTATATATGAGTGGAAAACACTTATCATAATGAAATGCTAATCAATCTATAAGATATGTGTGTCCAACATTAGGTGTATAGTTTTAGGTCAAGTGGAAGATTCTTTAGCTATGTAGAGTTTGCCAACAAGAGAATACAATCAAGAAAAACCTATTGCATTTTAATGCATTTTAATAAAAAAAAATTCTCTTCGTTTTATAACTATTTACAAAAACCTATTGTTTTTTAAATGAGAGTTGTTTAGACAATCTCAATTCTTCAAATTTATTTTGTAATTTATTGCGATAAAATTCATCAGAATCAGCTTTCTCAATTGGAGATTTTTTTATGTATTCCAGAACGTAATCGCAACGATATTATAAACATTGTTAAATTTGTATAAGAGAGAAAGGTTTTAGGTAGAGATTTTGAACCTATTTTATTCAACCTGTTTTAGGAGTCAGCATGTCTTGGGAATATATTTTTGTTTGGAATCAAATAGAAACTCCTAATATAGGCTTTACCGTGTAGAGAAATGTGAAACAACATGCTGATATAATGAAGATCATTTTAATATATGCACTCATGGACAAAACTTAGGGAAGCTGTACCTTTTAGCATGTATATCGGGATTCAGACAATAAATCTGAAAGATATTTGATACACAATGACCTTTATTGAAGACATACGATATAACCAAGTGTGAACAAAATTTCTTTTGTCTCCTTTTTTTAAAAAAAGACGATCTGACATTAAAGATTCTCCACCTTATCAAGTTGTATCGATGAGTTTATAAACGGGAGAAATTAATATTACTAGCAATATGTCTACTATTTGTGTGTGATGTAAAATTATGGATTTTTAAACATCCCATAATATATTTTATATCCTAAAGATTATACAAAAATATATAAAGCAATGGTTGCAATATTTCCAATTCAAAATTAAATTAGAAATTTTAATTAAATATCTTCAATTTGGTTTTATATCTACAAATACAAAAACCTCAAATAAAAGAAAGACATTTTATTTAAAGAAAGAATACAAAAAAAACGAGAATTTCTAACAAAATATTTTAACAATGACTTTAATAGCGGGGTCAGCTAGATCAACAATGGAAACCTAAAAATAAGAAAACTTTATATAAAGGTTTCTTTAATTTAAAATTTCCACCACCAATCTACCTTATGATTGATGAAAGGTAAAGTTGGGAGTGGAAAAGAATCGGTGGATATTGTGTATGTACTCTGTGGAGAGGTTTTACCATTTTTTCCAATATTTGTTTTCTATATAAAAGCAATAAAACGTAAGATTTTGTGTTTTCTTAATGAATAATTCAATTTCTGAATCCGAATATTTTTTGTAATTCAACCTCAGTTCTTATAATATTTATTCTTGTTTTTTTCCGATAAGCAATTCCTTTTTTTTTCTAAATTTAAATAAAATTGAAAAATTCTTTAGTGTGACATTTTAATTTTAAAACATTTAATATATAAATACCGATATATTGACTTGTGTTTGATTTAATTCTGTGATTCTTTTTAAAAAAGTGATTTTGATAACAAAAAGCTACTTTAACAAAAAAGGTAGAAGTTTGGGTATTGTTTTTGACCCCTACTTTTAAGGTAGATCTTTACAATCCGAATTGATTTAAGTTTGATTTGAAAGTCAAACCAGACTATCCTGAGATTCCCGGTGATGCTAGCTCCTCCCCTTCCCATTGTGTGTGTCATGATTTATTCATGAAGTCAATCCAGCCAATTAATGGACAGACCTAATTGTTTTGTGCTTCTATCGCCGCCCATTAAAATGATCCAAGGACAGCGTGTCCTCAGGTGTTGCCATTTAATTTGCCGCGATCTGTGTGAAGTCGACATGGCGTGAGACAAGGATCCTCTCTAGTTCAACACCATTGTTGGCAGCGTCACAATGGATTGAATGTGCGTTACATCATTTTAGACGATTGGGAAACTGTAGTTAAGAACGCACGTAAAGACTATAGTAGTTTAGGTAACCTTTTAGGTGTCAAGCTACACCGCACTTTGTTATTTCTTATCCCCTTTTGTAAATATTACACGAACTCCATGAGTTCATGCTCCTTGAGCAACTACACTCTACACCCTATTCCCCACATCGCACTTTACAGAAGATATACCACAAATGAAAACAAAAATAATACTCCAGAATAAAATAAGAATCTTTATTTTTGCGTATTGTACTGTACAAAGATCACATAAAAAAATAAAGAATTCTAAAAGAATAATCGACAAAGTGACTTCGATCTAAAGAATTCCCACAAAATTTACAGTCCAGTATCCTTTTTATGATTTTGCAGCGTCTCCTTTAATCGACATAATTACAGAATTCAATGCAAATTAGCAAATATCTATCTACATGAAGCTATTTTACGAGAAAATTGTGAAGATAAAACATTTATTTTATTGAGATATTGTATTACAAGCTCTAGAACCCCATAATGACTGGTGTCGATTGACTCTGATTGCATTCAGGCTCCCAAAGAACTTTGGAACAATCTATAAGAAATCAACAAGATTCCGAAGCATCATCAATTTGGTGATTGTTCTGTATAGTATTAGATCTTTTCTGTAATAATACACATAAAACATTTCCAACTTGTTCAAAAACACTCGAGTCAGTCTTCAAAAGCCTCTTTGATTGAATCCAGACCACCAAATAGAATCTTTAGAAATAACCAGTCTCAACACATCAAATTTAAATATAAGAAAATTACGATACACTTTTACAAAAATATCAAATTAAGATTTTAAAAAACATTTCACAATACGTTTGTTTATTATAAAAACATCGAATATTCGATCTAACGCTCTTCAACTGGCAAACATTATAACTGAGAGTGAGCACGGGAGTTCACTATCGGATATATTATTACCTGTTGAAGAGTGAAAGCTCAAATTCTCACGGTTTTTATAATAAAAACAAACGTAGTATAAAAGTTTTTTATCCACTTTTTAATCTTTGTTACATCTCAAAATTTCGATATATTACCAACTCACAAGGTTGTTCTGATGCAATAGTGAGCTTATATCATGAGAATGCATATCACACAACACACAACACACAAAAACATGCACAAAAACAACACAACAACATACACACAAATACATTTCCAACTTATTCTATGTGTAAAAACACTCAAACTGGTCTCTAACAGCAATCTGATTGTATCCGAGCCTCTAAAAGGGAGCTTTGTAGTCAGCCAGAAAAATGCATCAAAATTCCGAAACATCACTAACCAATAGTTTTTTGTTGTTGTTGTTGATCTGGTAAAGAATCCAATTTACATGGAAGGATAGCGTTATCTCATGTTCAGTACATGATAATGAACTTTTAATCTCCAGTACTTGTTCTTGACGCTCACCTAGGAATAAGAAAACTGATACGAGATTGCTTTTTATTTAGTCGACGTTTAGACCAAAACCGCTTATTCTCTTTAGGAAAATAACTAAATATGTAGAAAAGGTTTTATAAACAAAGCAAATTGTCTAAAGATCGATGAAATAAAATACCTTTTTGATCGACTTATTCTTTATTTGAATCAATATGGCTGTCGGTATAGCAACCGGTAATTTGTGGTAGCTACGGTTCTAATACTACCGCCTCAGTCTGGAATTATGTATTCCAATAGATGTCTAACAAACGGCCTGATTTGCATAGAGACTGAATTAGCCGCCATTATTCCTCGACCAGCTGTGATTTAAGAGCACAGGGAGGTGTCAGGGTAACAGGAGAAATACATAATGGTAGGATAGACCTACCTCCTTCATTCTAATTAACCTAGCCATATAGAGATATTGTACTGGATTATCTCATATCTTCCTTGCTGATTAATAATGGTAGAATTCAGTAGATGATATTTACATAGTACTTGTCCATATACATGCTATTATATCATATATGCATATATTTGCATATATAGACTCAAATATTTGTAGATATTTAGAATATTTATATATTATTATCAAGTTTATACGGGAAATGTGTAAATATGTCTTTCAATGCACCCTTTAGAGAAAACTTGTAAGCGCTTTGAAAAGGACGTTATCATTGACCTATCCATGGAGATATATTGTACTGGAATATTTCACATCTTCCTCACCATTGCTGATCAACAATGGTAGAATTCAGTAGTTATAATGTTTTCTACATACACTACTTGTCCATATACATAACATGCTATTATATCATCAGGATTTTGCATATATATACTCAAATATTTGTAGATATCTATGAGCTTTGTATGTTATTATTGAGTCTATTTGGGATATGCAAATAGGTATTTCAATACACCCTTTAGAGAACTCTTGTAAGCATCTTGAAAGATGTTATCCAGAGAGAGATATTGAACTTGATTATTTCACATCTTCCTCGCCATTGTTGATTAATAATGGTAGAAATCAGTAGATAGAATAATGTTTACATAGTACTTGTCCATATACATAACATTCATTATTTCATATATGCATATATTTGCATATATAGACTCAAATATTTATAGATATTTAGAATATTTATATATTATTATTAAGTTTATATGGGATATGTGTGTGTAAATAGATCATTCAATACACCCTTTAGAGAAAAATTGTAAGCGGTTTGAAAATGATGTTATTTTTAATATTAATTATAAATATTTAGTATAAAATAACAAATCGGTTTACTAAACTTACTTACATATATAGAGAGAAATATTCGTTAAAAGTGTTGGAATATTACACAGAGTAACAATGGCTATAGATGAGCTTGTGTTTGAAAAGGAACTTGTATATATATAATTAGCGTTTTTGTTGTTTTCAAGTAGACATATATACCAAGATTTGTTTTATATAATTGCTATTAATAATAAATAATATGTAAAGTTAAATTGGTTACGGATTCAACCTTCTTTCTTACTTTAATTACATAACAAGAAGAATATCTACATAAATGAGCTTATTCAAAATATTAATTTTGAGATTCTTTTATTTTACTGTATTTAAATGTTAAAAATAAGACAATAACGCGCCATCTATAAATAGAAAACAAAACCAAAAAGAGCGCGTCGAATGTTTCCTTTTATTTTTCATTTAAATGAAACATTCGGGCTTTGTAGTTTTGTTTCTCATAAATGTAAATGGTTTAAGAAAATGCAATTTATGAAATAATAATTAGATAAATAATTAATTATATTTATTCATATATCTTCTTCTTATCTATTAACATTAACTTTATTAACATGCTATAACGCATTACCCAAACTCATGGATATTTGCGTCAATACATTTCTAACATCAAATTGACTATATACAAGGATGAAGGTCAAGGAAAAAAAAAGACAAAAATTATTTATACTTATAGGAACGAAATACTTGATGAGGAAAGAGTTTCTTTATTACACAAAATTAGATCACAAGCTTTCGGGCACAATCACCCTTCTACTGGTGTAAAACGAGACAAAATTATTAGTGACATTCAGCTATATATATATATACAAAAAGTAAGAAAATAAGACAGATATGTAAAATTGTGCCAGAGAAAATTAACATAATATTGGAGGATCATTCATAAAAGTTAAGCAAAGCAAGTAAATAAACGTATAATACATTCAATACATGGCCATTACAGAAACTAAGTACGAACAACGACTGTTAAACGAAATAAAACAAAATAAAATAGAAATAAAATAAAATAAAATAAACCAAAATTGCCATTGACGTGTATACTTATTTATACTAGCAGTTGACATGTGAGTTGTTTTTCTTTAAAACTTTGTCAATTATTTCTCTCTTTTATTTTCTCCGGTGTTGATGGCAATTTTGCTAACTTTGAAATTTGAGAATAATGTTAAGGGTCATATACAATATGAATTACATTACATATATATCATGTAGCGTTTTTTGGCGAAACATACGAGGTTTTTGACGAATGCAAATTAGAAATTCATTATAATTTATATATTGAGATGATGGGATTATATTCACCTATAAAAGGTGAACTCTCTCTTTCTGAAATGCATCAATAAGGGGCAATTTGTTGCTAATCTCTTCTCGGAACCACGGACTTAAACAAGAGAATATACAAAATTCTGAAAAAGACCAACTGTATGTTATTGGTTTGGGCTATGGCTCTTTATTTCACAAATTTTTGTAATAAAAAAATCAGTCCTAATATAGGTGATACTCCTGTTGAAGGGCTAATAAGTTCGAAAGCTTGAATTTTTAATTTTTTTTTTTTTTGCGTATCCCCAGTACACGTGGTAGAGGCCATAATAATCATGGTGGGTAGAAGTTAACTACTGCTTTTACTGTAAGTGCACCACATGTCTACACATGGTAAAAGCAGTTCGACTTTGCACTTACAGAGCCCAATTTAGTTATTTGCACTCGCTATTGGGGTTCGACTTTTGCAAGAATCAGGGGCCATTGGATAATATTTAAGTGCCCAATGCAGGAATCAAACTCAGGTCGTAGCGGTCGAAAACCAACGGTTTAGACCATCCTTCCACCGACCGCACAAGCCTGAAAATAAAACGTTTTACAAGAAACCTAGCCCTGGGAGCATTATTAGAGATATTCCATGTTGGGATGGATCGTGTCATATGCTAGACGAGCAGGCTGTAATGTTCTAAATACTGTCCCATTCTCATCTAGCCAGGAGACGACATATTTAGCCTGCGGTGAGTTTTTCTGCTCTGACTTGGCTGGCTGTCAACAGAATTATTTTTTGTTTCATTTTTGAGACTCTTATTTCTTTATATCTCTTTAAGATAAACAAATGTCTTAATAGTTCTTATAGGAAATGAACAATTACATTATAATAGAACACAATAATTAAATGACAGATAATATTTTTAAGTATATATATTTTTACTAATTTGTAGCGCGCGAATTAAAGAAAATAAAAAAAACTATATAAAGGTTTTCTCGTAAAAATATTTTCATTGGAGAGAAGAACTAACCTCTGCCTCATCTATTCAATGATCTCTTAATTTATAATCCGTCTGGAATAATGATATTTTTCTTTTGTATTTAGACAGGACTGTATTGGTTAGGCATTTGAAATTTCATTCTTCATAACAACAAACCAAAAGAAAAACATCTATAATTGAAGTACACTCGTGAACAAAACTTGAAGAAGTTGCACCTTTTAGCATGTATATCGGGATTCAGACAATAACTCTGAAAGATATTACAGTGACCTTTATTGAAGACACACGAAATAACCAAGTGTTAACAGAATTGCTTCCGTTTTCTCCAAAAGAAAAAGAAAAACAGACGACCAGCGACATCAATAATAAATGCATTTATTTATATAAAGGAATGATCATTATTTTGGCATATTAATATAATTTTTCTTTACTTTTACAAAATGACAATTTATAAAAGAAAATAAATCTTTGAGGAAGAATTCTAGCGGACGCTGATTGGTTTTGAGGTTTTAATTGGTATTGAATACGTAATTAAAAGGCGAGGTCTTTTTGGAGATTACAATAGATTGTAACTTAAGTAATATAATCTTTAAATATATTTTAAAAGGTCTGTTTAAAAATTGTTTTGTTGTATTTTTAAAGGTTTTTTTTTCAGCCTTCGTTTATTAATTGAAATAAATATCTCAAATTCAACATTGAAACTGCCTCAACATACTGCCATCACCGAATAATGCTAATATTATGAAATTCCTTATTTCAACAAAAACAAAATTCTACGACTGTACAAACTTTACAGAAGTTAGATATCGATTGTTTCCTGATCTAAATGATTTAACTCTCTTACATCAGCCACTTTGTCTATATAAATATTATGAACTCTGTCGATTAATACATGTAAATTTGTAAATATTTAATTTCTAATTTGTTTGTTTATTCTGTAATAGACGCAAATTCAATATCGCGTATTTGATTAATAAACAAATAAAAATAAGAACAAAAATCAGAATAAATCAGTAGTAAAAGATAGAATGGCTATGAACCTAGCATAAATTGATTTCATTCGAGAAATTCCACAACATACAGTTAAACCTGTCTATAGCGCCTCCTCTTGGGACTCACCAAAATAAAGTGCTTTAGAGAGGGATTGCTATAGACAGGTCACTTTTAATGTAAATATCGCATCGTACTACGTATTTAAAATCGGGCGCTATAGATAGGAAGGCGATTTATTTGTTCGTTTCACTCTGTAATATGTGCAAATATTTCAAAATCGACCCCGATTGATTAATAAATAAATATAAAAATAAGCACAAAAATCAGAAGAAATCAGTAGTAAAAGATACAGAGGCTATGAACATAGCATAAAATGATATATTCCGAGAATATATTACAACATATTTACATATACAGCTAGGTCCAAGTTGATGGTATTAGTTGCTATGACAATAATCATTATGGAGAGCATCGTATGTCATGTCAATGGTCCAGTAGAGGCCAAAAAGACTCCAACTATGATGTATACAGTAGCGACTGAAGTCAGGCAACGCCAGGTGCTGGTGTAATGTATACAATTATGTCTGAGATGTTGTCGCCAACAGTCTTTGTCCAGTCAACCTGTCTCGTTACAGAAGATGAATGTGCAGGTCCACACCTAAAGACAGCTGCTGCCACCATGTTCTCAATCCACTCACACCTATATTTATCGATATATGATCGGTGTTTGCTTTAAATAGACTCCTAGACTGGATTGTAAACGTTCCATTTTTTATCTTTTAATTACAGCTTGAGATATATATAATTTAACTTTTTTATTATCGATTTGAAGTGTAAAAACTTTATATTTTATCGTTTGAGAGGTAATATTCATGGATAATGCTAAAGTTTGATCATTTGAGAAGACAAATTGATATTAGAACTTATTAATTTGAAATATTAATATGGTGAAGGCCATGTTTAACATAGTAGGTAGGGCTTGATACTGTTTATACTGTAAGTACGTCATTTTATAGCTGTCGTGTTTTCTATCTATTGGTTACCTCAAATATCAGACACTATAATTGATAAGTTTTTTTTTTGACAAATTCAACTCTCTTCAGCACTGCCAACACCATATCTTTCCTTTTCTATTTACCTTATTCTTCTTTTCTTTAATGCAATATACTTGTATACATAATTACGGCATTTTACTTTCTTAAAAATAAAAGAGAGAATAGATCAACCTATGAAATCACTACAATAGCAACCCTATTTTTAATAATTATTATGAATGATTGTCTTCCTTTTAAATGCTTAAATAATATTCTAACGTTTATACAATTAAAATTGTAATTAATATTATCTATTAAAGAATAAAATGACTAAAATTAAAGAGAAACAAAAATTTCATATATCAATACAACAATTTAAAAATGATATAGTTTATATTTCTTATATTTTCGAATTAATTTGGTTACTAAAATAAAATTGTTTCAAAGATTTTACAATGTAATTATTTTCGAGCTTGTATTTGAATATTTGAAATAATATAATTATTTCAAAACATATATATCACTTTGTATAAAATCCAAATTTATTTATATGCCAAACGAATAAATATTATACACCCAAAGATGTTATGTATTTTGAAAATATAATTATATCCACATATCATATAAAATTACAATGCTATTTTAAATGTTGATTAATTTAAATATCAAGGGAAATAAATTTTATATTTATTGTCTCTCTCTGTAAACTAATATAATCGTATCTTCTCTCTCTAAAATTAATCAACATAGTTATTTTATAATATATTAATTTATTGTAAGCTCTCTCTCTCTCTCTTTCTCTGTGAATATAATAAAATTAATTAAGTAGTTAAATTATTTAAAATATAATGTTAGTAAATAGTGGAATTATAATTAATATGAAATTCTAAATATTGACAAAATATTTTGTTGTTTTATTTCAGGATGTTTTGAGAATAGTTGGATAATCTATGAATATATAAATGATAGCAATCCTTATGGGTATAAAATTTTCATAGACGATAACGATAAATTGTAAACATTTGCCCTTTTAATTTATAATATTAATTATTATTTGAAACTGTTGTAAGATTTAGGTACTTACAGCTTGTAGGAAGGCATGAGGACGTTGAGGATTATATGATAATAATCTTTATTATCCATTTAGCAAGAAAAAAGACAAAGTTATGGTAGCGAACAGTTATTGAAGTATAGAGAAGAAGGTAAACAAACAGTTGTGATGATGATAGGTCCAGTGTGGCGCTAGCTGTCGTAGCATTCAGTTATCCAACAAATCCCCGGCATGAATGTGGAGACATCACGAGGTTGTAGCGTAACTTCTCAAATGTCGGCCTTGGTAGCGGCTTGGTCAGGATATCCGCCTTCATGTCGCCAGTTGGGCAGTAGACCATTTTTATCACTGTCTTCTTCTGAAGATCCTTCAGGTGATGGATCTTGGTTGCGATGTGCTTGGTTCTAGAAGACACTTTTTCGGATGAACATATCTTGAGACATGATTGATTGTCTTGGTGGAAGTAGATTGGAGCTTTCTGTTCCAGTTCGAGATCCTTTAGCAAGTCGAGAAGCCATAACAGTTCTTGTGAGGCTTCAGCTGCGGAGATTAGTTCCGCTTCGGTGGATGAGAGAGATACGCAACCTTGTTTCCCAGTCATCCATGAGATGGGGTTTGATCCCAGTAGGAACAAGTTTCCGCTTAGTGATTTTCTGTCGGTGTTGTCGCTTGCCCATGTGGCATCACTGTATGCTTCCAGTGTGGGAGGTTTTTGGTTAGATATGCGTAGCTCGAGTTCTTTAGTAGTTTTTAGATATCTTACGATTCTTTTTGCTGCATTCCAGTCACAATTTCTAGGATTCTGGTTTCTGCTGCTGAGTATGCAGACTGGAGCTGCGATATCTGGTCTGGATACTACGCTTAGGTACAATAGTGAAGTTGTTTTTGTGGAAGCGTGGTGAAACCCATTTTCTTTTTCTATAAATTTTACGGATCTGCTGATTGTGATGTTGTCTGTATCGTGCAGGATTCTGTATCCTTTGCTACGATCATTGTATCCAAGAAAGATCCCTTCGATAACTTTGCTATCCAACTTGTTTCTTTTTATCTTGGGAATATAGGCGAAGGCTTTACATCCGAATCTTTTTAGATGCTTCAGACTGGGCTTCCTGTTGGTCCATAGTTCAAAAGGAGTCTTGTCTGTAGCTTTCGAGGGTATTCGGTTGTGTAGGTAATTAGCTGTGGTAACCGCTTCCGCCCATAGAGACTGTGGGAGTCCTGAGTCAAACAGCATGCATCTTGTCATCTCCATTAGTGATCGATTTTTCCTTTCGGCTACTCCGTTCTGGGCTGGTGAGTAGGGGACTGTTAGCTGATGTTTGATTCCGCTTTGGTTCAGGAAATCTTCGACTTGTCGGTTTACGTACTCACGACCGTTGTCTGTCCGTATGGTTTGGATATTTTTTCCAAATTCCGTGTGTGCTGAGATGACGTAGTCTTTTATTTTTTTCATAGGCTTCGTCTTTTCCTTTCAGGAGGTAGGTCTTCGTGTATCTGCTGTAGTCATCAGTGAAGGTGATGAAGTATCTCTTACCGCTGAGAGAGTTAATTGGTAATGGACCGCAGATATCACTGTGGACAAGTTGAAGCGTTTCAGTTGCTCTGTACTCTGTCTTCTTTGGAAATGGGGTTTCGGTGAGTTTTCCTTGAATGCACTGAACGCAGTCTGTGCTGTGCGAACAGTTATTTAGACTTAGTCCTCTTGCTAGGTTCTCATTTCGAATCTTCTTAATTGATTCTATATTTCTGTGTCCTAGTCTGTCGTGCCAGAGCATGAGGCAATTTTTGTTCTTGCAGTGGTTTTGTTTTGCAACATTTGCTTTGAATGTGCGAGTTTGGGGGTTGTCATCCAGGTGGAGTCGGTACATTCCATTGTCAAGTATACCGTTCGCGAGGGCTGTGTTGTCTCTTTCGATGGTACACCAATCTCTGTTGAACGTTACTTTACATCCGTTGGAGGTGGCCGCACTCACTGACAGAAGGTTGTCTGTTAGTTCCGGGATGTAGAGAACTTTTGTGAGAAGTAAGGTGTCAGTCTTTCCTTGGGGTGTGATGACTTTGATTTCTCCTTGTCCTATCCCTTTGACCTGCAGCTTATTGCCATTAGCAACCACAACATTTTGTGTTTGTTCTCTGTTAAGTTCAGTGAAGAAGCTTTCATCGTACGCCATATGAGATGTGGCTCCAGAGTCGACGAACCAGTTGTGTACACTTGCTTCTCGTTGAGTGCAATTGAGAGCTTTTGGGTTAGGTCCTTTTGTTGTTCTCTGATTTGTTGATTGTTCTTGGGTGACACTCGACTGATTTGTGTACTTTGGTACGTTTCCTCTTCTGAAGTTTTCATATTTGTACTCTTTGTTGCTGTTGTTTCGCTTTTGATAGTGCCAACATTCTTCTTTGGAGTGGTTTGGTTTGTGGCAGAAAGAACAGAATTTCTTCTCTTTTTCTCTTCTTTGGCTTGAAGCTCTGTGGAGGCTTTTTAAGGCTTTTGATGCGGTGCTTTCGTCTTTCGAGCTTTCTACTCTGCGTGTGTGTTCATCAAGGAGTTTGTTCTTGGTAAATTCAAGCGTTAGCTCGTCATCAGGCCTTGATTCCAACATCGTGATGAGATTGGAGTAGCTCTTTGGAAGCGAGCAAAGCAGTATAGCCGTGATGTGAGAGTCCTTTAGTGTTTCGCCAATGGTTCGCAGTTTGTCAACTAGTTCCATCATGGTAGTGATGTGCTGTTGCATGTCTTTGTCTTCTTCGAGTTTTAAGCTGTATAGCTTCCTTAGCAAATAAATTTTTCCTGAGAGTGTTTTTCTTTCATAGATATTTTTAAGAGTGTCCCAGGTAGCTTTGGCTGTTAGTAGGTTTTTGACATGCACTATTTGTGAGTCGGCGATGCTTAGATTAATGATAGCTCTAGCTTTTGAGTCTTTCTTTTTCCATTCGATTTTAGGTTCATCTGGAATATTTTCGGTGACAACTTCCCAAAGATCTTCCTTTTGCAAGAGCATTTCAATTTTGAAAGACCATAGTGAGTAGTTATAGCCGTCGAGCTTATCTAGGGTTACATCGTGGCTCGGGAGTGACGCCATTTTTGCTAAGCCTTTTTTCTTTGTCTTAACTCGTAGGTGAATTTCATGCAATATTCAGTCTCATAATCTAATTGTTGTAAGATTTAGGTACTTACAGCTTGTAGGAAGGCATGAGGACGTTGAGGATTATATGATAATAATCTTTATTATCCATTTAGCAAGAAAAAAGACAAAGTTATGGTAGCGAACAGTTATTGAAGTATAGAGAAGAAGGTAAACAAACAGTTGTGATGATGATAGGTCCAGTGTGGCGCTAGCTGTCGTAGCATTCAGTTATCCAACAGAAACACTATATATATTTTTAATATTTGATATTTCACATATTTGAACTTATATATTTAGGGTATAAATATGTGAGGAATTTTTAAAAACCTGTTGTAAGATTTAGGTACTTACAGCTTGTATGAAGGCATGAGGACGTTGATGGTTATATGATAATAACCTTTATTATCCATTTAGTAAAATAAAGTTATAATAGCAAACACATTAACAGTATATAGGTAAGTGAGAAGAAGTAAGCAAACTGTAGTTGTGATAAGCCAGTGTGGCCCTAGCTGTAGTCGTAGCATTCAGTTTCCAACAAAAAATTAAATACTATTTATTTAAGAATAGTAGTACTTACCTCAAGAAATGCTTTCAATCTGAAATATAGTCGAAAATATGAATAATTCAAAATTATTATTAAATTAATAACGAGTTTACAAAGTGGGAAGAGGAGCTTCTTTTATTAGCATGCACACAAGCTTTCGGACATATCGTCCTTCATCAGGTAAGAGTAATAAACGCGCTGAGGATCCATATATACACAAAGCTGAAAAGAAAATTTACATAACTGCAAAAGATAAAAGTATTTAAAGATAAAAATAAGAACCAAATATGCTAAAAAGATTATAGGGATTAAATGCTAATAAATCTGGACTAAGTACATATGCACTATGAATGGTGTTAATCAAGGGCAGGTAAATGCCACCTATGGCTATTCACATAACATATGGTATTGTTCTGGTATATCTATATGCCTGTTGATGCTGTTTGTTTTTATTGACACAAATGCCTCTAGTAAAAGTCTTTGGTACTTATTATTGATATTGTTGTATAGAATGGATGGCTTTGTTAGATTGAATGTATGACCGGTTTGCATAGAATGACTGTAAATAGGGGAATTTAGGTTTTTATTAGAGATGTTTCTGGAATGCTCAACCATTCTGATGGCGACGGATCTACCCGTCTCCCCGACATAAGTGGCATTGCATTGGTCGCAAGAGACGGAATAGACAGCACCACCAGAACGGAGAGAACTCGCATGAAGGGAAGATCTGGTAATGGGGTGTCGGATTAGTGTGGCGATGTTAGGTGGGTTCTGGAAGTATGTTGTAATGCCGTGTTGCCTTAAAAACCTGGCTATGGTGATGGACTGGGGGCAAAAAGGAAGGGAGCAAATATTTCTGTGTATAGCTGGAGCACTGTTGTGGTGAGGGTCATGCATGTGTTTAAGAATGAAGGGGGTCGGGTAGCCGGATTTGGATAAATATGAAAATATTTTAGCCTTTTCTATTGTTTGGAATAACGGGAGGGAACAATGAGTAAAGATACGTTTAGTGAGAGCTCTAACTGTATTGATTTTGTGTGGTGTTGGGCAATGTGACCGGAAGTTTGTGTGGTGTGGGGGTGTGTTGTTTTTATAGTATACTGAGGTATGGAAACTGCTGGGGGTGCGTATGACTAGTGTATCTAGGAAAGGTAGGACTGAGTGATTTTCTGTTTCATGGGTGAAGGCTATGTCTGGGTGGAAGGAGTTGAGGTCAGATAGGATGTGAGAGGCAGATACCTCACTTACCAAGCAAAAGGTATCATCGACGTACCGCCTCCAGAGAAAGATGTCTGAAGAATGGCGTGAAGTGATAGAGACGTTACATCGAAAGAAACCATTATGGACCTGGGGGGAGGTGTGAGGCTGGTGATATAGGACACAAACGAGGGGGAGTTTGCAATGGTATATTCCCATGGGGGAGACTGTAGAAGGGGGGTCAAGAACTGTTAGACACCCTCACCGCGGAGACGGTTGTCGAGCTCACTTCCATATGCCTAGGCATGTCCACCTTCACATTTGATACCCAGTTTTTCAAGCAGACCAAGGGCTCCCCCATGGGTAGCCCCCTCTCAACCGTGGTGGCTGAGGTTGTCATGAGGTCACTGGACCAATGGATCACTTCACGCCATTCTTCAGACATCTTTCTCTGGAGGCGGTACATCGATGATACCTTTTGCTTGGTAAGTGAGGTATCTGCCTCTCACATCCTATCTGACCTCAACTCCTTCCACCCAGACATAGCCTTCACCCATGAAACAGAAAATCACTCAGTCCTACCTTTCCTAGATACACTAGTCATACGCACCCCCAGCAGTTTCCATACCTCAGTATACTATAAAAACAACACACCCCCACACCACACAAACTTCCGGTCACATTGCCCAACACCACACAAAATCAATACAGTTAGAGCTCTCACTAAACGTATCTTTACTCATTGTTCCCTCCCGTTATTCCAAACAATAGAAAAGGCTAAAATATTTTCATATTTATCCAAATCCGGCTACCCGACCCCCTTCATTCTTAAACACATGCATGACCCTCACCACAACAGTGCTCCAGCTATACACAGAAATATTTGCTCCCTTCCTTTTTGCCCCCAGTCCATCACCATAGCCAGGTTTTTAAGGCAACACGGCATTACAACATACTTCCAGAACCCACCTAACATCGCCACACTAATCCGACACCCCATTACCAGATCTTCCCTTCATGCGAGTTCTCTCCGTTCTGGTGGTGCTGTCTATTCCGTCTCTTGCGACCAATGCAATGCCACTTATGTCGGGGAGACGGGTAGATCCGTCGCCATCAGAATGGTTGAGCATTCCAGAAACATCTCTAATAAAAACCTAAATTCCCCTATTTACAGTCATTCTATGCAAACCGGTCATACATTCAATCTAACAAAGCCATCCATTCTATACAACAATATCAATAATAAGTACCAAAGACTTTCACTAGAGGCATTTGTGTCAATAAAAACAAACAGCATCAACAGGCATATAGATATACCAGAACAATACCATATGTTATGTGAATAGCCATAGGTGGCATTTACCTGCCCTTGATTAACACCATTCATAGTGCATATGTACTTAGTCCAGATTTATTAGCATTTAATCCCTATAATCTTTTTAGCATATTTGGTTCTTATTTTTATCTTTAAATACTTTTATCTTTTGCAGTTATGTAAATTTTCTTTTCAGCTTTGTGTATATATGGATCCTCAGCGCGTTTATTACTCTTACCTGATGAAGGACGATATGTCCGAAAGCTTGTGTGCATGCTAATAAAAGAAGCTCCTCTTCCCACTTTGTAAACTCGTTATTAACCTTCAGTGAAGAGCAGTTCTACTTATTATTAAATTAATATATTTTGTAATCAAAAAGGATATATTGGATCAGAAATAATTTATTTACTAATATTTCAGTTGTGGCTGAACGCCAACCTTTTTACAAGGTATTAAAACATTTATTTCAACCTGTTGTAATATCTTGAAAAAAAGGTTGGCGTTCAGCCAACTGATATATTGGTAAATAAATTATTTATGATTCAACATATGCGTTTTTAATATAATATCTTTTTATGGTTTGCTCTATTAAAAAAGGAATATATATATGATAGAATGCTCGTATCACATATTGATAATGATTTATGTGAAATGTAATAAAATGAAAATATATAGAATATGTATATTTGAGAATGCATTATCTCTAACCCTAATCGTTCATTTCTCCAGTTAAATAGTAGCGTGACTTTACATCATAAGCAGCGTTGACTTTATGATGGTTCTGGAATGTTCAGTCGACTCTCTAAGCCGCTCAGCGACTGTAAACAGCTTAGAAAGTCAGAGAGCGGGTTTCTTTAAATCATCAACTTCTATTGTGAACCGCCATTTTTCGTTCCTCAGGTCTTTCCTTATTAGAACCCCGCTGGGAAATCTTGAGTTATGCCCCATTTGAGCGCCGAAATCTCGCAGGATATTTTCCGCCGGGTCGTATTTCCAAAGGGTTTAAGATTTGGCTAAATTACTTCTCAGCTTGTTCGGAAGGAGATTGCAATTTTTCCTTCGAAACTCTTCCATCCTTCCCTTGGCAATATTCCATACCAGCAGATGGAATAAATATAGGTTTTCTATTGATGATTCTGCATTATGAATTGTTTTAAATTTGATTTCTTAACATACGAATATTATTTCATGAAATATTTTATACCACCACAAAGGGAATAAATATAGATTCTATATTTTTAAATATGCTAGGAATAGTTATATATTTTATTCACTACCTCACGAAATTTATTTTATGAAATCCATTTAATCGTTTGAAATAAAGGATTAAAAAGAAACATATTTGAATACTTTTATTCATCGATTTATTATTTCTTTTTTAAAGAGCAGACGACGAATAAACCGGCTTCGCCCGGGATTTTCACCAAATCAATATTTAACAACGAATATTGTGTTTTACCTAATTATCATTTTAGGCATATCACCATGTTATCCTTTGTATTCGTTGCAATTTTCAATAAGATAACTCTATACGACAGTTTACCGAATAAATTGCACTCATAATGACCTGTGTTAATAGTAAGTCCACACTATAGGCCTACCATAGTCCGAATGATTGAAAACTTTATTATTATTAAAGAGAGCATTAAACATATTAACATCTTTAACATCAGTAATATCTTTTAAGAAACTGATAATTTATATTATGTTGATTTTACATATTACCAGACATTTCTTTCTTTTGTACACAGTTCTCTGTTCTTCTTTTTCTCTCTCTCTCTTTCTCCTTGTTAATATCATATGCCCATTCTCTTTACGGCCTAAAATTATTGTAAATATGTATGTATAGACAAATGTAAAGACATACATGTATGACAGGGCAAGTGTTCCTAAGGGGATATAGCGCTTTAAATTGTTATAAATAAATCGTGGCAGATAGTGGTTTAAGTACTAAACAGGACCTTTAGGAGAGGCCACTGCATATCATAAAGCAGCTGGAGAAGCATGAACTCATGGAATTCGTTTTTTCTTTACGACAAGGAGATAAAAAGCAACAACAGACTTGTCAACAAAAGCTCTAAATGCCTATAAATCTATTTTTATAATCACTAGCTATCTATTAATTTAATTATCTCTTATGATTTATATACAAGTATAATAGACTCAGTAGACTCATATATTGATAAGGTAAAATGATTATTGCATTAGGTTCTGCACAATAAATATCGTTTTATTATACGAAGTGGCTTATCCTTCAGCCAGTATGTAAAAGAGTTGTGCTTGTAATTCGTATCCACCAATAAAAGAAAACGTTTCGTTCAACGACTTTCTGTCTTTATATACGTTCGCTAAATTTATTTAATATGCTACTACTTGTTTTGATAGTTTCCCTTAAATGTCGTATTAGATGGAAACTCTTCTCTGTGTGACCTAGAGAAGAATAAAGAGCAGAATAATGGAAAAAGGAATTTGTACCTCTTTGCATCTATATTAGAACACAGACAAAACTCTGAGAGATATTTGAAACACAGTGATCTTCATTGAGGATATAGCGATATAACCAAGTATGAACAAAATTGTCTCTGTCTCCTTAAAAAAAACAGAACATTGGCGTTATCTAAAAATTTCCCTTCCTTAAGCTTGTCCATGTGTATATAAACTCTAACAATTTAGAATTTAACAATTGACTTTTTTTTTATGCAAATAAGAAAACTTTCGTGCCAATTTGCTCTTTTCTATGGGCTTATAATAACTAGGATAGGAGAAAATATGTAAATTTCAATGTAAGTTTATGATATTTAGTTTAACAATTAGATCGGAAATCATTGAAAACTTAACTTTATCGAATCTCTCCAACTGGCTAGAGGGTGCTAGAGAGAATCTACTATCTGACCTTCAATATACAGATTTGAATTTGATCCGCCTATGATACGTAAAAAAAGATAGAAGAAAAGCCTTGTCAATATACATACTAGCATGTATTCACTACACAGTCAAGATAATTTGATATTTAGGAATTATTTAATAGAATAATTTAAAGACATTTTAATATAGAGAGAGATGGTATTAACAATAGAAAGGAATTTGTACAGCACCATTAGCTCCGCGGTGTATAAGTCAGTATTCGGTCCGTAGCATTATTCCCGGAGGCCGCGATCAAATATAGAAGACGGATAACAAAAATCCGGTAAGAGGGCCGCTAATCCTCGGCGGCTCCATGAAAGCTTCATTAAGCCTAACTTTATGGCGAGGAGCGCCCCAATTATCTAAAATGTTTGCTTCTATCGATCCGACAACACGGGGGCGACAAAGTTACCGGCTTCCAACAGGTGGTCCTGTCTGCACTCCCGTGGTCTTGTCTGCACTCCATTGGTCTCGTCTGCACTCCATTGGTCTTGTTGGCACTTCAGTCGTCCTGTCGGCACTCCAGGGTATTTTCCGCACTCTTGTGGACCTTTCTGCACTTCCGTAGTCTAGTGTGCACTGCAGTGGTCTTGTGTCACTCCCGTGGGCCTTTTTGCATTCCCGTGGACTTCTATGCACTCCCGTTGTCAGGTCTGCACTCCTGTGGACGTGTCGGTACTCCTGTGGTCTGTTCTGCACTCCATTGGTCTTGTTGGAACTCCAGTCGCCCAGTTGTCACTCCCGTAGTCTTTTCCGCACTTTCGTAGACTAGTGTACACTCCAGTGGTCTTGTCAGAACTCCCGTAGTCCTTTCTGCACTCCCGTTGTCTAGTGTACACTCCCGTTGTCTTGTCAGAACTCCCGTGGTCCTTTCTGCACTCCCGTAGTCAAGTGTACACTCCCGTGGTATTGTCAGAACTCCCGTGGTTCTTTCTGCACTCCCGTAGTCTAGTGCACACTCCCGTGGTCTTGTCAGAACTCCCGTGGTCCTTTCTGCACTCCTGTAGTCTAGTGTACACTCCCGTGGTTTTGTCAGAACTCCCGTGGTCGTTTCTGCACTCCTGTAGTCTAGTGTACACTCCCGTGGTCTTGTCAGAACTCCCGTGGTTCTTTCTGCACTCCCGTATTCTAGTGTACACTCCCGTGGTCTTGCATGTACTTTTGTGATCCTGTTTGAACTCCCATGGACTAGTGAACTTCTGTAGTCACATCGGCACTTCCCTGGTTATAATGCCACTCCTGTAGTCATGATAATGTTCTGTAGTTATATGGTAGCATTTCAGTCCTGTTGGCAGTTCTTTGAACATGTAATTCCCTTGGACATGTTAGTATCCTCGTGACTATATAGACAATCGAATTTATAACAAGGTTGACACTCCTGTGTTCATACATTCAACCCACGACTTTATATCATAATTGGTATTTCTGTTACATCTTTTCAACAGGCTAACTTAATCAAAAGTTAGAACAGCCTTCAACATCTTATAGACTAATCCTATAATTGAATCTAATTGTTGTAAGTTTCTTTCAAAATGTCATATATTATTTTATTTAGAGATAATAAAAAGGCATATATTGGGTTAAATAAATGATTTATTTCCCAATATTTTGGTTGGCTGAACGCCAACCTTTATCAAGGCCTTACATTTTTGTATAAACAAACTCAGCGACGCATAGTGTTATAACACTATTACGTAATAAAGGTTGTCATTCAGCCAACCGAAATATTGACAAATAAATCTTTTATTCAATCCAATATATGCCTTTTTATTATGTCTTTTATCTAATAAACCACTTTGGGAGGGTTCACCACTGATGAGTCAAGCCCTCCCAATATTTTTTCATCACAGTAAGGATAGTGGAAGTATGTCTATGTATATAAGAAACATTCGTGCTTATAAATATTCTTTCATTTTGTATATATGACTTTATAAAATCACTATGGACCTTTGGACTCCGCCTTTGCCTGTCCCAAGCCCGGATGAAAAAGGAGGAGGGGGAGCAGTAACAAGCTCACTAAAAAAACTAGGCTCAGTTGGCCCGGCTGATAGTACACTGTAAGGGCTCCTAATCCAGGGATACAGGATGAGCAGCGTTTGTAGTTCATGTTAAGAGCGGCTGCACATGTCCGTTCCTCATGTCAGAGGCGGCCATTTCTTTTGGAGCTAAGTCGGCCTGCCACTGAGTAGTGCTCCCAGTCTTAATGACAAAGGCAAACGCATTCTACTTCACCCAGCCAAGTCTCAAGCTTTACAAGCATGATACCCTAATATGATTGAGTGGATATAAGAAAGAAGAACTGGATGATGATTCTATTTAGGATAGATGTATGTAAATATAGGTCTCCCCGGTGTTACCACCAAGGCTTAACTCGAAGAAAAAAGAGGGAGTTGGGAGTATTGAATAGGGAGGCCAGATGGGAAGAGCAGCTGGGAGGTGTTCGTTCACCTAGGGTGGGATTAACTGAAGATCTCTTTCCTCAGAATTCAATAACTTTCACAACTTTTTATGACTTGGGAAATTTTAAAGGTTTCGTTTTAATGCCCACAGGGAACCTCCGACTCATAACTTTCTTCAGTTACACCCGTTCTCTCTGTTTACTGTGTGTATAGGTTAATAAGGTGTATAAGTCGAAAAAGATCGACAAATATGTAAGTTAGAACTATATTTAAACTATAATGTGAGGTCATATAAATGAATTGATCATGCAAAGTAGGATGAATCAGGTTTAAAACAATGATGCATGGTCAAAATGTATTAAAACTATAATGATCAATATATTTATTCATTGAAAAATATCTTAGCAATATTTTATTATTTGAAAAAAAAAATTAAACGCCTTCATATTAATTTTTAGTGACGAATATATATTATAGTTTTGTTCTTTAATGTCTAAACATTGCTTTTCTCTAATTTCCATTACAATTTGAAAGGCTTAATTATTCAATAAATGGACCATATTTCTACACATATGGAAAGCATTTCGACTTTTGCACTTAAAAATCTGCCAGAGACCCGTTTGGTTATTTGAATTCGCGGGTGGTGTTGGACTTTTGCAAGAATCGGAAACCATTGGGGAATTTCCTTTAATTAGAAAAAAGTGTTTAATGCGGGATTCGAACCCGGGTCGTAGCGGTCGAAAACCAACTGTTTAGACCAGCCTTCCATCGACCCCAATCTTGGTAGTTTAATCAAAGCATTCTCTTATGGTACAAATAGAAATCTTTACCATAAATTGTCTATCCAAGAAAGTCCAAAGAGGATGTAAGAAGACATACCCCTATGTCCAATGAACTAGACGTGTTCTTGTTGAGCGGCCCCACAAACATCAAACCGTTAGAGCATCTGTGAATGCTTACTTTTTATATCAAAAATTGCCTTATTATAAATTACCTTCCTAAGATTAAATTTTACGATTGGAAGAGTTGGATCATTGAAAGGTAGATTTACATTTAAATTGATTCCAGTTTTCTGTTTGTATATTAAAGTGTGAAGATATATATACATATTATTTTTTTCTCTTTTACAGTCTTTTTAAAATATATTTTTGAAAATTTACATATTAATTATCCTTATAGAAATATACTAGAAAATTGGCGTGCTAATGGAAAATGTTTTTATATAAATATAGAGTTTTTCAAGATAAAATCTCTAATTGATGATACATATAACATTTTAAAAATCTGTTTTAACATCATTAAAAGAAAGAATAACAAATCTTCAGCTTAAATAAATATTCTCTTTTATCTTTTTCAAATTCTGGTAACATTTTATTGCCTTTCTCAGTACTACTGTATTTGAATACGTAACTCATTGACAGCATTTCTATTTTGATATCTCCGTCGTCTGTTTTTTGAAAGATACAGAGGCAATTTTGTTTACACTAGGTTATCTCGTATGTCTTTAACAAAGGTTACTGTGCTTCAACTATCTTTCAGTGCTATTGTTCTGAATCTCGGTGTACGTGCTAAGTGTTGCAACTTTCTCTTAGGTTTTGTCCATTATGTTTAAAATGAGGTAAAAAACGTAAATTTGAGTATACATTCTACATTTGAGTAAACAATACTTAGTACTCTCATATTCCCCACTTTCACAGGCCTATCTCTCTTGTAATCTCGGGGAGAATCCTCTATAAGACCAGTGTGTCTTAATAAAGGCTTTTGTGTGTGTGTACTCTCTAAATGTAGAAAATGGATCTACTCAACTCTGGGGATTTTTAAAATTGAAAAAAAAAAACGAAATATCGTCTGTCACTGCTTCAATATTTAATTCCATAATATTTCAAAATGATATGAGACATGCAAACACATAATTTCACATCTAAATTCTACAATTAAAAAAAAATCAAAAGTCAATAAATCAAATTAAAAAAAAATCATGAAGCTCATTTACTGAATGAAATCAAAGTCAGATTTACAACAGTTATCTTTAGGTAGAAACAGATATCCAAACCAAAATGTATTTAGCTTCTCTTTGCTTAACCAATTGTTCAGATCATTTGTTGTTGTGTCCAATAAAGAGCCTCAGATGGCTCCATGCATCTCTATCACAGCAGTTGCAATGTTCTCTATATTGGGGTACATAGTATTGTTGTTGTCGTGTCCAGTCAAGAGCCTCAGATGTCTCCATGTATCTCTATCATAGCTATTGCAATGTCCTCTATATTGGGGTACATAGTATTGTTGTTATCGTGTCCAATGAAGAGCCTCAGATGTCTCCATGTATCTCTATCACAGCAGTTGCAATGTTATCTATATTGGGGTACATATTATTATTGTTGTCGTGTCCAATGTAGAGCCTTAGATGTTTCCATGCATATCTATCACAGCAGTTGCAATGTCCTCTATATTGGGTACATAATATTGTTGTTGTCGTGTCCAGTCAAGAGCCTCAGATGTCTCCATGCATATCTTTCATAGCTGTTGCAATGTTCTCTATATTGGGGTGCATAGTATTGTTGTTGTCGTGTTCAATGAAGAGCCTCAGATGTATCCATGCATCTCTATCATAGTTGTTGCAATGTCCTCTATCTTAGGGTACATAGTATTGTTGTTATCGTGTCCAATGAAGAGCCTCAGATGTCTCCATGCATCTCTATCACAGCAGTTGCAATGTTCTCTATATTGGGGTACATATTATTATTGTTGTCGTGTCCAATGTAGAGCCTCAGATGTTTCCATGCATCTCTATCACAGCATTCGCAATGTTCTCTATCTTGGGGTACATAGTATTGTTGTTATCGTGTCTACAATGTAGAGCTCAGAAGTCTCATGCATATCTATTGCAAAATGGGTGCCATTGCCACGTTAGTCACTTTGGAAACGGATGAGAATTTGGTCAAATATTCCAATGGTAAAGGGGGAACCGCAAGGAGGTGTGATCAGACTTCTCCCCCCCCTTTCTGATCATTTCAAAGCTAGAAAAGATTAAAAAAAAAGAAGAGAAGATTCTATAAAAAAAGACACAATGTTGATTAGTTCTCTCAAGGAATACTTCCTGAATCCTACGTGACAAGCTGTCATTAGGATGAGACCTTCTCTTCTAATCACCTCTAATTGTATTCATATTATAATGGTATGGAGCATATTATGTTGGTTAAAATAGCCAGAAATGGTATTAATTAAAGTGTCTTCTTTCACGTAGGGCGCTAAACAATGGCGCTACGGTGTCGTGAAATTACTTTAATACATATAATTAACGTTCAAATTATAATCAATCTCATCTCTTATAATTTTAACTAGCTTTATTCTTTTTAGGATGCCATGGCTAGAACTTAATTATTTTATTCTCTTTTTTTATATGGTAGAAGACTTCACTTTTATAGGGAGTTTGCTTGAATGAGTTATATCAATTTGTTATAAAATAAATAAAGTTTCCAGGGGTAAGTTTCTTGGGCAACTTTTTATTTTCAAGCTTTCGGACTTGTCAGTCCTTCAAAAGGATTATCATGTTAACAAATTAATGATAAATTCTATTTTTATATACATATTATTATATACATATTTAAATACATATTATATATTGAGTGAAAAAAATATATTACATTATTTCTTGTTTGAAAAATATAAATTTGTGCGCTACAAATTCCCTATAATATAAGTGAATGAAACAGAATGTCGAAAAAAGACATAATTTTCCATTAGAGATATTTAACATGTATTTATGTTAACACAAAGCAATAGCGCGCCATCTATACATATAAAATTAAAATTAAAGGATTTAAAAGCACGATTGTTTCTTTTACACTTAATACGTGCTTTTAAATCCTTTTATTTTATATGTATTTATGTCAAAGTATTGTACACAAAAGGGAAATTGTACTGGGTTCAGGTATATAAATCAAGAAAAAGGTATCTCCTGATTGTGTAACTAAAGGTTTGAGATGACAAATGACAATAAAAAAAACAGTGTATTGACATCTAGTCAACGGTCAAAAGAGAGTTTACAAAGTTTAAAACAGTGTAGGAAAAACGTACACCAGATGAGACCTTCATAGCTTGGATCACTTAGAGACATATCAGCCTTCGATATTTAGTACCCTGGCCTCTTTCGGCGATCTACTGTTTCTCTTTCCAGTGCAGAAAACACAGCTTAAAATTCAACTTTATTTTAAGCTTTCCACCTTGAAAAGGGGTGACAGTGGATTACAGAAACGTCATTTAATAAATGTTGAGGTTTGACTTGTTTATCTCTAGCTATAACTGAATCAACAAACACAACATACTTCTCTTGGAGACCAAATCCTCCATAAGTTTAGACAGTCCCAGGCCGCAGTTCATGTTGCCTGCATGCTCAACATGCTCGATAAATAAAATAAATAGAAGTTGCTGATAGCTTGCACCATTTGTTAATCAACGATTAGTTGATATTTATTCAGACAAATGGTCAAAGTCATCAGCAAATTTTAGTTGTACAATAATAAGATGCTTTTTTCTTTATATATTTTTGTATCGATATGGATTTATTCTTTTGAAATGCACTAAACAATGCATTTGTTCATCCCTCCACTATAAACGTTAAAGCGGTTATGAAGAATAAGCCACAACTCCAGTTTGGTAAATTCAGACAAAAAGCCAACAACCTGTATACCATAGTTTAGAGCTATGGCTCTCATCAGTACAGGGACGGCTTCGATTTCATAACATCCTACGAGCGGATTCATGAAATTGATCGAATTTTCCAATAAGATGTTCAATGAAAAGGTAGGGGCTTTTTAGAGCCAGAATATGACACAGAATGTTGTAAGTTGCAGGAGGATGGTATTCATGTTCCATAAGAAGTATCTATCCTTTTATAAAATGTATTAAAACTATGTATTTTTATGTATCCACGTGGAATATTAACTGCCACTTAAACCTTTTCTATTTGAATTTATTATTATGTTTATACTTTTTTCTATGAAGAATTGTTATTGCAATACCAATATACTCTGTGCTATAAATCATTATGAAGAATATGATTATATATCATAGCTTGGATCACTTAGAAACTGTTTTAAACAAATACTCTTTTTATTTGTCAGGATAAAAACTACAGTAACAAAAGTCGTTTTAGGCAACAAGACTATTCTTATCCTAAGGCTGGTCTGGCACCTCCCTAACCCAATCCATCTACTTATATAATTGCCTTATTCTGTCTGTCTGTCTGTCTGTAAGTCTGAAGCTCACGGATAGAATGCGCGCCCATTGGCTGCCAGGGAACACGTGTCCTCCCTGCCCCCCTCTAGACAACCCTGTTATCAGCAGTGTGTTACATCCACCTGTCTATAGCGGCCACTCTAAACAACCCTGTTATCAGCAGTGTGTTACATCCACCTGTCTATACAGACCACCCTGTCTATAGCGACCACTCTAGACAACCCTGTTATCAGCTGTGTGATACATCCACCTGTCTATACAGACCACCCTGTTATCATCAGTGTTACATACACCTGTCTATACAGACCCCCCTGTCTATAGCGACCACTCTAGACAACCCTGTTATCAGCAGTGTGACACATACACCTGTCTATACAGACCACCCTGTCTATAGCGGCCACCCTAGACAACCCTGTTATCAGCAGTGTGACACATACACCTGTCTATACAGACCACCCTGTCTATAGCGACCACTCTAGACAACCCTGTTATCAGCAGTGTGACACATACACCTGTCTATACAGACCACCCTGTCTATAGCGGCCACCCTAGACAACCCTGTTATCGGCTGTGTGATACATACACCTGTCTATAGCGGCCACTCTAGACAACCCTGTTATCAGCTGTGTGATGCATCCACCTGTCTATACAGACCACCCTGTCTATAGCGGTCACTTCAGGCAACCCTGTTATCAGCAGTGTGATACATACACCTGTCTATACAGACCACCCTGTATATAGCGGCCACCCTAGACAACCCTGTTATCGGCTGTGTGATACATACACCTGTCTATACAGACCACCCTGTCTATAGCGGTCACTTTAGGCAACCCTGTTATCAGAAGTGTGATACATACACCTGTCTATACAGACCACCCTGTCTATAGCGACCACTCTAGACAACCCTGTTATCAGCAGTGTGATACATACACCTGTCTATACAGACCACCCTGTCTATAGCGGCCACCCTAGACAACCCTGTTATCGGCTGTGTGATACATACACCTGTCTATAGCGGCCACTCTAGACAACCCTGTTATCAGCTGTGTGATACATCCACCTGTCTATACAGACCACCCTGTCTATAGCGGTCACTTTAGGCAACCCTGTTATCATCAGTGTGTTACAATCACCTGTCTATACAGACCACCCTGTCTATAGCGGTCACTTCAGGCAACCCTGTTATCAGCAGTGTGATACATACACCTGTCTATACAGACCACCCTGTCTATAGCGGCCACCCTAGACAACCCTGTTATCGGCTGTGTGATACATCCACCTGTCTATACAGACCACCCTGTCTATAGCGACCACCCAAGACAACGTGTTTAAAATATATTCGCACTCGGGTAAACCCCGGGCGTTGCCCGGGCCATTCGTCTAGTACGTCCTATGTATATCTAGCACAAATAAGGTAAATTGCAACTATGCAAATTGTGCCACACAAAGATCAAACATGCTAAGAGCAAATATGCAAAGACACAATACACCTGTTTACAGAAACATATCAGCCTTTAATATTTAGTACCCTGGTCTCTCTCTTTCGGCGATCTACTGTTTCCCTTTCCAGTGCAGAAAACATGGCTTAAAGTTAACTTTGTTTTAAGCTTTCTGCCTTGAAGAAACCTCCGGTAATAAATGTTGAGAGGTAACATATTTCTCTCTATCTCTAACTGACAAATAAACTAACACAATTCTCTCCTTACCTCAATGATAGTTAGATATTGTAATTAATCGTATATTGAGAATAAACTACACTGTCGTTATACTTCCTGACTCTGTAATTCTGCAGTCTAGAGCAAGGGTCGGCAATCCTTTGATTCGGAAGAGTCAAAAATTACAATTTACAAAATTTCAAAGTTTTTAAAGAGCCACAATATTTTTTCTTGCCAACAATAAATAGTACTCCAATAAATAATATTTACGTATGGAACTATATAAAGAGCTGCAGCTTCACATCCAAAGAGCGTCAAGTAGCTCGCGAGCTTCAGTTTGACGACCCCTGGTCATACCATCTTACATACAAACATAGCCAGAACACTGGTCGTTCAATGTCGAGAGTTGGCTCCCGACGTATCGGATCACCTATATATACACATACATAATAGATGACACGTCTTATTTTTACTATAGTATTACGTGTAACCTGGTAAATATATTGATCCTTTTAGTAAAACCCCTCCAATAAAAACGATCAAAATGGATACACCTAATCTCTACTGGAGGAAGTCGCTCATTAGACGTAGAATAATATTAAAACAAGTTATTTCTGTATATAGTTTACAAATATGGTCACTCAGGGAGGTAGTCACTCGTTGGAGGTATACTGAACGACTTAACGTATTAGAGTTTATGGTGTAGGAGTGGTTCGCACCGTCGATTTCCGTCAAGAACGACCCGGAATCGAATCCCGCATTTACCTCTTTTTTTTTTCAATGGGATCACTTATGTTCAACTCTACGAATGAATATGAGTAAACAAACGGGAAACTCTAAGGAACTTGTAAGTACATTAATATATAGCAATAACGCCCCTCAACTTTATATAAGAAATAACTAAGACATGAATGTGTATTTAACGCATAAATCAAACCTTTTTTCTACCATCCTTACTGCGATGAAAAAATATTGGAAGGGCTTGACTTTTCAGTAATAAACCCTTCCGCGAAACCTGCGAAACCTCTGGGAGGGTTTACCAATGATAAGCCAAGCCTTCCTAATATTTTTTTATCGCAGTAAGGATAGTAGAAGTTTGTTTTATGTGTAAAATAAACCTTCGGATTTTAATGTTGTAAGAATATATTCGAACTGGTCTTATCTTGCCTGGATATGTGGTGTACTTCATAGTATAAAATGCTAAAGATCTAGTAGTATTATGTACTAGGTGTAGAGTAGTATGGTTCCCACACAGAGGAAGTAATAAGTCCTGTGGGATCAGCTGTTGATTGGCTCCCATGATTGCGGCACACTGATTGGACCTCGAGCTCATCCATTATTCATCCCCACCCAATTGGGACAAGGCAAATCCGCCGTCAAAAAATGGAAACAAAACCTCGAGAGGCGGATTAAGCATCTTGTGGTGAAATTCTGTCTTACTCAGACTGGGGGTAATAGGAAATCTTCCTACTGATAGATTCAGCAGCTTATTGTGTTCTCCCAAATTGAAACAAATCGGGCATTTCTTTAGGACATTTGTTTGTCTCCTCTTTACAACATTGTGATTTCTATATTCACAAAGGATTATTATTTTTTAATATCTCTTTATCGGATTTTATCTAAATAATATTTGGCATATTGAAATATTTTTCTTCATAAATGGGAAAAGAAAAATATTTTATATGGAATTTGAAATGATTAAAAGAAATAGCGGATTCTTAAATTGTATGTCATTGATTTTATGTTCATTAATTATTTTGGATACTGTTAAAACTGTTGGAAAGTGAAAAATTCACAGAAAGATTCTGTGAAGAATTATTCTGTTGTTTGTATGTTGACCATTGCTATGTACTGTTAATTTGTATCTTTCATGTTTACATATAGTGATGTTATTGCCACGTTCTCGCGTGCATTTATTTTAAGCCCAGAGGAGTCCAGGGGACCCCTCTCACTATCTGAAGGAGGACCTTTTGTTGATTGGAGAGCCTCCTATAGGCTGTAATAGCTACAAATAAGTGTAAAAGTCAATTGCCAATCATCGATAAAATGTGTGATACTTATTTTGGCAATGTGTTTTTTCACATATCGAATATTATCTCTACAAACCTTATTGTAATTATAGAAGTAATTGAATGAGATGGCTTGGATCATCAGTGGTGAACCCTCTCAGAGGTTTCGCCAAATTGATTTCCAGACCGCTCTACAATTGTATTAGATTGATTTTCTTATATACCTTGCATTTATACTATGGAAGGCAGCTTGGAGGTGTATAAGGAACCTATGAACATAAACTTGCTCGGTGTAATTTCTTTCAATTATATGTACCTCTACAGACCTATAAGCTTATGTCCATAAGTTCACTAAACACCACTAAGCTTCCTTCCATAGTAAATCAGGATATATAAGAAAACAAATCCAATAGAATAGAAGAGCGGTCTAGAGATTAATTTGCCGAAAGAGCTGAGAGGGTTTACTGCTGATGAGCCAAGCCCTATCATTCAATAACTTTTATGATTCCATTAAGGTCTGGACAATTAATTTCTCGACGTTTCAAGGATTCGCTATCACCTCTTCAGGAGATGGCACAGTGGGACAATGAAACGACAAGAATTGAATAAATTATTGATTGATGTAGCTATATTTATTCCACGCTATGTAGTTATATGCACTAGAGATATCGTAGACTCTACTAGTATCCCATTTCACGGCGCTCTAAATTGGCTGTCAAACATTGAAACCAAACTTTACAGCTATTTTAAATGAGAATGAATAAGCAAGATCAACTAGAAAATGGACATCAGAAGTTATCTTGAGGAATGTATGAAGAAATATGAGTAGAAATCCTCTATGGCTATTCTCCGATGGAAATGGTTAAAGACCCAAACAGCCGCTGCGAAAACAAAAGTGAAGAAAGAGGGGAAAAAAAACAGCCATTCCAATTTAGGGTTTCTCCCAACGCCATTTTTTAGACTTTTTACGACCACCTTTCTTTACCTTAATCCTAAGGCAAGCTCAGGTTCCGGCTGTTTGAATTGTGACGCATTTCTATTGGTTAAAAAGCTGGTCACGTGTTCGACACGTGACCAAGGCACGTGCTTGTTAAAATAGGATTTTGTGCGGGGGCAGTGGGCCATCTGTTCCCCAAGCCTCCTTCTGTCCCAATTTTACCAGATTTGCCTTTTCCCCTTTAATGAGATGTCTTAGTCTTTTTTTTTTTAACCTTAAAAAAATGAATCCTTTTTTTCTAACACTTTTGACGAATTTAAAAGCTTTTTTTTTTACATAAAATCATATATTCATTTGCTTTTTCGAGAAACACATTTTTTATTTGTAATTTTCACCACTAAGTGTTCTTTTCATATCCTATAACTTTTCTTTCATCAGAAAAAATAATAAGAAATTGGAAGATAGAAAAATAAAACGTTTTCTTTTCTCTCTCTCTCATTAGATATTATTAATTCAACTTTATATAATATATTAATAAATTATTAAAATTATTTACGATTATTGATATTTAAAAATAAAAAAAGAGTAAAAACAAAATATTTTGAGCGAAATTTACGCAGTATAGATTAAAAAAACTTTATTGAAAAGTTTGGGAAATTCAAAGGGACAAACAGAGGTGTAATCATGAATGATAAAACTGCTTTGTAAGTTAATTTTCAATCATGCGTTGCCATTTTTCAGATTTTCTAATCCAATATGTAAAGAGGAACAAGTTGCATTAAAATGTTGGTGGATATCAGAAATATTCAAAACGGCCTTGTGGTAAAAAGATTGTGACGATTCCACAAATAATCTAAAATGTATATAGGGGAAGAAAACTACTCCGAGACTTACATAGAATTTTGTTATGTAAATTGTTCTAAGCTATTTTAATATGTAAAATAGAAATTTCAAATAAATTTTGTTTCATCAGAGTGAATTCTCAAATATTTTATATACCATATTTACATAGATTTATTTTTAAAAATACTATATAATCTTTATCTTATTGCCTTGTTTATAGGTCTTAGTTAACTGAAGAAGGGCTTGCCTGAAAGCTCTCTTTGATCAGGTGAATAAAAAGTAGAATGACATTTGAAAAATATTCCGCATGTGTTTCTTTTGAGCGAAAAATCGAAATTTATTTTAAGGAGAAATAACGATTATTTCTAACCATAAGGATGAAGTATGAAAGGATGAATTGTGAAGAGTAATGATAAACGGAAAAATAAAAAGTGTCCAGGGATGGGAATTCCATCCTTAATTTCAAATGTCGTTCTACAATCATAAGTCACATTATATTGTATTATGAATAAAAAGTGTTGTGGCAGCGTTATATGATTTTTGTAATTTGTTGGATATCTACAATCTTGGAATAATGAAAAGAAAGAGTACTTTAAAGAAAGAAATTGAAGTAAAAAAACTGCAAGATTTTAAAATTAATATCTGGCATGCTTTTAATCGAATATCACACGAGTCAAATTCTCAATATTTCAAAATCTTCATAATTGCATTCATTTATTCTCAAATTATCAATTTACATATTTGCATAATCATTTGCATATTTATTTTTCATTTTATAAAAAGTATTTTCTTATATTTTCCATTAGCCCTAATAATTGTATTGTAAATTCCTTTTATCATTTTCTCATTGAACTAACTTATCTATTATCCAATAAATCTTCTATTGTATGGCCAGTTTAGTGCTTATACATTGGTTAGTGTGCATAAAGGATAGTTCTAACTAGATAGCAAGTAAAATGACCTGCTGTTACATAGAGTTTGCTAGAAAACTTGCTAGATTCTGTGTAGCATTGAAGGTATATAGTGTGTAATAAAATTACTAAATATTTTCTCACAATGAGTCTTTTTTACAAAACGCTAGCTTTCAAGCGATAATCGCTCTTCAAGGGGCTTAATAAACATCGACTATATCTCTTAAAAGAAATATTTACAAAACATACGCGCGCAGCGTGGATATTTACAACTGAAATATTTATATTGGTATGTAATTTTATTATGAATAGTAAGTAATGCAAAGGTTTAGTTATGTTTTAACAAAGACGCCTAACTTGGGATTTTAATGATCGAGTAGCTACTATCGAGATGATAGCAATAAAAATAGAAATTTATTTTTAAAAAGAAGAGTATGATTAAATTTGTTCTATAGAAATTTGGTTGGAAGATTTTTATATAGCACATTCTACTAATCCTCTTTTTACACTCTTTCTTTCCTTAAAGTACTCTTTCTCTTCATTATTACAAGATTGCTAATTTTGACAAAATACAAAAATCATAAAACACCGCAACTTTTTTTTATTCACCTGATAAACGAAAGTTTCCAGGCAAACCCTTCTTCGGTTTTAACTAAGACGTATAAACAAGGAAATAGAGAAAGATTATATAGTATTTTTAAAGATGAATCTATTTAAATATATGTGGTACATAAAACTTTGAGATTTTACTCTATCTTTGATGAAACAATATGTTGAAATGAAATATATGTTAGGTGAATAGGGAGTACAACCATGATCGAAGTATGGTGTCCAGTAACTCGTGTCAACAAAATAAGATCGTTTTTCTAAGAGAAGAGAAAGAGAGTTTTACTATAAGGTTGTCCCAAAAGTTCGTGTTTTTCTCAAAATGTTGTTTTTCTTTTTACTTGGTAAATAATATTATTACGGCGAATACATAATAATACATAATACAATTACTTTATACATAATACAAATACATTATACATAACAGCAAATAATATTGGTATTTCAATTTTTTGCAAGTGTTTACGAACTTATGAGACAACCTGGTAAATATATTTAATAGAGAAATTGGTAGGAAGGTTTATCTTTCTTTCTAAACATGTATTCCAGTCAAACGTATACTCAGGAAGTTACACAATGTAACAGGAATGGTAAGATACAAGAATTAGCAGACGATTAAATGATAGTGAAGAATTGATGGGAAGATCACAAAAGAACGAAGTCATTAGCATAGCGGAATAGGAAGCGAGAAGTTCCGTATGACATCATCTTGAAAAGACCTGTTGACAATAGAAAGATATTGTCAGCCGTGACTATACTGCCGTTATCAGATGTACCACATATATACGTGGGGCCCGCACTCTATTTTAAATAGGCGGCGCAGGGCCATTACTGCCGGGCCAGCAGTAATGGCGTCTTGTTAGCGCTCGAGCGCGAGGACGCGCCTCTTCATTACTCCCACAGCAGCCACTTGTTAAGCGCGGGACCATCTCCATGGTTACGGCAGACAACGATTTTCAATATGGTTTAGGGGCGCCAAGCCCCCCAGGCCTAGTTCATCTTGTAATTGCCCAAAATTGGAATTCTCATTGGACATCCCTGCCAATATGTAATGCTGTTAGCTCCCACGTCGAAATCTCCAGTTTTTTTTTTTTTTTTTATGGTGGATACAACAATGAAACTGTAATAGTAAAATATAGTTAGGTAAGTGTTAAAAACCTGAAGTTTATAGTTCATAATAAGCATCAACTCTTTGCGATACAGAAAAAACACAATCTTTTGATGAAAGCCGATAGCCTGAAAGTTGCACGTGGTTAGTTTTTCTTGATTGATCAAGAATGGGTATTTGACCAATTCTGAAATAGTTAAAAATGAACGATTAGTTAGCGCAAGTCATCAGCAACTTTTATTTACACGATCAGAAGTTGTCTTTTTACTTAATTTATCAACCTGATCCCAGTACAATTTTACTTTTGTATTCTTTTCCACAAAGTTTACCCTTATATCGCTCTTCCGTTCAAAATGCCTGCCCCAAAGACCAACTTTTTTGGCCGTTGAGGTATAGCTTGCAGCACGCCGACGAAGGAAAACAGCCTGAAACATGGTTAGCTTTTCTTGATTGATCAAAAAATAATATTTGGCAAATTCTGGAATAATTCAATATCAACTATTAGTTGATACCAGTACATTTTTACTTTTGTATTACAAGGTTGTCCCAAAAGTTCGTAAACACATACAAAAAATTGAAATACCAATATTATTCACCGTTATGTATAATGTATTTGTATTATGTATAAAGTAATTGTATTATGTATTATTATGTATTCGCCATAATATTATTTGCCAAGTAATAAGAAAAACACGAATTTTTAGGACAAATTCATATATTTAAATTAGTCTTGTGTCACCTAAGTTTCAGAGAGAATGGAATATTTCTTCTAACAAAGCTAGTGGTGTCGATATACACCGTAGTACTATGTCTCGGCGACTATGGAATTCCAACCCCAGTCCTATGTGTTCCATAGGAGAAAGGTTGAAGATTACTTAAGCGGAGGGGAATGTTGACTTTGGAGAGAGGCCAGTTCAGAGATCAAACACCTATTTCTGGACCACAGTTACTAGGGACACATGGCGGCTTCGGTGATATCCTTAAATATCCTTATTAACCAGCATCTTGTAATCTCTTTACCGACCCCTATTGAACCCTTAGTTCTAATGTAGACTTCCAACTGTAAGCTACGTTGATGTACTCTCTGAATACCGTGATTCAATGAAATATAAAACTTTTATAGCGTCTTCTCAAAATAAAACTTTTCTATACTGCCTTTGTTGTTGTTGTTGTCGTGTCCAATGAAGAGTCTCAGATGTCTCCATGCATCTCTATCACAGCAGCAGCAATTTTGCTCTTCATTGGAAAATGGGTGCCGTTGCCACGTTAGTCACCTTGGAAACGAACCATAATTTGGTCGAATATTCCAAGGGTCCAGGGGGGGACAGCAGGGAGGTGTGGTCGGACTTCTCTCTCCACCCCCCCCCCCCCCCCCTATACTGCCTTTACTGCACAGGTATAGAAGCTTTACTAGCTTAGGTAGCCAAAACCACATCCATCTGTGCCCTTACTGCAATGATGAAAATTCTTCAAAATTTCCAATTATGCTAAATCTCAAATTCTTATGTTTTATATTCACAAAGATTTATCTTCAAAATACTATACTGTAGCGTGGAAAATCAGGAAAGACAAACTTCAGGATGACACAGCTCTCTTGAGGTAACCCGGATTTCTGTAGCCACGTACTAAAGAAGAAAAACACAGAATTTTATTTAAAACAAGAACAAACTATGATTGATAAAATACAAGATCAGGAATGAGGGAAGTTTATAAGGTAGCAAAATATAAATATAGAAATTGATACTCTGTTAATAAATTAAAATACTTCACTACAATATAATCTCTCTCCATTACCTTGCTTATATGTTTTAGTTATCTGAATAAGGACTTGCCCGAAAGATTCTCTAATTAAGCAAATAAAAAAGATTGCGGCGTCTTTATGCCTTTTTTTTTTTGTAATGATAAAAATATCATGAGGGTCTGAATCATCAGTGGCGAACTCCTCCCAGCAGTTTTCTCACACCAGTTCAAGCTACCATATTTAAAAAGAAACAAACAAGCTATAAAAGTCTACATTTCCATGATGCATCATGTTTAAATGAAATATGGCTACATCGAACTAAGCGTTCTTTTTAAAAAGGTTCTTCAGTTTTCAATCGATGCTTGCCACGCATGTGAGATTCTACAAAACAGAGTGTCAATTAATAAAAAGAAATCTCCTTATCATGCAACTGAAAGTACGTGGTTAGCTTTTCTTGATTAAATAAAAATGCGTATTTGGCTAATTTAGGAGTAATGAAAAATCAACGATTAGTTGATATTTATTCCGATAGATGGCGAAACCCATCAGAAACTTTCAGTTTTATGATAAGGAGATGTCTTTTTTCTTAATTTATCCTCTTTATCCCAGTAAAATTTCACATTTTTACTATTTTTTCACAGAGTGTAAATTGTCATTCATATATTTGTTGTTTTTACATATTGAAGAAATCTACTGAACATTAGCCTGAAACCGTGATCTCCAGTTGAGCGTTGTGAAATTTCCAAAGCTAGTGTTCAGACTTTGTCATCGAAACAAGGCGCGTAGTTCATATCGAGGTGGGGAGAGGGAAAAATTTGTGATATATTTACTATATTCACTTCAGGAATGTATTTTCAAACAATTAGAATTGTTTGAGTTAAAAAGCGATCCATCAATTAAGTTTATATACATTTTGAAAACAAAATTGTTTTCATATGATCTACAAGAATTTGTAAATTAAGTTTACTGTGCAATAAATAGATAAAGAGGAAGCAAACTCTCGAAATAATTTGAGAAAACTTTTTTTTTTCTTTATAGATCCAGGTAAGCCCTTTTATATAAATTAGAATTGTGCTTTATATGCTCATATATGCTCTATTTACAATCGAATCTAAAAAAAAATGAAATTATTTTTGTGCTAAATTTTATAAATTTATTTCTGTCAATATCAACTTTAACACACCTAAACCTCACTCTAATGAAACTAACATATATCTTCAATGATGAATTCTCTTAGGAATTCAATATTAAGGTTAGAATTCAGGCTACTTCCAAGGATAAGTTTCTTTTAAACCATTTTAATTCAAAAATCTTTAGCTTTCGTTCATGAATTCGGGAAACATGTTTTAGAGTGTTTTCTCCTCTAGAAAGGCTTTTGTTCACGAAAGCTTGAGATTGGTGAATAAAGATGTTTTAAAAGAAACCTATCCATGGAAGACTGATATTTTAATTAAAAAGGCATATATTGGATCAAAATATCATTTATTTTACCAATATTTCAGTTGGCTGAACGCCAACCTTTATCAAGGTATTATAACATATTAATGTATGTCAATAACAAACTCAGCGCCACATAACGTCAACAGAATTAAGTTTTCTTAGCAGTGTCGCAGGTTTATTATCCAAACTTCTACTCTTGCTCGGAACATAGACCAATCATGTTTTGCTGAGTTCTTAGTGGAAAGGTGTTCATGGAACCACACAAGCTTCTGTGGTAGGAAAACTACTTCAGTTTATATTATCCTTGACGCTCTCATCCTTAATCAAAGTAAGATCCTGTTGAGATATATAAATTAGCATCATCATCCATTGCCATCTCAAATTTAGAGTTCGGCCAATATAGAATGTCTATTCACGTAAGAACTATTTGACGATCGTACTGTAGAATATCTTCCAGAAAGTACGACACAAGCGTATAAACGAAACTATTCTTTTAGCCAGATTATTTTCCAAACTGCTACTCCTTCATTGGATTTCTCAGGACATAGAGGATGCATGTTTGGTTGAGTGCTGGTGAAGGTGTGTTCATGGATCAACACAAGCCTCAGAGGTAGAAGAACTACGTCAGTTTATATTATCCTTGACTATCCTCTTTAATCAAAGAGACTCTTAGGATAGAAATCAGCATTATCATCCAATGCCATCTCAAATACAGAGTTCGGCCATTATTGAACGTTAAGAACATGTTTAATGAGACGTTAGAAGATGGTACACGGTCGTATATCTCTCACAAAGTACTACGAGCGTATAAGTGAAGTTACCTCGTATAGATGAGTTGCCGATAAAACCCATATAGATAGAGCTCTATTTGCCTATCGTTTAAAGCCAGAGAGTTCCCTCTTCTAGATAAGCCGTCCATTTTGACTAAATATGGCTCGTACCAAGCAGACTGGTCGTCAATCCATTGGTGGCAAGGCCTCAAGGAAGCAGCTCGCCACCAAGGCTGCTCGTAAGAGGGCCCCAGCTACTGAAGGCGTTAAGATGCCTCATCTATTTTGACTTATGTTGACAACAGTCCTGTACTTATGGTGTAAGCAGTTGAAACCATATTTTTGTGTTTCTATGGCATTTTATAGGGATACTAATACATAGCAAATCAAAACATTAAGACGAGAATGTTTCTTTTATATATTGTCACAGCCGACATAGACTCATGTAAATATTTTCATTAATAATTTAACTTATTAGACAAATCAAGGTTGATTTTGTTTATTCTTTGTTAACATTGTGCAGCCAGCGAGCTCGCGTCGTCACGTGACCTCACGCCGGCGTTCTTCATACTTTTTGTAACCTTACCAAAATAAAACGTCAGCTTTTTAATGCGAACTCGTTCTGGTTTATTCTACGGTACAATGAAAACCGCTGAACAAAAGCCATCTAAATCTCAAGGTGTACACAATATATATCAAATTTCTACTGTCCTTACTGCGATTAAAGAATATTGGAATGGCAAGGCTCGCACACATCACAGTTAACCCTTAACTGGACGGGTGATTTTTTCTTACGTAACTGGACGGGGTGGGTAGATTCAACCCACTTATGTACCTTTACGAAATAAGCGCTAAATAATGAATTAAATCAATATTTGAAAGATTATTTAATGATTACAAATGTTAATATACAGATTTTGACTTCTAAAAATTCTAAATATAATCTATTTACAGTTTTCACAAATAATTAAGAAATGTTTTTTACAGACGCTTAGTTGACATACAGAGCATAAGGTTTTCACTTTTCCCGCATTTTTTGATGGACATTTGTAGCACCTTTTTGGAGTATCAGATTCTTGTGGCATCGTAGATCCTCTTGATGTACTTGAACCATCATTATTTTTGAATTTTTTTATTGTCGTCTGTAATTCCAGCGGGAGGGAATTTAGATTACGTGTGGCCAGGTGTTCATCAATCAAGGATCTCCCAAGATCAACAATAAAGGTACTTCTTTCTTTTTGATCCTTTTTATCAATCTGATAGTTGAAGATGATGTAAGAATTCAGAGCTGTGATATCTAAAAGGGCATAAAAAAGTGCCAAAGGCCATCTTCTGGATCGACAAGAGGTAGAAAAATTAGAGACCATTTGGTCAATGGTATCTACACTTCCTTTTGTTAGATTATAATCCATTATAATGTCAGGTTTTCCTGTTGTTTTATCACATTTATTGTCATGATGCATCGAAGATATAAGGATTACTGATTTTCTTTTTTTGGGAACATAGGAGACTAAAGTTTTTGTTCCAGAGAAACCAAAAATAGATGTTCCTGATTCTCTTTTAGGATGCGGTTGGAATTGTGGTGGAATCTGAGGTTTGTTCTTTCTCATCGTTCCTAAATATGTAAGGCCATGTTCTTTCAACTTATCAACTAATTCTATTGAAGTAAACCAGTTGTCTGCTGTAATATTTCTATTACTCTTCCAAAGTGGTCGACTAATATCTAAAACTATTTGTGTTGGCAGGGATAGTTCTTTTGACTTTGGAGTTTTAGATTTTCCTGTATATACCATTGCATTATACATATAATGTGTTCTTGAGTCTGCTAGTATCACTATTTTTATCCCATATTTATTAGGTTTTGAGGGTATATAAATTTTGAATGGACATTTTCCCCGAAACCCTACAAGCATTTCGTCAACAGTAAGGTATTCAGCAGGTGTATAACAACTTTGAAATTTTTCAATAATGGTTTGGAAAATATCTCTTATGGGTGAGAGTCTATCTACTTTGCATCTTGTCTTGAAATTATCAAATCTAATACAAAGTAATAGAAAAAGGAAACGCTTCACACTCATTACAGAGCGAAAAATGTCACGGCCTGTTCCATCAGAGGCAAACAAAGATTCTACATTTTCATGACCTGATTTGTAAACTCCAGCTAGATACAACAAACCTAAGAATGCTCTTATTTCTATTTCACTTGTAAAATTTGAGTAAGTACTTTTGGTCAAATCTGAAATTCTTTGGCGAAATTCTTCAATTTTTGCATTTGTAAATTCAGATATTTGTTTTATAATTGCGGCAGTAAAAAATAAGTTGAATATATCTATGCTACAATTTGGCTTCGGTTTAGCAGGGCCTTTCAGACCAGGTAAGTGTGTAATTATGTTATGAGAACGGGTTCTTCCAATTATTGCATGATTCTTGTTCCACTTATAGCCATTTTTCCCAATGAAACAATTACTTGAAGACATTTGAACAGTGGTAAGAATTGAATCACATTCCTCATCTGTACTGACATCTGAAGATTCGTTCAATGAATAATTTTCAGTTTCAGAATCATCGTCAAAATTCTTATTCAAAATTTCGTCTTCCATTATAAATAGAATTTCAAAAATAAAAAGTCTTACCTTGATAAAAAAAAATTAAGGAAGTTGTTTTTTTTTTTAATCTAAAAGAATAAATTCTACTTAGCCAAAGAAAGAAGTCTTATTTTATGAATGGAAGCTAAAAAATAGCGGAAGAAAGCGACTCGAGAATGAGCAATCAGCTATAACCCTAACATGAAAAATTCTCACGCTTCTGGACGGCATGGGCGGAATCCGCCCACACATGCAAATTTAACCGCCCTCCCAAAACTTATATTTTTAAACGATGAATGGAAATTGTTTGTATCACTGTAAAATTAGAATACACCAAAGCTGTTAGCTCTCAGTAAACAAAAAATATATTTTTTTCCTATATTAAGTTTATGCATGGGCGGAATCTACCCAACCCGTCCAGTTAAGGGTTAAGACAGTATAGGTTTGATTTATATCTGAAAACAACATTCGTATCTTAATGTTTTCATTTGCTATATTTAGATGGTTCGTTTATTGCTTTATAATAAGATATAGTCTTTCACGCTATACATAAATAAGCGACAAATATATTTTAAACACCAATGATGTATGTAAACAATAGTTACTTAGAAATTATTTGAAAAAAGGAACAATAAAATTCAGTTAAAGTGTTTCTTTTAATTCTAGTTTTTGCAAGTTTTCGAGCAAATTTTCTGCTCTTCAACGGGAAAAATACTTTTATGTTCAATATCAAGATGATATATACAAAAATAATTGAAAAAAATGTGTTATTGGTATGTGCTCTCATGAACGTGCATCAGACTGTTTACAGCTAAAATAATAGATATTATTCCTGGGGTTCCAAAAATTCACTCTATTAGGTATCGCTCAACATGAGCAACCTAGTTTATAATATTTGCAACAGTGAATAATATGTGAGATATTCACATATTAAACAAAAAGTTAACGTGGGATTTAATCCCAGTTCATGACTGTCGGGAATCGAGGGTGTTACCCATTCGTCCACCGACTTTTTGTATAATAGATATTATCCAAGTTTCCAAATAACTTTATTAGGTGTCTCCGCTCAAAAAGAGCAACCTAGATCATCATATTTACAATATACTGACGGGGATGTACAGGGTTATTACAATTATAATTTTTAGTCGTTGGGTCCTCAGGTCCTTGGGGATATTGTTCTTGAGAAGGTTTTGTCTGGCTTGTTTGATATTCAAGGTAGGTTTATTTTTCCACTTTTCGTCATTCTGGATTAGATATTATAATGGGATAAAATATATATACACAAACAATTATTATACCAATGATGTATATATATTTTGACTTAATGTATATCAAACAGTAACATGTTTGCTATAAAAAAGAAGCAAATACTGAAACGAAATAGTAAAACAAGTCCAAAGTTATCCATCATAAAAATAACAGCGAGTGTAACACTAAATTCAACACAGTTACTATAACCTTTCATAACAAACCCCAAAAACAAAATCACGCCTCTCCAATGTAGAGTTACGCATATATATTATATTTTAAAAGGGGCAGCCGACTAATAGAGGCTGATTAAGAGAGCAGGCGATCAATAGAGTTTGCTTTTCACAGAGTTCTGCATATATATTGAGTGATATTCGGTGGCCTGAATGGCAACACTGTGTTAGCTAGGCCTTACTGGTCAAAAATTAAAAAATGGTGTAGAAGCCTATTAAATTTTCTATAATGTATTTATATAATATTATTAAAAAACGAAAGAAAAAAATAAAAGATAAAAAGATCAGGTGTTGAAATCAATATTAAAAATGGCATATCCTGACCAGGAGCACATGTGCTTTTCAGAAGGCAGAGCGCCATCTGGTGGAACAGAAATCAACTATTCATTGATTTAGCCTGTTCCCTGATATTTGGCCAACCCAATTTCTTGATAAATCAAGAAAAGCCATCCACGAACGCGTTTCGCGCTTTTGGCGCTCGTCAGCGTGGAGTAGGCTGAACCATTGCGACCAAAAAATAATTTTTGATCCCAATGGCTTCCTGAAAAACCAAGAAATGGGTATTTAAGGCCAAACTTGCGTAAATACGCTTAGCACATTAAAAAACGAAAGAAAAAAATAAAAGATAAAAAGATCAGGTGTTGAAATCAATATTAAAAATGGCATATCCTGACCAGGAGCACATGTGCTGGTCAGGATATGCCATTTTTAATATTGATTTCAACACCTGATCTTTTTATCTTTTATTTTTTTCTTTCGTTTTTTAATGTGCTAAGCGTATTTACGCAAGTTTGGCCTTAAATACCCATTTCTTGGTTTTTCAGGAAGCCATTGGGATCAAAAATTATTTTTTGGTCGCAATGGTTCAGCCTACTCCACGCTGACGAGCGCCAAAAGCGCGAAACGCGTTCGTGGATGGCTTTTCTTGATTTATCAAGAAATTGGGTTGGCCAAATATCAGGGAACAGGCTAAATCAATGAATAGTTGATTTCTGTTCCACCAGATGGCGCTCTGCCTTCTGAAAAGCACATGTGCTCCTGGTCAGGATATGCCATTTTTAATATATAATATTATATAAGGTAATAACGCACCATCTATATCTAGTCAATAAGGCATCAAAGAAATAATGTTTAAACACAAGGTAATAAGACCAAATCTAAATAAATAAATAGTATTTAGAAATTTAATTGCCATCTATAAAATTTGAAACAAATAAATTTACTGTCAAATATATTATTAAAAATAAACACATTGCCAGTAAATTTAATTATTTCAAATAAATAGTGTGTTATATGGATTTGGTCTTATTATTTGTTTTCATATCTATAATCCAAATTGTATGCCTTATCAAAACGAATGTTTCTTTTATGCACAAAAGCTTATGTCAATAGTTTGTTTGAATATAATTTCTAAGATTCTATCCTTAGAGAGATTTATTATATAATTTCGTAGATTGTAAATACGTGGTGTCGCTGAATGCTCGCTGATGATTCTCCACCAAACTCTATAGTGGTGGAAGAGGCACCATATTCATTGTATATAAATATATATGGAAAAACAATAGAAAAAAAAATAAAAGATAAGTGGGCCAAGTGTTGATGTTAAAAATAAATCGTGTGTTATATGGATCTAAAAAGCGCATGTGCCTGTGGTCAGGAAATGCCTTCTTTATTTTTAATAGATATATATATATAGATGGAGTTATAGTTTTTACAGATCTGTATATTGAAATAAAAAACATATCCTGACTGTGCTTATATGAGCCTCTCTAGATGGCAGAGCGCCATCTAGTTGAACAAAAATGTAACTTGTTCCGTGATATTTGGCCAACCCAATTTCTTGATAAATCAACTTGATGGGTCAACCACGAACGTGTTTTGGGCTGTTGGCCCTCGTCAACGTGGTGAAGACTGTACCTTGAAATCTGTATTCTATATACAGTTACGAGCGTCATCATCTCTGTCACCGTTTACTTTTTTTTTGGAATGGCGCTCTCCTATTGGTTGGCTACGATCACGTGGCTACGATGGCGCCGCCATTACGCGAGACACCTTGTTTTTGACTTTGCCCCCCCCCCCCCCCCCTACTTGCTTTTTGGTTTTTGTAACTATTGTGTTGGAGCGGGTCGCTCCTTAAATAAATGCATATATTAGTTGATAACTAAATGGAATCCTCTCTTTCTTTTTCCCAGTAAGAGACGCCTACGGAAGCCAACAGTACATAGACAGATAAAGCACATAGGCTATAGTTATTATAACTAATATATGCATTTATTTAAGGCGTCAATTTATAATTGTAACAAATAGTATTTGAATCAAAACATTCAATCGGGTAAAACACGGGCGTTGCCCGGGTCATTCGGCTAGTATATATCTAATCATCATTTTAAAACAATATAGTGAAGATTGTTCACTTTTGCATGTATTGACGAGATATCAATACTATTATAGTAACATGATGGTTAAGCTTCAAGCGCTTAGTACTCATGCCGACCTTAGTTTGAAGACGGATGTTATACGAAATGTATCGGGAAAGCTAAGGATTAAAACCAAAGATAAACGTGGTGGTGGTGCTTATCTCCATGGTTAAACCAATTCCTGAAGTCCACTCCTCTCCAATTTTGCGATGAAAGTTATAGGCCTAGAAAATAGGTCCTCTATTGTCAGTTCTGAGCATGATATGCTCCGGAGAAGCTTCTGCACTATTGCATTTCAAGCAGTTATTGAAGTTTTTTGTCCATTTTGAAATTTTAAGGTTTTTATATGGCCACTTCTTAGTCTTGCTAAAGCTGTTTGTTGATTTCTATTGAGTTTTTGGAGTTCAAAGATAAACGTATTAAAGCAATATATTTGTCTATTGGAGCATGGAGCATATTTTGTCATGCTCAGAACTGACAATCGCAAAATTGGAGAGGAGTGAACTTCAGGAATTGGTTTAACCATGGAGATAAGCACCAACACCACGTTTGTCTTTGGTTTTATACCTTAGCTTTTTGATACATTTCGTATAACATCCGTCTTCAAACTAAGGTTGACATGAGTACTAAGCCTTTAAGATTTACCATCATGTCAAGATTAAAGTATAGACAATTGATAACTAACATTATTTTGTCTATTCACGATTTACAATAATGGTTTTTTTTCCGATATTTCGATACGGCACAATTTGGATTATAGATTATAAACACAAGGTAATAAGACCAAATCCAAATAAATAAATAGTGTGTGACGTTTAGGCAACAGCGTTGTTACTTACTGAAGATGGTAACAACGCTGTTGCCGAAACGTTACACACTGTTTATTTATTTGGATTTGGTCTTATTACCTTGTGTTTCCGATATTTCATTGAAGATAATAATCTTTTATCAAAAGAATGCGTGGTTTGTCGATTGAATATTGAAAACAAAATAAGTGGATGTTATCAACAACAATAAAAAATTGGGGCGTAGGTCCAACGTGGCAAGCCCCTGTTGGGCGCCCCTTTAACAACTTCCGTCCCAGCTGGTGGCAACTTTTCATCCCACAAAATGTGAGTTCTTTAATAATTCACTGTCCGCTCGTTGCAGGCGATAAATTCATATTCTAGAAGTTCTCTTGGGGATTTTAATCACGTGTGTGATTTTTTAACTTTAGCTTTTTAAATATTTAAATCTCACTTCTATAGAATTCATAAAATTATAAGAAGGTGTTTAACTTTCTTTTTATTGCACACAAGAGATTAGTTTGAATTTATGAGTAGTTTTGTATTTTAATTTTAAACTTGACGTCAAAATAGTCTGTGTAAAATGTTAATGAATGTGAAGCTTGTTCAGTTAATATATATATAATTATAAAAATAAATAGTTGTATAGTTTTATAGTTAAGTATTCTATTAAAATTATCTTCATTATTTTGATTATTTAAATTCAAATTATAAAATTTGTTAATTGTTATTATTTAGTATAGATAGAGAAAAAAAAAATTCCTTTACTTCTAAAACATCCTCTAGTTAATTATATATTTATAATTAATAACATTTGAATTTAAATAATCAAAATAATGAAGATAATTTTAATAGAATACTTAACTATAAAACTATACAACTATTTATTTTTATAATTAATTTAGATTTAGCTTGCTAATCTAACCAAATCTACTTGATATGATTTATCATTCTGATGAGATTGCTCCTTAAGTTTTAAATGTAGTATCACTGTTATATTTTTATTATATAGTTTTTACACTATATATATATATATATATATATATATATATATATATAAAGTCCATAAAAGGACGTTGATTTGACTCAATACCTGAAATAAAGGAGAATACGAAGAATATTTTGAAAAGCCTGAAAGATAAGGATTTTCAGAGGTGTTTTGATATCTGGAAAAAAAAGATGGAACAAGTGTCTAGATAGTGACTGTGATTATTTTGAGAAATTTTAAATAAAACTTTATTATACTTTTTTGCATTTCTTCAATTATTTTGAATTTCCCTGGAAATTATTGATCTCACTATGTATATATAGTGTTCAAGATAGAGAGTTAATTATATTTTACTCATTACCCCCCCTCTCCCCATATAAACAAGAATATTCGTATGACAAGCCATGATAATCATGGTGGGTCGTTAGTAACTGCTTTTTACCTAAAAACAAAGAGAGAGGGAATTATATTTTACTCAGTACCCTTCACACATACACACAAGTATATTCATGTGACAAGCCATGATAATCATGGTGGGTCATTAGTAATTGCTTTTTACCTCTAAAAAGAAGATAATGGGAATAATATATTTCTCATTGTCATCTTCCTTTTACACATATACGCAGGAGTATACCAGTTACAGGCCATGATAATCATGGTGGGTCATTAGTGACTGATTTTTAACCCCTAAAAATAGAAAGAGAGAATTATATTTTACTCATTGCCCCATCCCCCTTTTACAAATATACCCAAGAATATTCCAGTTATAGGCCATGATAATCATGGTGGGTCATTAGTGACTGATTTTTAACCCCTAAAAATAGAAAGAGAGAATTATATTTTACTCATTGCCCCATCCCCCTTTTACAAATATACCCAAGAATATTCCAGTTATAGGCCATGATAATCATGGTGGGTCATTAGTGACTGATTTTTAACCCCTAAAAATAGAAAGAGAGAATTATATTTTACTCATTGCCCCATCCCCCTTTTACAAATATACCCAAGAATATTCCAGTTATAGGCCATGATAATCATGGTGGGTCATTAGTGACTGATTTTTAACCCCTAAAAATAGAAAGAGAGAATTATATTTTACTCATTGCCCCATCCCCCTTTTACAAATATACCCAAGAATATTCCAGTTATAGGCCATGATAATCATGGTGGGTCATTAGTGACTGATTTTTAACCCCTAAAAATAGAAAGAGAGAATTATATTTTACTCATTGCCCCATCCCCCTTTTACAAATATACCCAAGAATATTCCAGTTATAGGCCATGATAATCATGGTGGGTCATTAGTGACTGATTTTTAACCCCTAAAAATAGAAAGAGAGAATTATATTTTACTCATTGCCCCATCCCCCTTTTACAAATATACCCAAGAATATTCCAGTTATAGGCCATGATAATCATGGTGGGTCATTAGTGACTGATTTTTAACCCCTAAAAATAGAAAGAGAGAATTATATTTTACTCATTACCATCCCCCTTTTACAAATATACCCAAGAATATTCCAGTTATAGGCCATGATAATCATGGTGGGTCATTAGTGACTGATTTTTAACCCCTAAAAATAGAAAGAGAGAATTATATTTTACTCATTGCCCCATCCCCCTTTTACAAATATACCCAAGAATATTCCAGTTATAGGCCATGATAATCATGGTGGGTCATTAGTGACTGATTTTTAACCCCTAAAAATAGAAAGAGAGAATTATATTTTACTCATTGCCCCATCCCCCTTTTACAAATATACCCAAGAATATTCCAGTTATAGGCCATGATAATCATGGTGGGTCATTAGTGACTGATTTTTAACCCCTAAAAATAGAAAGAGAGAATTATATTTTACTCATTGCCCCATCCCCCTTTTACAAATATACCCAAGAATATTCCAGTTATAGGCCATGATAATCATGGTGGGTCATTAGTGACTGATTTTTAACCCCTAAAAATAGAAAGAGAGAATTATATTTTACTCATTGCCCCATCCCCCTTTTACAAATATACCCAAGAATATTCCAGTTATAGGCCATGATAATCATGGTGGGTCATTAGTGACTGATTTTTAACCCCTAAAAATAGAAAGAGAGAATTATATTTTACTCATTGCCCCATCCCCCTTTTACAAATATACCCAAGAATATTCCAGTTATAGGCCATGATAATCATGGTGGGTCATTAGTGACTGATTTTTAACCCCTAAAAATAGAAAGAGAGAATTATATTTTACTCATTGCCCCATCCCCCTTTTACAAATATACCCAAGAATATTCCAGTTATAGGCCATGATAATCATGGTGGATCATTAGTGACTGATTTTTAACCCCTAAAAATAGAAAGAGAGAATTATATTTTACTCATTACCATCCCCCTTTTACAAATATACCCAAGAATATTCCAGTTATAGGCCATGATAATCATAGTGGGTCATTAGTGACTGATTTTTAACCCCTAAAAATAGAAAGAGAGAATTATATTTTACTCATTACCATCCCCCTTTTACAAATATACCCAAGAATATTCCAGTTATAGGCCATGATAATCATGGTGGGTCATTAGTGACTGATTTTTAACCCCTAAAAATAGAAAGAGAGAATTATATTTTACTCATTGCCATCCCCCTTTTACAAATATACCCAAGAATATTCCAGTTATAGGCCATGATAATCATAGTGGGTCATTAGTGACTGATTTTTAACCCCTAAAAATAGAAAGAGAGAATTATATTTTACTCATTGCCATCCCCCTTTTACAAATATACCCAAGAATATTCCAGTTATAGGCCATGATAATCATAGTGGGTCATTAGTGACTGATTTTTAACCCCTAAAAATAGAAAGAGAGAATTATATTTTACTCATTGCCCCATCCCCCTTTTACAAATATACCCAAGAATATTCCAGTTATAGGCCATGATAATCATAGTGGGTCATTAGTGACTGATTTTTAACCCCTAAAAATAGAAAGAGAGAATTATATTTTACTCATTACCATCCCCCTTTTACAAATATACACAAGTATATTCCAGTTATAGGCCATGATAATCATGGTGGGTCATTAGTGACTGATTTTTAACCCCTAAAGAGAGAGAGAATTATATTTTCCTCATTACTATCCCCATTCACACATACACACAAGTAAATTCGTGTTACAGACCATGATAATCATTCAGGCTCAAACCATTCTGTGAGATTCTTGGTGGGTCGTTAGTGACTGCTTTTTACCCCTAACTACACCACACACACGTCTACGCATGTAATAATCAGTTCGACCATTGCAAATTACAAGTGTTCCAGTATCTCGTTTGATTACTCGCATTTGCTGGTAGAGTTGAACCTTTGCAAGAATCGGGGGCCATTGAAAAAAACATTTTTTTATCTTCAAAAAAAAAAAAAAGGTGTCCAATGCGGGATTCGAACCGGGGCCGTGGCTATCAAAATTTAACGGTTTAATCCACTCCTCCACTAACTCTCTTGGAATTATTATTTAGATGAATATTTAACGTATTGCCATTTCTCAATTACTACAAAAATGACGCTAATCCTCTCTTTTCATCTCAGACTTTTCAATATATCAGAGAATCTCTGTTGGGAAAAAATTATCGATTCGTAGAGGAAGAGAAAGATCCTTTATTACTTAAAGATATAAAACTATAAAAGAAGGACAAAGAGATAAAACTATATGTACATCAGCAGCTCACGCCGGCCTGCCCTATTCACCTAACCGCTAGTCTTCTAGCAATCCAACATGGCCGCGCTATATAGGCAGAGATGTCAATTTGCATAGACAATACTAAAACTATGCAAATATCTGCATATCAAATATCGTAGAAATATCTGCAATTGTCAATTTCAACAATATCCTTATCAAGAAAAAGGATATAGAGTAGACTCTCCTATAACGCGAGTTTTTACAACGCGATTTCGTACAACGCGATAAAAAAAATTGCGACAAATTTATTTATACAACGCGAATTTTCGCATAACGCGTTATAAAATAAAATAATTTACCCTAACAACATTCGCGTTATACAAGTTTTATTTCGTACAACGCGAATTCCTATAACGCGATTTCATACAACACGGAACACATTAATCGCGTATAGGAGAGTTTAGTGTACACGATTATTGAGTGAGAGATTTGCAAGTTAAAAATGGCTTTAAAGTTCAATATTTCATTAATTTTGTATATTTATATATCTTCTCATTCTCTCAACTTACATCTATACCTGTGGAAGGATTATAAAGATCGGAACGCTTTCAAAGATTTTTCACGAATAAATAAACATTGCTACCGTTTATATTTTTTTACATTCCAATATTCCATTTATTGAGCGTGAATATAAGCTTGATATTTTACTTTTTTTATTTCAATTTAAAGAAATCTCTAATGATATTGAAGATGTTTATTGAATGGCCGTTATTCCTTTTCATTTGCAAAGTAAAACCTCATCAACAGAAAGTTTTTATTTTAACTGATTAATTTTATATATTCTAATGTAATAATTTTCCACAAATGGTTATGATATTCCTTTACAAAATGGAATGTCCCAAGTTATGATTGAGAGTCTAAATATGATTTATATCATTCATTTAGGTAATGGTTGTGTACGGATTATAGAGAAGGTTTATTGCTGTGGGGAAAAGCTGTATTGTTTATATTCTCAAAGTGTTTGAAATATTGAGTGTTTTGTATTTATTCAGATGGTTCAAGGAATCTTTAGAAATGTGGAAGCTTGGTGTTGGCGGTCTCTAGAGGCCGTCGGAAGATTTTATAGCCAATTCCACTGGAGAAAGCTTAACTTAGGATTAGTAAGATTACGACCGTACTAAGGCATTTCTTAAATTACATTTGCATAGGCTCCTCAAACGTGACTTTATTTTGAATGGTTTGTTTGCCTCAAATGGTATTCCACTCGCGAATTGCTTCAATTGGCTGGTTTCAGAAACGTGTACACTATGTATGATTGTTTTAATATATTCTTCATATATATTTAGTTTGAATATATTTTTAAGAGTGAGAAATTTCCATGTATAAATTAAAATGAGTGACACGTCTATTCAAATATAAAATATTCAAAATGAGCGCATATTTTGCAATTCAAGGTGCAAATAACAAACCACTAATGAATTAAAACCCAACACACTACAAACCACTCAGAAATACGAAGCTACTTCTTTACTGGTTTGAAGCTTCGGATTTCTTTGGTGATTAGTATAAGAAATACCAAGCTACAAACCATGAATGAAGTACGAAGCTACACACTACAAATAGCCAATTAAGTACGAAGCTACAAATAACTAAAGAAGTACGAAGCTACAAACCATCAATGAAGTACAAAGCTACAAATAACTAATGAAGTACAAAGCTACAAACCACCAATGAAGTACAAAGCTACACACTACAAATAACTAATGACGTACAAAGCTACAAACCACCAATGAAGTACAAAGCTACAAATAACTAATGAAGTACAAAGCTACAAACCACCAATGAAGTACAAAGCTACACACTACAAATAACTAATGACGTACAAAGCTACAAACCACCAATGAAGTACAAAGCTACAAATAACTAATGAAGTACAAAGCTACAAACCACCAATGAAGTACAAAGCTACACACTACAAATAACTAATGACGTACGAAGCTACAAACCACCAATGTAGTACGAAGCTACAAACCACCAATGAAGTACAAAGCTACAAACCACCAATGTAGTACGAAGCTACAAACCACCAATGACGTACAAAGCCACAAACCACCAATGAAGTACGAAGCTACAAGCCAACTAACACTAATGAACAGCCCTAGCCCAGCTGTCGAAGCGGCACCTAGGGCGTCCAAGAAAGGGCAAGAGGCGGAGCTGAATGAAGACCCCCTCCCCCTCGGTAAAAAAAACGGAGAAATAAATAATCAGGATAGGTGAAAGGGCTGTGAAGCCAAGTTGTCTGACAAGATTTGGCGCTCCAACACGGGACAATTACAGGATGGGCTGGATGATGTAATTTGATGGAAGCGTTTTAAATGTCGTCCTTTCTTCTCAATGGGACGGAAATAGATTTTTTTTTTCTTCTCTTCTGACCATTTCATCCTTCAGGAATGGTTAGGAATCCAACTCTTTTTTTGATATAGTTGTGTATTTTTTATATTATATAGTGGTTTTTGAATATATTTGACTGTCGTAAAGATAGAGGCTGCCTGGTCAGCATTCATAATTTTTAAATTAAAGATACTTTGGCCAGTAAATCTTTTTATTATCTCGAGGATTCGACAACAATCTTTTGTCCTCGTCAGGAGCGAACAAAAATTGAATATTGATATGGTTCTATTGATTAACCATTGAAGTATTATTTATATTTTAAATAGCTAATAAACAATATTTAAGAAATTTATTTGATTTTATAAACATAAGTAACGTCTAGTATAATTAACTATTTCTTTTATTTTTATTATTTTATAAGAACATTTTATTTATGAAATTAATATTTCTTCTTCTCATACAATACATATCTCTATTCTATATAAATTATCAATTTCTATATGTACACTTTAGGAAAAATTAAATTATATAGATAAAATGTGTTGAATTCTTTTTTAAAATCGCGGCATCAAAAAATCTATTTTATCTATGTAATGTTCCTCTTCGATTAAATAAATAAATATCCTTTACCAAATTAAGAAACAAATTTTAATTATAAATCTTTCTAATGCTATATATACACTTTTGAATATATTCATAACAGTAGCAATAATTACAGTTCTGCTAAATCCAAACATTCAAAAATAAATTAATTAAACAGAGTATATTATAATATTATTATAAGGTAAATTACAATCTATATATATATAATCCTTATCATTATTATTATTAATAATGATAATTTTCACAATACACACAAGAACACGTTTGTATACCTATTTTCCAGGCCTATAACTACCATCGCAAAATTGGAGAGAAGTGGACTTCAGGAATTGGTTTAACCATGAAGATAAGCACTACTACCACACGTTTATTTTATGAAAAATTAAAGTTGTAAATATCCGGAAAGAGTTTTAAAAAAATTCCAACCGGATATTTAAAATTGTAGAATAAGTTGGGGTTCTATACGTAAAGAATTTTGTCATTTTCCGTCTCAACAAATAATTGCTCTGTGAAAGTGCTATAATTGGACATAATTGTGGAGGGCAATAAATTTGGAACAATTTTTGGGACGGCGAATGAGTCATGAAAGACATGTAATTTTGTCGTACATGAGTCATAGGGAGAGTGAGTCCTAAAATTTTATTTACAGCCTGGTAGATAACATTTGAGAAGGTAGGTAGCTACCAATCCTATCGTCTGTAAATTTATTTGGAATATATAAATGTTGTAGTCATTCCTATATGAGAAACTAACTACCATCTTCAGACATTCAATCTGTAATTCTTTAAGTCAAATATCGCCGTTATTCAATTGAATATTTTTAGAATTATTTGTATTGCCTCATCTATTGATGAGCTCTACTCATCCTTTTTTAAAACTCTTTATTAAGGTATTATTATTAACTACATAGCATGCTTTACATAGCAGTTTATATTGTAAAATAATTTCAAAGGATTTAAAACGATATATCAATCGAAATAAATACAAAAAGTTTCTTTATTCAATAAAAATGGCAAGCTTTCAAGTGTTAACTCATCATCGGGTCAATTGTTTAGCAAATTCCTACAATAAATATAGAGGTGTAGTTTTTTTATATAGTAATATTTATATAGGAAAATATTCACAGCTATATACACATAGTAAAATCAGTTTTACATGAAGCAAAGTTTTAGTTTAGCAAATATTGTTGACTATAGAAGCATTGAGAGTATATATTTACAGTATTACAGTAGAATACACCATCAAAAGTCTCCAGCTCTACAAACTTGATACCCTATTATTATTGAGAGGATAAGAAAGAAAGAAAGAAAACGAGAATTCTCGAAGTTTACAACCAAGAGCATATGCAAACATCTTTATAGGACTTCTAACCAAAATTCGAAAAGAAGATAATGATTCTAACATGAAATCTCTCATGAGCAACCATTCTTGTAAAATAAATTAATAACACGAATTCAAACATCCCAACCTTCAATGCAATAATATAATCAAGGAAAACTAGAGTTATCCATGCTTTTCAAGTGGTCTCTCATGAGAGGGTTTACTCTTTCACTCAATAAATCAATCATAATGATAGAGAGAGAGAGAGAGAATGTAGACATCAACATTACCATAACTATATTGTAAGATTATGATCTCAAAAAGAGATTCTTCTTTAAGAACAAGTTTATTTTGCTAGCTTTTGAACGACATCGTTCTTCAATGGGTGTAAAGGCAATTTAGGAGCGTAAAGACAGTGCTCTCTTTACGCCCGTTGAAGTACGATGTTGTTCGAAAGCTAGCAAAATAAACATGCTCTTCTTTTCTCTTATCTCCACTCAATCATAATAGGATATCAAGTTGTGACCCTTGATGATGTCTGTTTGACACCCATTATGACTGGGTGAAGTAGAATGAGTCTGCTTTTGTCATTAAGACTGGGAGCGCTACTCAGTGGCAGGCCGACTTAGCTCCAAAAGAAATGGCCTGCCTCTGACATGAGGAACAGACGCCATGTGCAACCACTCCTAACATGGAGTACAAACGCTGCTCATCCTATATCCCTGGATTAGGAGCCCTTACAGGGTACTATCAGCCGGGCCAGCTGAACCCAGGTTTTTTAGTGAGTTTGTTACTGCTCCCCCTCCTCCTTTTTCTTCCGGGCTTGAACCGGCAAAGGCGGAGTTCAAACAAAAAAACATGTTATATAGAAGAAGCTCCTTTTGAGTTTATAATCTTTCAACATCATTATAGAATGGTGAATCACAGACGACTTCGGCCAATCTGGACAGCTCACGCAAATGGATATTGATCATCATCTAAAAGTACCACAAATAAGAATTTATGGGTTTTGCTCACAAATCTATATAGTCACTTTGAAATATAGATTTGAAGAGAATAAGGAATATACTGATTATTCATATATAAAAAGTGAAACATATAAGAAATATATAGATATATCTGATTATAATGATACTAATAAATAGAAAAATAGATAAGAATTAAATACGATTAAGATAAAATTATAAAATATTATTGAAGAGTTCAATTATTTCTATCGTAAATATTGAGGCTGCCTGGCCGGCATTCATATTTCTTGAAAATAAAGATACTTCGGCCAGTAAATCTTTTTATTACCTCGACGTTTCGACAAAAATATTTTGTCCTCGTCCTTTTAACGCCTTGCTAAATGTTTAATTTTTGTTTGCTCCTGACGAGGACAAAATATTTTTGTCGAAACGTCGAGGTAATAAAAAGATTTACTGGCCGAAGTATCTTTATTTTCAAGAAATTATTTTTTATGTTATTTGCATCAAGTTTCATAGTTTAAGTTCATTTTCATGGATTAGTTTGGTTTGTGATTGTTATATATATTTGTGTAACTATAATTTTAGGATGGTAGACTGTTCGTTGGTACCGAATAATAAAAAAAAATCATTTTTCTACTTCTCTCTTCTGGAAAATATTTTCAACGCGACAATATGTAAATATCCTATGAAATTTTCAGAAGATGGTATTCATGTACAGCATATATGCTGTTTCCTCCTGTATGTCCTAGGAGGTCGGTGGAAGGATGGTCTAAACCGTTAGTTTTTGACCGCTACGACCCGGGGTCGATTCCCGCATTGGGAACTTTTTTCTGATTTCAAATTAAAAAATGCTCTAATGGCTCCCGATTCTTGTAAAAGTCCAACCCCAAAAGCGAGTGTAATTAACCATACGGGGTCCTGGAACATTTGTAAGTTTAAAGTCGAACTGCTTTTCATATGTGTAGACATGTGGTGCACTTACAGTAAAAGCAGTCGTCTACCTCTACCTACCATGATTATTATGGCCTGTACCACGTGTACTAGGGATAAGCAAAAATATAATAAATGTCCTTTACCATTTTAAACACCATTTTGACTAATTCGGCGGTTCTATGACTTCTCTTTTAGGGTGTTAGAGCCGCGAAGGTACTGATGAGGGCCATAGCCCAAACCCATGGTATACTAGTTGGCTTTTGTCTGAATTTACCAAAACTGATATTAAGGCTTATTCATTTGAACTGAATTTCCACGCCTTTCACAAAGAAGATAGTTTGTTCTTTTGCATTTAATAAATGAATATGTTCGAATAGGAAAGCAATTAGATTTTGGGCAAAAATTGGGAAACTAATGCTAGTATGAAAAGAAAATTTGTACATATATAATATTAAATGCATTTTTATACAAGAAAATAAGACCTAATCCAAATAATTTATTAGTATGTGACGTTTCGGCAACAAATATGTCACCATCATCAGACAAAATAATAAATGAGAAAAAATATCACAGAAAGTTCTTAAATAGTAGTTATCAGGTGCAACAACATTGTCACCATCATCATAATTCATTAACATCATTCTTTTGTCTGATGATGGTGACAATGTTGTTGCTGAAACGTCACACACTAATAAATTATTTGGATTAGGTCTTATTTTCTTGCATTATTATCTATAATCCAAATTGTGCTTTATCATAAATGCATTTTTTTTTAAATGAGAAGAGTCGGTGGACGAGTAGGTAACACCCTCGATTCCTGACAGCCATGAACCGGGATTGAATCCCGTGTTAACAATTTGTTTAATATGTGAATAACCTTCAGATATTATTGATGTACTGTATATACGTATATATATGAGGAAAGCTTATCTTTTGCGTTGTATATTTAGATATTTAGAAAAAGAATTAAATTTTAGGATGGTTGTCTACTAATTGCATTCGTTCTGGTATAAAATTGAAAACTAACTATTTATTTTAAAGTAGTGTTTAGTTTAAGCCTTTTATATAGTAAATTACACAATAAAATATCTCATAGTAATAATTGAAAATTCTAAGTTAATCCTATATATTATTGAGAATGATAAAATAGAGACACTTTTGTTTGCATATTTTAATTTTTAAAAATGGCGACTTAAAAATTATGGTCAAATATTTTAATAACTGATAATAAATAAAAATAAAATGGAATATGTATTAAAATATCATATAATATGCATACAATACACACACTCTCTTACATTATGTATATAAAATATTAATTTTCCATCGTCTATAAAAATGCAAATAAGAATATTCGAATAAAAAATTCATAGCCATTTTTTTTTCTCCCAATAAAGATACAGATTACTTATCTATTATTCATATTTAAATTTGACTAAAATATATATAATTTGTAAAAAATAAGTTAAGAATTTTTAATGATCATTAGATTGATTTTAATACCAGAAGACTAGATTGGATTTTTAAATGTGTAACGTTTTCTCTTTAGAAATAAGGGATAGTCACAATACTTTGTGTTTTAATATTTAATTTAATTACAACAAGGTTAACCTTAATATATAAACAAAACTTATGAAAAATTAGAGAAAATAAAAAGGTAGTTGTACCGATTGACTAACTATGAAGAAAAATCAAAGAATAATTAAATATTTGACATAAATATAAATACAAAGCATGTTACAAAATGTAAAGCTTTCTTGAGATATTTCAGTGAGATCGTTTTATCAGAATACGGTCTTTTGATTTTATTATAGAATTACGATGTAAGGAGTGTGTAATATATTTATATATTGATATATATGTTTATATATATTAATTTTTGATATATTAATTTATATATTAATAGAGACTTCTAATCCTATTTCAGTAAAACTTCCATTATCGGACACTATTGCTAGCAGACATCTGTATATAAAGGCCAATTTCCATTGCTAAAATAGCTAAATTAATTTTATATATTAATTTTGATGTATTAATTGGTATATTAATAGACAATTATAATCCTATTTCAGAGTATAATAGAACTTTAATGATCGGACACTATCCTTAGCTAACATCTATATATAAATGCCAATTTAAATTGCTAAAATATCAAAATCATTTTTATATATTAATTTTGATGTATTAATAGAGAATTCCAAACCTATTTCAGAGTACAGTGGGACTTTCGTGAGCGGACACTATCGCTAGCGGAAATCTGTATATATAAAGCCCAAATTTCATTGCTAAAATACCTAAATTTGCCAATTAGGTGTTCTCCAGTAAGATGATTCCTCTCCATAAAGAACTGGTTGTTATTGCAGCTAGGTGGTGTGTCAGAGAGGTAATTTACTGACATTCCAAAAAACGAACGAAAAAAAAACTCGGTATTTTCACCCATTTAAACATCAAGTAAGGAGCTATATTTACGTCAGGGGGGTATCCGTTAGGTTTCTAACGTAAACACAGCCAGATTGTTTTGGTTCCCCTCGCTTCTGATAGGAAAAAAAAAAACGTTCGAGATAAGACCTGAGGCACTTTCATCTCCTAGTAAGTCAGGGTGCAAAAACTCTAAGTGGGAGGTTCTCCCATGGGGACCCACCTAATAAATGACTTCACAGAACGGTTTCAAGTGCTGGGGTCTTGCTATCCTCAAATTCTCCACTCCTAACTTATCCACTTCTCCATACACCCCGCAATTATAGCTAAACCTATGTATTTTAGTGTTAAAGACAAAATATTTATTATAAAATAAATAAAGCTTCCAGGGTTAAGTTTCTTGTACAACCTTTTATTTTCAAGCTTTCGAACTTATCAGTCCTTCAACAGGAGTATCACGTTAACAAATTAATAATAAATAATATTTTATATACACATTATTTTTTAGATTGCGGAATAATTGCAATGACGATTAAAAAAGGTATACACCGATCAAATTAATTGCAAAAAGTATCTTTCCAGTTGTATGTGTGTGTTTGTGTGTGAGGGATTTATTACTACAGTAAAACCTTACTTCGCGACCATTCCTCTTTAACGACCATGTAAGGACGGCGACCAACTTTTAAACTGCAAATTGTCTTCTATATTTTGACATTGTGTATTGTAACAACACACAGCCTCTGAGAATAAGAGTGTATCTGAAAAGAAACTTTTTGCAATTAATTTGATCGGTGTATACATTATCTTTTACATATTTTAAATACCTATGATATATATTAAGAGAAAATATATTACATTATTTCTGTGCGAAAAAATAACTTTCTGAAAATATACGTGTATGGTAGATGATACATGCTGGTTGAACGATATCTCGAGACTTCAAATTAAATTTAATAAATTCGTGAACTATTGTGTTATATATTAGAAGAGTGCCTACATCTATGGGATAGTATTTGACCATATTGTTTCGTATGTTTCTGATATTTCAATGCATCTGTTCATGCTTTTTTTCTGATAAACTATTTATGCACGTATGGTTCTTTTTTTTTGTTCGTTTGTAAACAATTTTTTACTTCCCTTACTGTAATTAAACAATATTAGGAGGCCCCTTGCTCATCAGTTTTGAACCCTCTCAGCGGTTTCGTCAGTTCTTGTAATTTGTGACAATGGCCAACCACGTATATATTTAAAATAGGAGAAAAATAAGTTATTCTGATGCATTAGCGCGCCATCTGTTATGAAAATTCGAAACTATTATAGACGCGGAATTTTCTATTAAAAATAAAACAATTTCTACTGCCCTTACTGCAATGGAAAAATTGGAAGGGTTCACCACTGATGAGCCAGACCCTCCCATTAATTTTTTCATTGCAGTAAGGGCAGTAGAAATTGTTTTATTTTCAATAGAAAATTCCGCGTCTATAATAGTTTCTAATTTACATAACAAAAGAATTTAGAGTGATTTGGTAAACTAATACAATTTCCGATACAGAGTCCTTGAATGGAAATGAAAATCTACTGTGTGAAGTTCACGGATAGATTTTGGTCAGAATGGATAAAATAAAAAAAGTGTCAAGGGATGGGAATCGAACCCACGACCTTCCGCTTACCGGGCAGATGCCATGACCACTAGGCCACATGACCACAATTTATAATTGTAACAAATAGTATTTGAATCAAAACATTCAATCGGGTAAAACACGGGCGTTGCCCGGGTCATTCGGCTAGTATTTTATAAGAGCCTAGCTCAATAAGGCTGAATCCTTCCAGTGGAATTTATATATATATATTTATCTACAATATTATCAAAACTTATATCCATAGATTTGATAAATACCATTGCAGCCGAGAATTTCTCGAAATTGACAGCTATATGAGCATAATATTCCAATACAATATTTGAGGAGGTTTGGTAGATTAAACTGGTGAAACCTCTGGGAAAGGTCACCGCTTGAGTCAGTACCAAATCATTAATTTTTCCAATGCGGTAAGTACAGTAGGATGTTTTGTTTTATTTTTTAAATAAAGTAAAAATATATTGCTAAGTATAAAATAAAAGGATTTAAAAGCGCGAATGTTTCTTTTATACATAAAACGAACTTCTACTGTCCTTACTGCGATGAAAAATCCTTTTATTTTATATATATAGATGGCGCGTTATTGCTTTGTGTTAATTTATGCCTAACTGGTCTTGTCTTTATAGTTTGCTGAAGAGCATTGCTCGAAGCGAATATTTGAATGTAATTCTACTGTCCTATAAGCTTATGTCCATAGTTTACTTGAAAACCATTTCTAAGATTCCATCCTTCAGTGTAGCATATAAAAGCAGAATGATCCAATACAGTATTAGAGCTCTGAGAAGCGGTCTGGTGGATTAAATTGGCGAAACCGCTGGGAGGGTTCACCACTGATGAGCTAAGCCCTCCCAATATATTTTTTCATCGCAGTAAGGACAGTAGAAGTTCGTTTTATGTATAAAAGAAACATTCGCGCTTTTAAATCCTTTTATTTTATATATAAAGATGGCGCGTTATTGCTTTGTGTTAATTTATTGCTAAGTAGTTTCATTTTTTAATAAGAATGTCGCGCAATGTAAAATACAATGTACTAATGCGGCCTATAGCGTTAAACTAAGATATACTTGTTGGTGTTTGTTCCAATTTGATAAATATGATGTTGGGACTTATTCATGGATCATAACGCCAACTTGGAGTCCATGGTTTCAAGCTCTCAGAACTCTATAAATTAAACTGTAGTTTTGTGAATGAATCTTATAGTCAGAGCGGTTTCGTATTCTAAAGAATCGATACATTATGTAAAATCGGAAGATAGAATTATCTGATATATAAATTGTAACAACACACTGTCTCTAAGGATAAGTTTATTGTTTTATATAAACGATCTCTCAAGCTTTCAGGTGTCTCAAACTCTACAGGAATATATAACGATCCAGTAGAACGGTTTGTGATACCAGAAAACTTGAGAATATCGTTTAGATAAAACAAGAAACTTATTCTCAGAGGCTGTGTGTTGTTAAAATACACAATTTCAAAATATAGAAGACAATTTGCAGTTTAAAAAGTTGATAGCCATCCTAATATGGTCGTTAAAGAGGAATGGTCGCAAAGTAAGGTTTTACTGTAGTAATAAATCTCCCACACACACCGCTGTGAGGGTTCACCACTGATGAACCAAGCCCTCTCAATATATTTTTTCATCGCAGTAAGGGCAATAGAAGTTTGTATTATGTATAAAAGAAACTTTCATGCTTTTAAATCCTTTCATTTTATATGTATAGATGGCGTGTTATTGCTTTGTGTTAACAAACACACACATACAACTAGAAAGAATATCATTCCGGAACCAATAACTTCTATAGTTGTGAATCCATGTAAATTTGAAGGAAAAATAGATTTTCTATAAATTCTTGAGTGGAGGAAGGAAGAATATATTCCCCAGGAGAATGTACCAGCCTCACTGACTGACTATTGGTAGGATATAATCAATCAATCAATACAATCGATAGCATGGTGTTGTCGCCAAGGTAGATAGATCACAAATTGAAGACATGGTTACTGCCATCAATAATATTTGTTCCAAGCTTATACTGTAATCATGGCCACTATATATATATAGAGATTTTTTTTATTTGAGATTTAAAAATATTTTATTGATATCATACAAAAGTCAATGGTAATAGTATAAAAGAATTATAAAGATTTAAAAATATATATATGGAAAAGAATCCATTAATGAGCTCTAATCTTCCCCGGCAGACACCATCAAAAGTCTTAAGTTTTACAAGCTTGATACCTTAATATGATTGAGTGGAGATAAGAAAGAAGAAGATATGGAAAAGATTAAAGAGTAAACTATATACAGTTATGTAAAGTCCAGTAGACAACAACAAAGAGTCCTCCTCCAGACAGTAATTTCTCCCCTCATCTCAAGACTCAGAAAGAATCTGTGTATTGATAACTTGGCAGACGCGAGGATGGCGTCGTCATCCAGCCCTAGAACTAAGAGCCAGTAGCCCTACAGGTCGGGTGGTTGTATGATGTTGAAGGCTTCCTGTATGAGGGGCCTGATGGAGCTTTAGGACCAGTAGCGGTGGGCCAACGTCAGGTCACTAGAATCACAGGCGATGCAGGTCTCTCGAGTAGAGGCCGAATGTGCAGGATGGGGAAGAACGTGTAGGGCTATCTGTATATAACATAGAGACATACTTGATACACATTCACTTATATAAATGTCAATTACAGCTATTATAATAGAAATAGAATTTCCTGGACATAGCCCGTTATATGACATAAATAATTAAAAGGATAATATTCATGTATCAAAAATGACATCTCTACCTGTTGTTGATCTTTCGTTATAATCAAACGATAAACAAAATACATTGTTATATTGTTTTATTGTATTTTAAAAGGAATATTTGCCCCTATTTTGTTAATATAAATATAGAAGTATTTGTTTTATTATCCCTAGTACACGTGGTACAGGCCAGTGGGTAGAAGTTTGGGACTGCTTTCACTGTAAGTACACCACATGTCTACACATGTAAAAGCAGTTCGACTTTTTCAATTACAAATGTGCCAGAGTCCCGTTTGGTTACTTGCATTTGCTGATGGGGTTGGAATTTTGCAAGATTCAGGGGCCATTGGCACATTTTTTCAATTAGAAAAATTGCCCAATGCGGGATTCAATTCTATGTCGTACCGGTCGAAAACCAACGGTTAGACTTTCCTTCCACCGACCCCCAATATAGAAGTATAATAATATGAAGAGGAAATTAAAGTAGAATCTTATATATGTGAATATGAAAATATATTTTGAAAAAATATTTCTTTCTTTAAATTAAAATATGTTGGGATAATTAACAAAAGTTATAACTGAGCTAATATATCCTATATCGGGTCGTCACCAGGAAAAACAAAGTTTAGAAAAGGTCTCCTGAAATACTCGACATTTGATAGGTGAGAAAACTTTCCTACTCTGTATTAAATGCCTCTCTCTCAGACACACAAAACCCTAGCCTCACCATAACACATCCTGAATGTATCGGATTAAACAGAAAGGAATTATGCCTGAACTCTAAAGAAGTCTGTAAAAAGCTAGATCTATACAAATTACTAACGCGCCATTTATATATAACAGATGAAGACATTAAGACGCGAATGTTTTTTTTTTTTTTCAAAAATAAATTAAACTTCTACAGTCCTTACTGCGATGAAAAAATATTGGGAGAGCTTTTCTCATAAGTGGTGAACCCTCCCAGCGGTTTCACCAATTTAATCTACCAGACCGCATATTTAGAGCTCTAATACTGTATTGGATCATTCTGCTTTTATATGTTACACTGAAGGGTGGAATCTTAGAAATGGTATTTAAGCAAACTATGGACATAAGTTAGATTTTCACAATCTCCAGAACTTGAGTGAAGACTGGAACAAGCACTACCACTATTAAGAAACTTTTTTCTATGAAAATTAGACACTTCGGCCAGTTAGAGTTTTTTTTTTCTCAACGTTTCGACAAAAATCTTTTGTCTTCGTCAGGAGAAATAAATAAAAAATAAAGCATTTGGCAAGGCGCTAAAAATTGTTCTCTTTTACTGAACATTTTTAACGCCTTGCCAAATGCTTTGTTTTTATTTATTTCTCCTGACGAAGACAAAAGATTTTTGTCGAAACATTGAGAAAATAAAAAACTCTAACTGGTCGAAGTGTCTATTTTAATAGAAATATGAATGCTGGCCAAGAAACCTCTATCTTCAGGATTAAGAAACCTATTATATATGCATAATGAAGAGGATGTTTCACACATACACATTCTACTGTGATGAATTAGGATATCAGAATTTCTTACTGGTGGGCAGCTAATTGACAAATTTAGGTATTTTAACAATGAAAATTGGTCTTCATATATACAGATTTCCGCTAGCGATAGTGTTCGCTGATGGTACTTATAATGTACTGAAATAGGATATTAGAATATCTTACTGGTGAGTAGCTAATTGACAAATTTAGGTATTTTATCAATGAAAATAGCTCTGTTCTAAATGACTACAAATCCTACAGATCTAATTCTGCAAAGGGGGCGTTGATCTCAGTGGCAGATTCTAGGCGTTGATTGATCCATTTTAAAATGTCCCGCCATCCATCTCCAGAGAGGGAGGTGTTGCTGACTCAATCTGTGGATTCCACACAATCAATGGCTTTTCCTTCACTTGCTTTTTGGAATCGAAGAAGGATTCCTAAAGAAATCCCATCTAAACTATCAGCCACATAGTCTGAGATTATATCTATAAGACACCTCCCTCATTCAGCAAAAGAATTTTTCACTATATTGAGTGCAGAATTATGCAATTTGCAAAATTATATCTGTAGGATGTTTAGTCATTTAGAACAGAGTTATTGTCTCTCTGTGTGTGTTAAACATATTCTTCATTATCCATATATAATAGGTTTATTAATAGTATGGAACGCTTCACGATTTTGCTTGTCATCCTTGCGCAGGGGCCATGCTAATCTTCTCTGTATCGTTCCAATTTTAGTATATGTACCGCCGAACAAGTTTCTTAATAGTAGTAGTGCTTGTTCTGGTCTTCACTCAAGTTCTTGGAGATTATGAAAATCTAACTTATGTCCATAGATTGATTAACTTCAATTTTATGGATTTATAATTGATGATAAAAACTAATATATTAAAATTCTCTTATTATATCCTTCTATTTTTTTTCTTTTTGGATTTAATATTCTCAGTAAAGGGATGTATTGTAATTTAACAGGGTTTATTTTATAAATATATGCTCTCAATAACAGGCGTGCATATTCCATTTACATCAAATTGGGAGAATTTCCTCAAATTAAATAAGAATGGTATATATATATATATATACAGTAGAACCTCCCTCTAAAGGACACCTAGGTGCAGAGCCGAAGTTTCCTTTAGAGAGATATGTCCTCTTACCGGAGAGTTGTTAAATAGTAAAAAAATGGTAATTTTGCAAATGAAAACTATCCTTTGTAGAGAGGTGTCCACTAACGGGGTGTCCGCTAAAGGGAGGTTCTACTGCATATATATATAATGAACATATGGTGACTTGGTCAAAACCTGCATCTATTAAGGTAGATCAAAATGTTATTATCAAAAATAAGTTAAATTAAAGGATTTAAGCACGAATGTATTTCTTTAACACATAAAACAAACTTCTACTGTCCTTACTGCGATGAAAATATTTTGGGAGTGCTTCGCTTATCAGTGGTGAACCCTCCTAGTGGTTTCGTCAATTTAATCCACCAGACCGCTACTGTATTGAATTATTCTGCTTATATATGCTACACCCAAGAGTGGGATCTCGGATATCGTATTTAAGAAAATATAGACATAAGCTTATAGGACAGTAGAATTACATATAAATATAAATTAGATATACATTGAAGGGGGTCGGTGGAAGGATGGTCTAAACCGTTGGTTTTTGACCGCTACGACCCGGGTTCGATTCTCGCATTGAGCACTTTTTTCTGATAATAAAAATGCTTAAATGGCCCCCGATTCTTGGAAAAGTCCAACCCCACCAGCGAGTGCAAGTAACCAAACGAGACTCTGGCACATTTGTAAGTGCAAAGTCGAACTGCTTTTCACATGTGTAGACATGTGGTGCACTTACAGTAAAAGCAGTCGCCAACCTCTACCCACCGTGATTATCATGGCTGGACCAAGAGTACTAGGGATAAGCAAAAAAAAAAAAAGATATACATTGAATCGTCGATTAGCCAAGTTCTGTTAGGATATTTTATATAAATAAATATTGGGACGTTAGCGATACCTTTTAACTCATATTTGATCCTCCTGGAGCCCTGGGGAAATCTTTAATTGCTCTCGACATGGCTTCCAGTTGGATGGCTGTGTCCAATCAAACACTTCGCAGCTTCATGGCTTGATTCTATTTATTGGCAGAAATACCCTCTCCTTACATACTGTTGATAAACTATCTGTAAACGCTCAAAATCATCGAATAATTATCCAATTCTTGTATTGCGGTATAACTTATGATGTGATTCTGTACATTCTGCATAGAGATTTTCAAAAATATATTTTTAGTGAATTTGAAAATAAAAGGAAGGGACGACTTATCAGTATCTATTATATTTATTCATTCGACTCTTAGTTCACTGCTGTCACATGACTCTCAACAGCCAATCAGTGTTAAGATTAATAAAGTAAACATATTACCTTTTCGCTCAGTGATTCTGCATATAGAATTGTTAAATAAATCACTGGTGGGTTGATTCTTAGAATTTCTTTTCGTTTCAATCATAATTAAAGAGCCGGTTTAATATTAAATTAAAACTACTCACACACACAATTGTAAAGTAACTCATTTCTTCTATTGATATATTGCCAGATTTCAAACCATGACTACAGCCTACAACCAAGAATCATACTTGAAAGCTTGCACTTTTATCTTAATAAAGAAACATATTACAATTATACTGATTGGTATATTATGTTTATTCTTTCGCAATTATTTTAAGAATCCTTAACCAGTTCGAGTGTATACCAATTTACAGTTGAGTTCCAATCTTGGAAAACTTAATCTGATCTAATGATTACAAACAAGCATTCTACTTGAGAGAGCTTGCCGTTTTATCAACTGTCCTGGTGTGGAACTAACATCTACTCACATATTCTCATGCCCAGCAATGGCCGCAGCCTTGCAAAAAAAAAAATTGACATAGACCCAGAGTAGCAGCTTTACACACCCAAGATAGTGGACATTGCTGCTTCTGTGATAGAGATGCATGGAGACATATGAGACTCTTCATTGGACACGACAACAACAGCAACTTTCGCAATTATTTTAAGAATCTTTAACCATCACAGAAGTGTGTTCGCGGATTCCTAGATACATAGGGAATTCCGGCTGCAGCTGTTTGATTGCCTTACCAAACTTGACGTCCCCAACCGCTCCCTCTGATCCAATTCTTCCATCTCCAACTCTTTTACACACACACTTCTCATCCATCTTCTTCATGCTCCCTCCCCTTCCATCATTTGCAGGTGTTTGAGACGGATTATTGGGCTCCTCCACGGCTCACTCTACCACCCAAATTAGAACAGCCCGTGTGAATCATACCCCTTCTAATTCTGTTAACCGTTATGATGAAAAACGAAAGGATGAAATGTATATATCAGGTTGTTACATTAAGCAAAACGTGCATCTTCTAATGTCATGAAATTGAACGTTTCTGATGGTATGTGCCATCAATCGTTGTTTTTCTTTTATTTTCCGGAAAATTTTAATCAATAAAATTCTTAATTCGGTTGCACATTGCCAGTTATTTCTGTTATTAGTGCTTTATATGAGACATATATCACTATTCTGAAATAAAGTCATGTTATAAAGTAGTGAAATACTTTCCAATAATTATCTATTCATGATGATATTGTGAAAAACGTTTAAAAATACAAAGATATTTCCCCACAATGAGTTTCTTTTTAATTTTTAAATAATTATCCTTCCTTATATCTATAAAAATGAAATGCGAAATCGATGTTTGTTATCGCTTCACGCAAAATCTACTGACTCAATCATTATGGAATTTCGCATGTAGGTAGCTGAAGATTTCGTTTAACATATAGGCTATTCAAAAAACTAAAAAAGTTAATGTGCTTTTTTTTTTAAATAAAAAACGAAAAAGCGTTAGTTCCAGCCTTTTACCGCTTGGGCGCAGCACTGGTCGCGACGATAAATGAATTTGATTGGTTAATAATTACCACGTGGTTTGTTTACACGATGAATGTTAGTTTTTTCACACGATGAATGTTTTTAAAAGGTAAGATTATCCAATCGCCGTGAAACTTTAGGAAGGTATTTACTATACTACTGGGAATATTTCTGGTTTGAATTTGATTTGAAATAAATATTCTTGGCAATTTTATTTGCAAATTTTCTACTTTCACTCGCAAGCAGCGCCTCTAGCGGAGTCTGGTGAAATTATATTTATAAATTGTAACAATGCTTAAAATGTTTTCCAAATATAATAAATTTAATTTGAGAATTTAGTAATATAATATTCCAATGACGTAAAAAATACTTGGCATTTCAATATTAATATATATTTAAAGAAAAAATTGTAACGTTTTTGTGTTAAATGTTAAAATGTAATGTTAAAATATATTTTTACATTGTTAATTTAATTTACTGTTGTTTTATAAAAATGATGATGCAACTTTAATTGTTGTTGTGAAAATATATTTATTTACGGAGCTGCTAACCATAATAAATGATTTTTGAGCCCCTAATTGTTGTTGTTTATTATCGTTTGTTTATATAAAAAAATTACATTGTATGTCATGATGATAACAAAAATGAATTTTCAAATTAATATATGTAATATAATGTTGAGATCCGGTCGACTCTCTGTAATAATGTGTTGGGATCCTTATCTGTGATTAGGGATCCTGTCGACTAGCTGTAATAATGCGTTGAGGTTTGGTAAGCCTGTTGTAGAACCTCTTCGACTCTCGCTATAAGTTGTGGCAACCGAGGGTCAAACCTGTAGTAACCGCGAGGGACAGTCAGGGCGTGGAGAGTTTTCCCGTACCTCTCTGCACCTTGTAGGACCTTTAACAGTTCTCACAAAGTACAGGCAGTCGTGGTCGAGGCAGAGTGGAAACTTGGAATGTCCACACACACAAAAAACGAAGAGACACAGTTGAAAGAAAGTTCCTTGAATAGATAAAAAGCGAGCCAAGAGCTAAGATGGAGATAGAAGATTCCTTACTGTTTTACATGGTGAATGAGGGGGACTTTGGAGACAACCGGCGACGCGCTGATGGGGAACTGGACTGAACTGGCTGTTGCTACGCGGCCTTTTTATACGATCGCTCTGACTAAGAGAATTGGGTCATGCACGTGTCGATGCTACTCGAGACACGGCACGTGTCGCTGATATTCGAGTCTGGCGCCTACCTGTCGGCTAACAATCTATCTTTAGAAGTTACTTTGGGATCTCTCAATCTTGCTTTTAACTTGGCTTTTAATCTATTATATTTTATTTATTCATCCTCAGTACATTACATATGGTGGTGCAAGGAGACATGTCAATTATGCGTATAATTAGTTAGTTTATAATTAGTTCTATATACAACATGACAAGCTTGTTATACGTATTACATAATATAGGGTTATTGGTTTAAATTATCATAGATGGGCCCCGTGAGTGAAAGGGTTTATCCGGGTTTAAGCGGGTAAAGCCTCTCTAACACAGGTAAGTAATTAGAATTTATTTTAATTAATTAAAACTGTGAGGGTAAAGGGCTATAACAAGATATTTATTTGGCTATATCTGAAAATTAAAAAAATAAAAATTATGTTTAATTTAAAAGTTATGATATTCATTATAAAAGAGAACTGTAGATAAAACCTTTGTTTGCTAAAAAAAATAATGATGATGTTCTAAGAGATTGTTGGCGGGTGTTGGAAAGGGTTAGGGGTTGAAGAATATGCAATTGTAAGTGTTGCACAGACAATCAAATACTGAGATCCAGGTGCAAAGCGAGGATATAGACTTGTGCGTCTTCCTAGGCAATGTTTCACCTGTGATCCTGTATAAGGTTACAGTGCTTTGTCACAATTGTAGGGTTATTGGTTGAAAAGATGTTGAAGAAAAGAACTAATATGATTGAAAGGGGTGGTAGAGCCATGCGATAAGTAGAATTGTTGTAGCGACAGTAAGTTGTCTGACTTGACTTGAAATCAAAGGTTGATTGTGATCCGCTAGAGCTGAAAAAAATTGAAAATTGAAAAATGTGAACGCTTTGTGCATGCGTTGGTGATGTGCTCTGCGGATGATTGAAATAAACTTTTGAAACGTGTTCAGACCAAAAAGTTGAGACTTGTACTTCTGGGGAACGGTGTTTTCAAAGAGTTTGTTGATTTACGAAATCAAAAGAAAAATTGTCAAGCAGTACTGTCGTTTCTAGCAATGGCTGAAATAGGTAGTGAGAAAGTATAGGGAATTAGTTAAAGAATATGATTGTTGAAAACGATTGTTGTAGATGCCCGATAGTTGATGATAAACATTGTCATATAATAAAGTTATTTAAACAAAAATATAGTGAATAAAAAGATAAAAATGTGATTGCGGATAAAAAAAAGTATAAGTGGATAAGATCAAACATGTACTATAAAAAAGATATAATAATGAATTAGTAAAATATAAAAGATATAATAATGAATTTTAAAAAATGATTATTGAAAGAATTAAATGTTTTGTCATTGTTAAAATAAAGTTGTTAAAATAATGTTGGAATAAAAATTTGATTATAATTGAAAAGTAAAAAAAAATTAAAAAGAATAATTATTCAAGATTTTATACAAAAAAATATAATATAATTAAAGGTTATTAATGATTAGATAAACAAATGGAGCAAAAAATGTCTCTTTTGAAGAAAAGTTAAAAGAAAACAAAAAATATTCGTTCCTGAAAAAAAAAGAAAGGAACATATTCACACAATGTCTAGGTGTAGGTCCAAGATTATTGGTGTCTTTAGTTTGACCTATGGGGAGGCAATGTGGCCCTATGTCGCTTTGGTCCGGTCTGAGAAGTTGGTCTTTGCCAGATCTTCCCGATTATATTATGTGAGACCAGACGGGGAGCGATCTTGATTCTTAAAATTGGATGGTATTGACGAAGATGATTGTAATATATAACAATAAAGGGTTAACATTATAAAAGATGGCGTTCTAGTTTAGAAAAAATATTCCATACTGGGCGTGAAAATAATGTAAAAGTTGTAAAACACACAATGATAATTGAAGATATAAAGTTTTATGATAATTCAATATTAAAATTCAAATTAATAAGTAAATTGGGTAATGATTGGTAAGTCAATCAGTTGATAATTGACAGGTTATTTGGTGGACACGACAATCTAGCATTCTGCTGTGCCAAGGTACGGCCTAATAAATTGGAGGTGTTAATGTTAACCTGACGCCGCTGCAACTGTTTATTGATGTTGGCGGACGTGAGTCACCCTGCTGGCTGGAAAAAAATCTCTCAGCACAGTGGTACTTGTCTATTTGAAAATATAGTCTTCTCGGTGTTCGCAAGCGTTGTGTCTCGACGATGTTGCGGACTTAATAAAAAATGTTATTCAATGATGTCAGGTTAGATGTGCGTAAAAGTGCGACTTCAACGTAGACACGCTTTGGTGAGGTGTCACAGGCATGAAGGCGTCTTGGGCCTGTTAAATGAGAAAATTGTTGTGGTGCGCTGTATAACACTTAGTAAGTGGATTGAATAGAAAGGTGTCACGTGAAGTCTGTTCTTGGTACAGCATCTAACTTGTTTCCGAAAAATAACAAATTTATTAGTCATGGGTGGTTGTTGTACGAAACACATCGAGAATTTTCAGATTGTTATAGAGGTGGCATGTTTATCGTGAAATCTTTGTGTTCGCGACGATATGGAGCTCGTGTGGTTCGAAATTGGCTGTGTTGAAGTTCGTTCCGAGGGATGTGTGAATTATTAATAATTATGTATGTAAAAAGAAAAGGACGAGGGAGTGTAGCTATGTTGGAATTTTTAACTTGTTTTGGGGAAGGACAGTTACATTTCTAGTTGTGCTTTTGAAGATATTGTATCTTTCGATTTTTGTATTAAAAAAAAATGCGTTTCATCTATGTTTATTAAAATTTGAATATATTTTTTAAATCGTTGCTTATGTTAGTGCGTAAATTATACTTGTAAAAGGGCAATGGCATGATAGTGACTTATAATTTGAATGGGGCGTGTACATAAAATAGTGAACATAACAATGATTTTTTGCAAAGTTTTGTGTATTTAATTAAGACATTGGTGTTTTTTGGTATAAAAATAAGGTATTAAGAGAAACACACAAATAAGTTTAGAATTATGATTCGAGTAATTTAAATATAATATGATTTTTTAGGTAACATTGAAAGTAATGAATTAAAATTTAAAAGTTGCTTAAAATAAAGTAAAAAATGATAAATGAGGGTGTACAATATTTAAAATTTGAATTGAAATGCTATAAAAATGGTAAAATTTGATTTAAAAGGATTACAGTGAAAATAAACATTAAATTTATGGAAAATCAAGTTGTTAGCATGAAGAGAGAGTTAAGTAGATTTTTTTAAAAACTCACAGTTTTTATGATTGTTCAGTCAGGAGACTTGGTCTTTGGTTGTTGTCCTGATGACGTGGAAGGCGTCTTGTAGAGCTTGTAGAAGCTTGTGACTTCTGTTTGGCGATGGTGGCATGTCGTCTGGATGGTTGCGTAGTAAGGTCGAAGGTGGGTAACTTCTCACCGGCTTATTTTGTGGGATGTTCGGCTGTGTCGTTGGGGGGAAGATTGCTTGGTCGTTTTGTTGGAATGGCGTGCTTGTTCCTCCATCTTGCTTCTTGGCTCTTTTCTATCTGGACAGTCTTTACCTTCTTCGTTGTGGTCTCCTTCGTTGTGGTAATCCTGTCGACTCTCTGTAATATAATGTTGAGATCCGGTCGACTCTCTGTAATAATGTGTTGGGATCCTTATCTGTGATTAGGGATCCTGTCGACTAGCTGTAATAATGCGTTGAGGTTTGGTAAGCCTGTTGTAGAACCTCTTCGACTCTCGCTATAAGTTGTGGCAACCGAGGGTCAAACCTGTAGTAACCGCGAGGGACAGTCAGGGCGTGGAGAGTTTTCCCGTACCTCTCTGCACCTTGTAGGACCTTTAACAGTTCTCACAAAGTACAGGCAGTCGTGGTCGAGGCAGAGTGGAAACTTGGAATGTCCACACACACAAAAAACGAAGAGACACAGTTGAAAGAAAGTTCCTTGAATAGATAAAAAGCGAGCCAAGAGCTAAGATGGAGATAGAAGATTCCTTACTGTTTTACATGGTGAATGAGGGGGACTTTGGAGACAACCGGCGACGCGCTGATGGGGAACTGGACTGAACTGGCTGTTGCTACGCGGCCTTTTTATACGATCGCTCTGACTAAGAGAATTGGGTCATGCACGTGTCGATGCTACTCGAGACACGGCACGTGTCGCTGATATTCGAGTCTGGCGCCTACCTGTCGGCTAACAATCTATCTTTAGAAGTTACTTTGGGATCTCTCAATCTTGCTTTTAACTTGGCTTTTAATCTATTATATTTTATTTATTCATCCTCAGTACATTACATATGGTGGTGCAAGGAGACATGTCAATTATGCGTATAATTAGTTAGTTTATAATTAGTTCTATATACAACATGACAAGCTTGTTATACGTATTACATAATATAGGGTTATTGGTTTAAATTATCATATATATATAATTCATTGAGAAAAAAAGAAATAATTAATTATCAAATTCACAAAAGTGACAATATCTTATTTAAAATATAATAAATATTTTTAAAAAAATTATGTGTTTTAAAAATATATTTAAATGCATATAACAATATTTATATTTATATACGTTTATAAATCAATATATAGGTGGATTGGATGTTTTCTAGAATCGTTTTAACAAATGTTCGTTAGGCAAACTTTTACTCGGATAAAAAACTGTGCGAAGCCGGGTACATTCGCTAAATACAGTTATTTACAAATTTTCGTTTGTGGCAAGATACTATTCCTTCAATTTCAAATTATCGAGAAGACCAATTAATACTGATTTTTTTCAACTTATCGAGTATTTTTCAAGGGACCGGGAAAAAATTATCGAGAGTGTAGACAAGTATGGATTCAGTAGGGATTGGATGTTTGCTAGAATCGTTTTAACAAATGTTTGTTAAGCAAACTTTTACTCGGGTAAAAATCGGGCGAAGCCGGGAACATGTTTGTCGGCTATGCAAGCCCTCAATATGTAACTAATCTCGCTGAAATTTGAACAGGACAGAGAGTTAAATCTGGAAGTTTTTTTGTCTCACTTTAACCAAGAAAAATTATAATTAGCCAAGTACTGAGCAACAATATTTTTTTAGTCAGAAATGATGATGACAATATTGCTGTATCATGCTTGATTGCATTAAAAAAATCTTTTGGAGAATATTCATTAAAGCAGACCACGGGCGAAGCCAGATGATGATTAATAGTAGGCAGGAACAAAATTCTACCAGCGAAACATTCACTCGAGCAGAAGACACACGAAGCCAGGTCATCTCTATATATAAAATATCGTTTATCGGCCTTTTGGCTAAGATCATGTAGTATATCTCTAGATATTTTTATTTATGTATATCTTTTTAAAAATCTATTCAGTAGAGAGTGGATATGTTTGCTCGAAAAATAAATTTCATATATTATATAAATATATGACGTAACGAATATAATTATCATTATTATCATAATATTCTGTGTGTTCCAGAATATTATTATCAATAATATTCGTTAGGCAAACTTTCACTCGGATAAAACCCGGGCGAAGCCGGGTACACATCCGCTAGTATATATATATATGTTATAAATAAAGATGAATGAGATTTCTGCTGATTTTGGAATTGTTGAGATTATGCTATGGTGATGCAGTCGTGGGAATAATAAAATAATTTTGATCAGAGATTTCTTTATTTGAGGAATATATAAAAGAACATAATTTGATAAAAGTAATGCCTGACTTAAGGCGAGTAGAATAAGGAAAACAAAAGATTATTCACATAATGTACAAAAGTTTTGAGCCGGCCATTGGGATAAAACAACGAGTTTTTATAGGGGAAGAGTGACCTCTGACGGTCAATTTAACAGACTATTTGAATCTATGAAATTATAATTTTAAATAAAATAATATTTTAATATAACATATATATATGATATTTCTTGTAATATATAGTCGATGATTTTTATTAAGCCCGTTGAAGAGCGATTATCGTTTGAAATCTAGCATTTTAAAATAAGAAGAAAAACACACACACACACACACTTTGTGGGGAAATATTTTGTATATATCCAACAATGTCTACATTTACCAAGATGGGTTTTTAAGCTTTATACCCTCTATTTGTTAAATTTCCCATTATTGCTTATAGATTCCTGAGTACATTTAAATAGGTGGTGAAGAATGTTACACATGTTTAGTTGAACCCAATGACTATTTTCTTGAATAATGACTATCTGTGTGTTTTCTTAACTCTGATATGTATGGTGACGACCTTTATTGGGAGATATCACTCTATGCCGGTATCATTAAATCTCTGTTCTCCAGAAGAATTGATATTGTTTTAAATCCAATATACACTCATGGACAAAACTTAAGGAAGTGAAAACTCTTTAATGTCGCCTTTTATCTTTTTTTTTTTAATTGGAGACAAAGGCAATTTTGTTTACACTTAGTTATCTCTTTTTCAATAAAGATCACTGTGTGTATCAAAATCTTTAAGAATTATTGTCTGGATCTCTCTCTCTCTCTCTCCCGATATACACACTAAAAGGTACCAACTTCCCCAAGTTTTTTTCTATGAGTGTATTTGAGCGTGCATGTTTTACTTTTTAAATAAACAATTCTCTCTACTGGCTTTACTGGAATGGGAACAATATTGGGAGAATCTGGTTTATTAATGGTGAATATAGGGTGTATTAAACTGGTTGGGAAGGTTCCCTACTGATGAGCCAAGCCCTCCTAATTTTTTTTTTTTGTATTGGATAAAAGAGCTGTAATTCAACACACATTATAGGTGATTTTTAAATAGTTAATAATTCTGTTTTAATTATAAGACAATAACGCGCCATTTATATATACAGTTAAACCTGTCTATAGCGCCCCCCTCTTAGGACTCATCAAAATAGGGTGATATAGAGAAGGGGTGCTATAGACAGGTCACTTTTAATCTAAATCGCATCGTACTACGTATTTAAAATCGGGCGCTATGGAGAGGAAGACGCTATTTAGAGTGGGCGCTATAGACAGGTTTAACTGTATATAAGAAATAAAAATATTTAAGCACACAACTTAAATATAAAACACATTTCTACTGTCTTTACTGCGGTGAATAATATATTGGAGGGGCCTGGCCCAGAGGTTTCGCTAATTTAATCTACCAGACCGCTTTTTAGAGCTCTAATATTGTATTGGTCCATTCTGCTTATATACGATGCACTGAAGGGTGGAATCTTAGAAATGGTATTTAACTAAACTATGGACATAATTCTGTCAAGTAAGAAGTTTCAGAAGATGGGTTTCTTTTAATTGTAAAACATTACAAGCTTTCGGGCAACGCCCTTCTACAGGTAAAATAAAAATAAAAACAAAATTTAAAGGTAAATTAAGGCAACTAAGCAACTGAGTATTAAACAATGTAAATATATATGCTTAGTTGCCTTAATTTACCTTTAATATTTGTTTTTATTTTTATTTTACCTGTAGAAGGGCATTGCCCGAAAGCTTGTAATGTTTTACAATTAAAAGAAACTCATCTTCTGAAACTTCTTACTTGACATATCTTACTGGAAGAGTCTTTGACCTTTACTCGGACATAATTCTGTTTAATTAATTATTTAAATGTATAACCGATTAGTAATGTGAAACATGACTTTACATGTTACTTGACCGTTACATTTCTAACCTAGAAACTATACATTCGGTGGACAGGGGCAGTTGACAGCCAATTAGTGGTGTCCCCAGGCCCAGCCAAATGGGCAAACTTTAGCACTCCGTCGGCGTGATAGTGGGCCGCTTTACGACATGCCTTATCTTAGCGCCCCGGGGCTCGCACCGCACACCATAAATCAAACCCGTCTGGTATATGCCTGCATCGACGTTTCCCCAACTTTTTATTGAGATCTTTAAAAAAAAAACAATTTTCAAGGTCTCTTCTAACTTCTTACTTATTCGTTGTTGAGATTCTACAAACTCATATTTACTAGAGTTATAAAAATAAACGTCTTGTGTGAGCTTAGACATCAACTCAAGGATTCACAGACATCAACAAGAGAGTTTATGCTATAGCGAAGTGGGAATAGTACATATTATATTTATATTGATAATAGATCATATCTTGGATCAAATAATTTGCAAAATTACCATTTTTACAATTGAGAAACTCTCCGGTGAGAAGATATCTCTCCCTAAAGGACACTTTGGCTCTGCAATTAGTAATATAATTTAACCAATCCCGATATAAATATTACCTCACAAAGAATAGTAATTATTGCATATTGTATCGATAAATCGCAATTGGAAATTTATAAAATAATACTAATTACAAAGTTTTCCCAAAAGTTCGTAAACACCTGAAAAAAAAAATAGAAATACCAATATTATTCGCCGTTATGTATAATGTCTTTGTATTATGTATAAAGTAATTGTACTATGTATTATTATGTATTCACCAAGTAATAAGAAAAACAAAGTTTTAAGAAAAAAACGAACTTTTAGGACAACCTTATAATAATTTACAACTACAACTCGGTATATAAAGAGGTAAAGGAAGCTTGATGAAAACCTACTTTGAATTGTTGTGTAGAGTTTTAACTAACACGGCTTGTAAGAACCTCGAATCTGCTACAAAGATAAGGTTTTTTTAAATAGAGAGAATTTATAATACAATATAATTCGGCTTATGATTGTAGAACGATATTTGAAAATTATCCCGCATGTGTTTCTTTTTAACGAAAAATCGAAATTTATTTTAAGGAGAAATAACGATTATTTCTATATTTTGTCCAGGGTAGCCTAGTGGACATGGCATCTGGCCGGTAAGCGGAACACTGTGCGTTCGATTCCCATCCCTGGACACTTAATTTTTCCATTTATCATTACTCTTGAGAATTCATCCTTTATACATAATCCCTAAAGTTAGAAATAATCGTTATTTCTTCTTAAAATAGATTTCGATTTTTCGTTAAAAAGAAACACATGCGGGATAATTTTCAAATGTCGTTCTACAAGAGAGAATTTAATTGGAACTTTTTTAATTTTTGCTGTGGAGGTATGCGTGTTGTGGATACGCAATTACCTTGGAATCCTGGAGACCACTAGCCATCAAGATGTGAAATTGATACCAACAGAACAATCCTAATCGACAAGATGATATATAGAAATGTCATCAGGTGTTGTCATCAGACTTAAAAGGAGAGGTAAAAAAACACAAATCAAAAGCTTTGATGGTATCTCCCTAGATTTGCATACAATCTCCCCACCTGGAGTGAGCTCAACAATGGGGCGACACGAGGTGTAGAAAGCGGGGCCGCTCTGACGTGGTTTGAATCCAAATATACAATTGGTCGCGCTGAACCGATTCTTAAACATAGCTTACAGTAGCGTAAGTGACTTAGTTGCTTGGTGGTGGCAGGAAATACTTTCTCTACGCTTTATATTGCTAAAACTCAATATCTGAATTATATTTCCTCAATATAGTTTTAAAATTTATTTATTATTCATCTCTCCCTGTGTCGGACCCGCGTTGGGCGCCACACCACGGAGACTGTATATATAAGGTTATCCCAAAAGTTCGTGTTTTTCTTATTAATTGGCGAATACATAATAAAATTAATTTATACATAATACAAAGACATTATACATAACGGCGAATAATATTGGTATTTCATTTTTTTGCAATAGTTTCGATAAAATAATCCCTTGAATCAATATTAAAATAAAAACATTAAGCCTCCAGGGAAAAGATTATTTTTAAAAAGTATTTTTTATTTAAAAATCTCTCAATCCTTCGGTCAAGTAAACTCTTTTACGGGAGAAAATTTGGAATAACAAACTCGAAAGCACGCGCAACAGAAGCCCGCGTTGATTATGCATTGAAACAAATGCAAACAACCAAAGGACTTTATTTAATTTTTTTATCTTATTTCATTGGCGTATTAATGATGTAAAATATGTTCTCCCGTAGAAGGGCTTTCTTGCCCAAAAGCTTGAGAGATTTTTAAATAAAAAATATTTTAAAAAATAATCTTTTTCCTGGAGGCTTACTGTTCTTATGTTAATATGTGCAACACTATCTATATTGTCCTGGAGATATAGGCTGCTTGGCCGACATTCATATTTTGTGAAAAATGACAACTTGGGTCGTGAAACTAAATTCGAAAAATCACGTGAGAACGCCCTTGCAACATCAGAACAATTTTTAATGCCTTGCCAAATGCTTACTTCTCCTGACGAAGACAAAAGTTTTTTTGTCGAAACGTTGAGAAAATAAAAAACAGAACAATCTATATTTGTTGAAAGCCAATGTAAATATTTGTATTTATTTTTGTATTTGTATTTTGATTTTGTTTATGTATGTTCTTTTCTAAATGTTTGATTTTTTTATATATGCAAATTATATCTTTGATTCATATTTGTTGGCGGATGTAAATTTAGAATTTTTGATGATTTGCATTTGTTTAGATAGATTAATTTTTTAAGTTTTCTTTTTTTAATCGGTGTAGATAGTTCAGTTGGAAATGAAAAGTCTTTTGGTTCGGTCTCTGTGTGGTTGTTGCTAAGTTTTGATATAGGCCTTCTTGGACAACACGTGAACCCAACTTCTGGAAAGTTGTGTGCGTATTGCATTGGATCTACGCTATCGCAACAATAATATTGAAGATAAAGCTGGTCTGGCCGGCATTCATAGTTTTTTTAAATAAGAGACTTTTCGGCCAGAAAAGGTTTTTGGATGAAATCTCTCTCATTTTTAAGAACTATATAATGTTTCTATCAAAAACCTTTTAGTCACATAATAAAAATTTGTAACCAATATTTTATTCGATTTTATTGTGATGCTTTGTAACGATAAATGAAGGTTGTAAAATATTTTTACCTTTTAAATTGATATTTGATATATAGTATCGCACCATTTATTGGGAATAAGTTCTCAGATATGGAAATATAAATTTGACACTAATAGATTTCATACATATTTATAAGGGGGACGGTGGAAGGATGGTCTAAACCATTGGTTTTCGACCGCTACGACCCGGGTTCGATTCCCGCATTGGGCACTTTTTTATGTTTTAAAAAAAGGTTCAATGACCCCGATTCTTGCGAAGGTCCAACCCCAGCAGCGAGTGCAAGTAACCAAACGAGGCTCTGGCACATTTGTAAGTGCAAAGTCGAACTGATTTTCACATGTGTAGACATGTGGTGCACTTACAGTAAAAGCAGTCGCCTACTTCTACCCACCATGATTATCATGACCTGTACCATGTGTACTAGTGATAAGCAAAAAAAAAATACATATTTATTTCAAAATGCGCAAATATTTTTATTATTGCCAATATTCTGGAATGGGTATACGCCAAGTTACATCGAGGAACAAAATTGCAATAAAATGTTAATATATATGTGTAATATCTAAAGAATAAATACACCTAACAATAAATAAAATGTATTTGTTTTGTAGGTGTTTTACATATATTTAAATTCTATAGCGGTTGTATATACGTGAAGTTGTGATTGTGCCTCTCCAAACAGTTTTGTTTCCTGATGAAATTTGGCGTATAGCCATATACAAAATATTGAAAAATAATAAAGATATTCGATCCAAAATGAGAATTTCTAAATAATTTTAAAATAGATTGTTTCAAACGTATATGCATATATTCCATAGCGTTGGAGAGAGAGATTGAGATTGAAACTGATTTATTACAATGTTCATATAAGATTATACAAGGTTAAATACATAAATATGAATAAATAAGATTAATAATGATAGATATATGAATAAATAAATGAAATAATTGATAAATATATATACAAGGTCTTCATTGGTGGCGCCCACCGCGAGAAAGACTCCGCCACCGATGGACTGCGAGAGTTCTTTCCCACAGAGTGGGCAGGTCGAGAGAGAGAGAAATTGCGGGAGATATTTTAAATACTTAATGTACAATCTCATTGCTTACTCTATCCTGTATTACTTATCTCTCCAAGGTTTCTTGTCTTCATGAATTCAGATTCAGCTTTGATTTCATAACGCCCTACAGAAGGAGTTATCAAACTATGGGAAAGGTGGATAAATATTGAAGAGGTAGGATAGATCTTATACCAGATGACATTTCTGGATTTGCACGCCATTCTCTAAGAAAATTTAACAAATATACTTAATCAAGTACTCCGCAAAAAAAGTTTCTTTTCTAGTTTATTATCAGTGATAAGCTTTCGAGTTAAAGAATTCTTCCACAGGCGTTTCTTCCAAATATAAACATTTCAATATAAATATTTGTAAACAGCTCTTACGTTTGATTGGACTCGACCCAATCAGACATTCTGTGAATATTGGATTTATAAATTTACTTCAAATGTTGACTGATACTTTGTTACTAAACACCTTGCCTTTACCATTACTATTTTACTTGAACATGTGTCAATCGATCATAACCTTGTCTTGTAATGTGGATAACTGCGAGGTCAAGGCTATATATGTGAAAAAGTAAGAAAAATATAAAAATTCTCAAGTGAACACGGTCAGGATATTCCTTTTTATATTTCACAAATACCTATAATAATGAAGAGTAAAAGAAAAATATAATTAGTAAGAAAAATTATATTATTATTTTTTAGTTGAATATGCTAAATGTATCACAAATAAATATTTAAAATGTTTAACAACAAGATTTAACAACGGAACCAAGCATATAAATCGGCTTTGACACGTCATGAGCTTGTCCAAAAAAAAAAAAAAAACAGGGGTAACAAACCAGATATTTTTAAAGTAATTTTAAAGTTAATAACGTAATCTAAAAAAGTAAAATATATAATAATACTGATTATATATATAATTATTTCAGCAGTTAATTTTCTATGGAATACTCAACATATTATATTGGGACTAAATAAAGGGTAGTTGATGTATGTTCTTAATTTGTGTTCCTTTCTTGTTCTCCTTTGTTTCAAAGCTATTTTCTCTATTTAAAAAAGATGCCAGCATGCATCAATTTGGATTAGTTTGAAATCTTCCAAACAAATCTTTTGGAATATCTATCGATTAGTCGTCACGACATCATTTTTTAAAGAAAGAAAATTCCCTATTGATTTTTCTTCTATCCTAATTTCAAATCAAATGGATGCAATCAGATCTTTTTATTGCTAACCAATTGTATAAATTTTCAAAGTAAATAAAAGACTCGAGATATAATATTACCGTTATTTATTTTCTAGTAATCTCACAGTAATATATTTTCATAATAAATCAAAAGAAATAATTCCAATCTAAATGCATCGAGTTTAAAGTTAAGAAAAAAAATTCTGCCCTCTTCGCATATTTTCTTATTTGCATCATTAAATTTCATACAATCTCTATCATAAATTACTTGTTTTTTTGTAAATTTCATATTTTTGGAAAGTATGGTCACGATATATTTAATCCAATCTATTTTTCTATGATATTTTCGGTTGTTATATGTCAACAACGGCTTTTCAACACAATTGAAACGCTTTTAAGACAGATCTGACCTGATCATAGCTCATCCTGTTTTATATATCAAATAAAATTTAAAGTTGACATCCTTCTGATCATATTACTGATAATACCTGCCATATATCGGACTATATGACCATGGAACATGATATTTCGACGACTAGATGGCAAATTGGCTATGTAAATATATCACCAAATTGTCACATTTGTGATACAATGTGAAATTGTTGCGAACTGTGATTTTTTTAAAGCGAGCCTGTCATTATTCAAATATGGAAAATTCTTATACGTAATTAGAAGCTTACACCATTTCAAATTGTTCATATAAAAAATACATTTAATTAAAAAGGCATATATTGGATCAAAATATCATTTATTTTACCAATACTTCAGTTGGCTGAACGCCAACCTTTATCAATGTATTATAACATATTAATGTGTGTCAACAACTTGGCTTTTGTGGTTGTTGACACACATTTAATATGTTATAATACCTTGATAAAGGTTGGCGTTCAACCAACTGAAATATTGGTAAAATAAACGATTTTATGATCCAATATATGCCTTTTTAATTAAATATTTATTTATGAATTATTCTATTATCAAATTTTTAAATATATATATGATAGAAATAATGGACAATATTGTTCATTATTGTTTATTGTGTACTCCTAAAGAAGAGCGAAAATATCCGTAAGCTTTAGAATTCAATAAAAATATAAATGAAGCTCATCACAAGAAGCCTGTTGCAATATTTAATTCATATATAGGAGTATCGCATCTATTGCACTGATATTAATCATAGGGCAATAACGAGTCATCTATATACAAGAAAATAAAATATTTAAGCACGAAAGTTTCTTTTAAACATAAAGAAAATTCTAACTATCCTTACTGCGATGAAAAAGATTGGTAGGGCTTAGTTTATCAGTGGTGAATTCTCCCAGTGGTTTCGCCAATATTTTTTCATCAGTAGGGACAATAGAAGTTTGTTTTATGTCTAAAGGAAACTTTTGTTCTTATTTTTTTCTTTTATTAATGATACTGATATAATAATTATTCTTTCCTTCAATGCCTTACTCTACTGAAGGTGGCTGGCCACATAGTCTCTCTATATTTCCTCCGCCATCCACTTCATCTCCTCGTAGGTATGTTTTCCAGTCCATTGTATAATAAATATTAGCAAGGGTCGGTGGAAGGATGGTTTAAACCGTTGGTTTTCGACCGCTACGACCCGTGTTCGATTCCCGCATTGGGCACCTTTTTTCTGATTTAAAAAAATGCTCCAAATAACCCCGATTCATGTAAATGTCCAACCTCACCAGCGAGTACAAGTAACCAAACAGGGCTCTGGCACATTTGTAAGTGAAAAGTCGAACTGTTTTTCACATGTGTAGACATGTAGTGCTCTTAGAGTAAAAGCAGTCGCCTACTTCTACCCAACATGATTATTATGGCCTGTACCACGTGTACTAGGGATAAACAAAAAGATAATTATTAGTAAAGCATAAATACGACGTATAGGATAGAACTTAGCTGAAGTTCGAGATTCATTCGTAGAAGAGATACCAGTCTATAGCTAATAGAGCAGAGAGGTTGAACATGTATTCCAGAAGAAGCGACCTGACATTAACTAACACCAACCGTATTATCCCTCCCAGCCAACGGAAGAGTGGGCACAAATAATGAGACGGGACAAAAAGACGTTTGGCTTTTTTTTCACTTTGTGGCGGAATGCCAAGTGCGGTGGTTGAAACGATCATTAGCACCCGTTTGAGATCCTCGCCATGGGGTTTTATAGGCTCCATTTATTATAACGTTATAGCATTGCGAGCTCGCTAGGTGTCGTAGTGATAAACTGTGATTTAAACATAAGCCATCTACATATATACATACATATACTTATATGAAAAAACAATAGAAAAAATAAAAGATAAGTGGGTCAGGTGTTGGTATTAAAAATAAAGAAGGCATATCCTGACCACAAGCACATGTGCATTTTAAATGGCAGAGCGCCATCTAGTAGAGCAAAATTAATCTAAACGTTCATTTAACTTGCTCCAAAAATATTTTTGGTCTCAGAGGCTTCTTGAGAAACCAAGAAATGGGTATTTAAGGTCAAATAAATAAACGTTTAGCTTATTTTTGCTCCACTAGATGGCGCTCTGCCATCTAAAAAGCACATGTGCTCGTGGTCAGGATATGCCTTCTTTATTTTTAATATACATATATACATATTAAAACAAATTAGGCATTCCCTGACCACTAGCATGAGCGTTTGTTAGATGGAAGATATCGCCATTTAATGGAACAGAAATCAACTAAATTACACTAGATGGCGCTTTGCCATCTAATTTATACCATGCCATCATACTATGTACAATGAATATGGCGCCTCTACCACCGCTTCAGAGTTTGGTGGAGAATCACAAGCGGGTCTCCAGAGACACCACGTATTTCGCGATCTACGAAGAATACGTAGATCGCAGGCTTCGCCGCTGAAGAGATGGCGTGGTCCTCGAGACCAATAAATAAAAAAATAAAGTAAATATTTATTTTTCACAATTTGTTCATATATATCAAATAATAAATCTTGCTGAGATTATTAAAGTTGTTTATGTGAGGACTTGTGCCATCAGTGGTAAACCTTCTCAGCTGTACCGTCAAATTTATCTTCAGACCGCTTTACTATTGTTTCTCTATATACCCAGTGGTCTGGAGATTTATTTGGCAAAACCGCTGAGAAGGTTCACCACTGATGATCCATGCCCTCTCATTAAATAAATGTAATCATTTTAGTATGGTATTTGTAGAGATAATAGTTGACGATATTAGTGAAAAGAAACACATTTCCAAGAATAATTATTACAAATTTCAACGATAGATGGCAATTGAATTTTCCAAAATGAATTAATATTTGTGAAAAAAGCATTGCTCGATGCAAATTTTTGTAATTGTATGTATTTACATCTGCACAGACCTATAACCTTATATTCATAGGTTCCCTAAACACTTCCAAACTCAGCCTACCCTAGTAAATTCACAGTATATATACAGAGTAATAATACAATAATAGAGCGGTCTGTAGAGTATTTTGGTGAAGCCGCTGAGAGGGTTCACAGCTGATGAGGCACAAGCCTTCTCATTTAATAACTTTAATTAGTACAGTAAGATCTATAGAGATTTTTTTACAGTGTTTTTCATAAGAAACACATTGCTAAAAATTAATTATAACAAATATTAACGATAGATGGTATTTAAATTTATATAAAGAAATATTTCACATAAAAAAAACGACACTAAACCATAATACTGAGGCATAAAAATAGACAATTCTATTTCATCATTTTTCGTAGAAAATTCACAATTTTGTATTTACCTCCACATATTGGGGAGATATAAAAAAATAAATGGTATTTGTATGGAGAAAATCAACTATTCCCAAAACTACTTTCCCTCACCCAAATATAGTTTGCACATTTCCAGGACGTCAAACACAAACCTTTTAGAAGATTTAGGCGTGCGAGGAGGTAGCATCGTTCCAATTGTTTGGATTGTCGGGAGGCAGTAATTGGCTTCTACACAATCCATCATCGTCCATTTTAAAAAAGTGTCGGAGGGGTGAGCCTAAATTACATCATCCCATGATGATGATGATTCTATATTTTGTTCGTCTGGCCCAACCTTCGTTCAGATTGGCCCTATCCTCTTTGTATAGAACCTACATGGGAAATTTTCCATCTGGAACTCCCCTATGTATAACGGACAAACTTTTTATCGATCTTTTTCAGTCTCCTGGTTAATTAAACAGTAAAAGATTAATTGCTCAGGTAATTTTGCATTAGTTTATAACGTAATTAATCACCTAAGTTTACTGAAGTAGGTAACACACTGCTAATATATAGTGTAAAGTTTTAATTTATAATATTGAATAGGTTCGAGAAGTGTTAGTATCTTGTTTAACACACGGGATATGTGAACTAAGGTGAAGACTGTTGACAGGTTTAGACGTATACCTCTCATGAGTGACTCCCTCTCTAAACGACTAACTTTATTAAATCAGAAATGATATCATCCAACCTTCAATTAGAAAGGACTTCCAGGAAAAATCAGGAATTTATTTCATTTTTAAAATAAAATCTCTCACTATCGTTACAGCGTTAAAAAATATTAGGAAGTCCTGGCTCATCAGTAGTTAACCTTCCCAGTGTTTTCGGCATTTCGAGCCTGTATACTGCTCAGATATTGTTTTTGGATACTGTGTTTATTTATAGAGACTGCTTATATACTTCAACATCTATTTCGTGCTTACGCCCGATGTTTATGCACACAGTATATATATAGGTTTCTAAGTGTTCTCTTCTAAAACAGAATGCTTATCGTATCGTTATAATCATATTAATGGGCAGAGAGGAGATGTAAACAAATGTATTTATGAAGTGCCATCACTAGTGGAGAAGGTGAACGACCTCCGAGTGGACAAAAAGAGTTCCAGCAGGTGACAAAGGGGGACTGCGGTATAATTAGGACATCTAATCACTGCCATTACTGCACCTACCAATTAGCGGGAGTTGAATAATGGCGGCTCGGGAAACTTGACCTCCCCCAATACATTGCTGTTTCATTTATATATCCGTATAACCTTTAAATTTGATGAAAATAATCCCTTGTATATCAATATTAAAGTGAAAACATCAGGTCTCCAGAGAAAATTTATTTTACAATTTTTTTAATTGATAAATATCTAGCTTTCGTGAAGGACTTTCGTTGCCTGAAAGCTAGAGATTTGTAAATTTGAAAAATTTAAAAGAAACATTTTCTCTGGAAATTGTTGTTTTCACTTTAACCATTAAATTTCCTTAATATGATTGTTTACTTTTTGTTTGTTCGTAATACAATAGAAAAAAAAAGAAAATGTATTTGATACTCTCATACAAGAAAGTCCTCATTAGTGGCCTTATATATAAAAATCATTTATTCACATTGGTGTCATGGGAGGTTGTATTTCATTGGATGTTTTTCAAGTGTTTTGTGCAACTTTGTATTTTCAAGTTTTCGGACTTGTCAATCCTTCAACAGGAGTATCACGTTAATACATTATAATGATAAATGCTATTTTTATAAATACACATTATTATTTATATATTTTAAATACTTATGCTATTGAGAGATAAATAATATTTTACATTTTGTGTGTGTGAAAAACAACTTATTCATTGAAGGCTGGTTTATTCATTCAATAACATTCTTGATTTCAACAAAGTGGTCGATCTGGGAGTTAGAGGTTTACTATAATGTTATACTTATGAAATTTAATAATAAACTTATAATCTATATTTTGAAAATGGCTTAGAAAAAAAAAACGAGGGAATCGTAAAATGTTATTTAGATTTATCCATCAAACACCGCTTCATTTAAATCTCTTGGTAGAGGTCACCAATATTTATAAATATATTGGGTAAAAATGGTATGAAAGAGTGCTTACTAAAGTGTTGAACGACCGACTTTGTAAAATCAAGAATGATCTAGCATTACTCAACCTCCAATGAGAAACCCAGGAGTATTACATTTTTGAAGGTATCTTATGGGTATTCCTTAAGATGTAACGACAGCCCATTCGTCTTTTTTTTTTTTTTCAGGAAAACCATTCCAAAATCTTCAGTGAGATAGATACAGTATGCCATCTTTACAAAGAAATTGAAATATCTCATTAGATCTCTGAGTACCAGTATATTAGCAAAGAGAGACGTTTTCTCAAAAGTAAACGACAGCCAACTTACCTCAGTACAAAGTATTTTAACCAGCGCCATATCAATTCGAATGGTTGCTCTGTCCCTATATAACTTTTATAAAGCAGTAAGAAGGAAAAATAACTTAGATTCATCGTTTTCTCCTCCACTACATGATGGTGATTGATCATCGTGAGGATATCGTTGCAAGCTGGCTATGAGAGAGGAGAATATAAATAAGACTGGTGTCTTAATAAAGGCTTTGTGAGTGATATAACGACAGAATGTAGACTCTTTAAAAGCGTCGTAGAAGAGCCAGTAGAAGAGCGTCGTGTGCGCAAAATTTTGCATATTTTCCACCAATAAAAAAGGAACGTTTACCCAAACACCCTTCTATCTTCATGTAAATAAGTAAACAGGCTTCAAGATTAAATTTTGAGTGCTCTATTGAAGTCTACTATTCTTCTGATTTGAAAAAAGGGAAACTTATCTAGGGCTTGGAATCTTCAGCATGAGTCCACTCTCCCATGCAAATACAATAACGTCCCTGTATCGATACATTTATTTGTTCTCCCCTTAAACAAATACCTCGTGACAGAGAACATTGCATTTGATGAACAGCCTCCTTTATCTTTGTCTTGTTACTAGAGGCCCGTACCTTTATATCCGATCTGATAAACCGACTATATTGGACTATGCAAGAATTAGAAATTCTATATGCTCACTATAAGAGCATTTTCATACATCAATTACTATGGAGTGTTATCTCAAAGCTTATATTCCAATGACTGTAAAGCGTTGCATTGCCCAAGTAAGAATTAGTGTTTCACTATATTCAAACATAATCATGTTTTATTATTGAAATCTAAGAACTTAAAGTGAACTCTGTGTAATAGCGAATTTAGGATGTAGACATCAACATTACCATAACTGTATTGTAAGATTATAAACTCAAAAGGAGCTTCTTCTATTATATAGTATATAATAGATATATAATATTCTATGATAGAAGAAGCTTCTTTTGAGTTTATAATCTTATAAAATAGCGAATTTAGCCATGACTTTCCACAAAACATGTTTTACTGTCACGCTTTGAAAGATGAGAGAGCAATTCTCCGCGCCAAAAGATTGTTTATGAAAGCAATTTGCCATAGGTTTTATTGGCAGAAGTAATGAAAAACAAGATCAATTCCTTAGATCTTCCCTAAATCTGGCAATAAGCATAGTCAAAAGACGTAACGCAGAAGAGAGAACCAATTCGAGGAAAGACTGATGTTATTCTCCACTTTCTGATACATATTACTTCTCTTTAACCATATAGGAGAACCCTTTATGGGACGAGTGTTCATTTAAAAAAAAGGAATTTGTTGTGATGTTGTTGATTATCAGACTGTATGCCTCTATAAGTATGGACTGTGAAACGACCAACTATAGACTTTGATTATGCGAACCCACTGAAGGTATGGAGAATTTGTATAATAATAACAAAACATATTGTCGCGGAGATAAATAAACCAAGGGAAAATTTGGGAATAATTAATTTATTATAAAGGTGGGTATTTACCTTTTAGTTCTCCAAATAAAATTATATACAAGAGGTATTTATAAGGAGAGAGAGTCAGATGATAAAAACAACTTATCCCTAGGTCAGTGATTCTCAACCAATGTGCCGCGGTAATTTTGTGTGCCGCGAAATTCTAAAAATGTGCCGCCGAATTTTAGTCATATGATTATGTTCACGTTTGTATTGGTTTTTCTTTTTTTCTTTTTCATTTTTTTACTTTTTAAAATAACGAAATTAGCAAATTGAATGTTAGAGATGTATATTACTTATATTTTGCATAGAAATATTGATACATAATTTGAATTTTCTTGCATTCAAGTTAGCAAAAGTGTGCCGCGAAATTCTAAAATTGTGCCGCCAAATTTTCAAATCTTTAAAATAATGCCGCAACAAAAAAAAAGGTTGAGAATCACTGCCCTAGGTAGAGATAATAATAATGAGCGTCGTCAGCCACAGAGGCGTCCCATTTTCCTTATTTACAGATAAGATTCCGAAAACCCCTCACACCTCTGGTCCCCCCCCGGAGTTCAGGGATGAATGACAGGTGTCCCATGCTTGTGACCGGAGTTGCAGAGCTACGCGACAATATTCTTGACTTATTACCAGAGTAAAGTGCAATAGATTCGTGATTTTCAATACGATTTAGTGTTAAATCTGATCGTTCTTATCATCATCAATGTGACAGTCAATTTAAAAGTCGGCCATATGAGTTGATGCTAATTATTAAGATCTTTTGCAAAGCTTTGACGTGGCGAAATGATCGGAAATTTTACTTCATATATCCAATGTCAGATTAATAAAAACTATTTTCTTATTAATAATATAGGTTGGATATGAAATAATGATGAAAATATCTCGCCAGTGGTAAACATCCCAGTGATTTCACCAATTTTTAATCTACCAGACCGCTCTTTTATCTCTAATACTGTATTGGATCATTCTGCTTATATATGCGACAATGAAGGATCGAACCTCAGTTGTGTTATTTCAGCTAAGTATGGACATAGACTTTTACTGAGTGAAGGTCTTAATAAAAGTTGGATTAAAAATATATTTTTTAAAAATTACATAATACAAGTTTGTCCTAAAAGTACGTAAACACTTACAGAAAATTGAAATAGCAATATTATTCGCCATTATGTATAATGTTTATATGAAAAATAGACACTTCGGCCAGTTGGAGTTTTTTTATTTTCTCAACGTTTCGACAAAAATCTGTTGTCTTCGTCAGGAGAATTAAATAAAATAAAACATTTGGCAAGGCGTTAAAATTTGTTCTATTATGTATAATGTCTTTGTATTATGTATAAAGTAATTGTATCATGTATTATTATGTATTCACCGTAATAATTCGCCAAGTAATAAGAAAAATACGAAAATTTGGGACAACCTTTTTTCTCACAAATATCATGAAGTTAGAATTTTCCTGGCCAGCATTCATAGTTTCAGAATTAAAAGAAAAAGTAAAAGGATTTACTAGCCGAAGTGTTTTTTATTGATAAATCTCACAAATATATGGGAAATATGTAAAAATTTAGAGAGAGAGAGAGAAAATTCTATAAGATGTATAAAAACTTTATTCTCTTTCTAAAGGATAAAAAATTGAAAGTTGATTCTTCAAAAAAAGAATAATTCGGAGGGATTACAGTACCTACCTCCCTGTTCATCGTTTAATAAACTTGAACGACGTCAATTTGTATAATTGGTACAACACAGCCGTCTAACAATGGACAGACACAATTAGGATTACGAACATGAAATAACCTCCTCTAATGAGATTGTGTCCCTCCACCAGCCCCTTAAATGCAACAAAAACTAAACATGGAATTTTCTTTTGATAATGAACTCTAAATCAGTTTGTAAACGATCTTCATTGTAAGACTCAGGTTTCGAAGTTTCACGCTAACAAGTGGGAAGAAAGACATGCTTAGGGTTTTCTCTCCGAACGGAAACATCACAATTAAAAACATTATTTGAGAAAAAGTCTTTTGTTGTGTTTTTTATTTG
>CP092872.1:17995838-18048808 GCA_030710605.1 Cordylochernes scorpioides | reverse complement strand
TATTTCACTGTAGCTTACAGTTGGAAGTCTACATTAGAACTAAGGGTTCAATAGGGGTCGGTAAAGAGGTTACAAGATGCTGGTCAATCAGGATATTTAAGGATATCACCGAAGCCGCCATGTGCCCCTAGTAACTGTGGTCCAGAAATAGGTGTTTGATCTCTGAACTGGCCTCTCTCCAAAGTCAACATTCCCCTCCGCTTAAGTAATCTTCAACCTTTCTCCTATGGAACACATAGGACTTGAGTTGGAATTCCATAGTAGCCGAGACATAATACTACGGTGTATATCGATAACATTAGCTTTGTTAGAATAAATTTTCCATTCTCTCTGAAACTTAGGTGACACAAGACTAATTGAAAGATATAAAGTTGTCCTAAAAGTTCGTGTTTTTCCTTTTACTTGGCAAATAATAATATTATGACGAATACATAATAATACATAATACAATTACTTTATACATAATACAAATACATTATACCTAACGGCGAATAATATTGGTATTTCATTTTTTTGCGAATGTTTACGAACTTTTGGGACAACCTTGTAATACAAAAGAAAAAATGTACTGGTATCAACTAATAGTTGATTTTGAATTATTCCAGAATTTGCTAAATATTATTTTTTGATCAATCAAGAAAAGCTAACCATGTTTCAGGCTGTTTTCCTTCGTCAGCGTGCTGCAAGCTGTATCTCAACGGCCAAAAAAGTTGATCTTTGAAGCACTCTGAAAGTCATGAAACAGATATTTTGGACGGAAGGGCGATATAAGGGTAAACTATATGAAAAATAGTACAAAAATAATTTTGTACTGGGATCAGGTGGATAAAATAAGAAAAAAGGCAACTTCTGATCGTATAAATAAAGGTTTCTGATGACTTTTGCTAACTAATCGTTGATTTTTAACTATTCCAGAATTGGTCAAATACCCATTCTTGATCAATCAAGAAAAACTAACCACGTGCACCTTTCGGACTATTGGCTTTCATCAAAAGACTATGTTTTTTTCTGTATCGCAAAGAGTTGATGCTTATTATAAACTATAAACTTCAGGTTTTTAACACATAACTAACTTTATTTTACTATTATAGTTTCATTGTTGTATCCACCATAAAAAAAAAAACAACTGGAGATTTCGACGTGGGAGCTAACAGCATTACATATTGGCAGGGATGTCCAATGAGAATTCCAATTTTGGGCAATTACAAGATGAACTAGGCCTGGGGGGCTTGGCGCCCCTAAACCATATTGAAAATCGTTGTCTGCCGTAACCATGGAGATGGTCCCGCGCTTAACAAGTGGCTGCTGTGGGAGTAATGAAGAGGCGCGTCCTCGCGCTCGAGCGCTAACAAGACGCCATTACTGCTGGCCCGGCAGTAATGGCCCTGCGCCGCCTATTTAAAATAGAGTGCGGGCCCCACGTATATATGTGGTACATCTGATAACGGCAGTATAGTCACGGCTGACAATATCTTTCTATTGTCAACAGGTCTTTTCAAGATGATGTCATACGGAACTTCTCGCTTTCTATTCCGCTATGCTAATGACTTCGTTCTTTTGTAGTCTTCCTATCAATCCTTCACTATCATTTAATCATCTGCTGATTCTTGTATCTTACCATTCCTGTTACATTGTGTAACTTCCTGAGTATACCTTTGACTGGAATACATGTTTAGAAAGAAAGATAAACCTTCCTACCAATTTCTATTAAATACATTTACAAGGTTGTCTCAAAAGTTCGTAAACACTTGCAAAAAATTGAAATACCAATATTATTCGCTGTTATGTATAAAGTCTTTGTATTATGTATAAAGTGACTGTATTATGTATTATTATATATTCGCCGTAATAATATTATTCGCCAAGTAATAAGAAAAACAACGTTTTGAGAAAAACACGAACTTTTGGGACAACCTTATAGTAAAACTCTCTTTCTCTTCTCTTAGAAAAACGATCTTATTTTGTTGACACGAGTTACTGAACACCATACTTCGATCATGGTTGTACTCCCTATTCACCTAACATATATTTCATTTCAACATATTGTTTCATCAATAGATTCATCTTTAAAAATACTATATATTTTCTCTCTATTTCCTTGTTTATATGTCTTAGTTAAAACTGAAGAAAGGTTTACTTGAAAGCTTTCTTTGATCAGGTGAATGAAAAAAGTTGCGGTGTTTTATGATTTTTGTATTTCGTCAAAATTAGCAATCTTGTAATAATGAATAGAAAGAGTACTTTAAGGATAGAAAGAGTGTAAAAAGAGAATTAGTAGAATGTGATATATAAAAACCTTCCCACCAATTTCTATAGAACAAATTTAATCATACTCTTCTTTTTGAAAACAATTTCCTATTTTCATTTTTATCATCTCGATAGTAGCTACTTGATCATTAAAATCCCAAGTTAGACATCTTTGTTTAACATGTAACTAAACTCTTGCATTACTTACTATTCATTATAAAATTACATACCAATATAAATATTTCAGTTGTAAATATCCACGCTGCGCGCGTATGTTTTGTAAATATTTCTTGTAAGATATAGTCGATGTTTATTAAGCCCGTTGAAGAGCCATTATCACTTGAAAGTTAGCGTTTTGAAATGAAAAGAAACTCTTTGTGAGAAAATATTTTGTAATTCTATTACACACTATATACCTTCAATGCTACACAGAATTTTTCAAGTTCTCTAGCAAACTCTATCTAACAGCAGATCATTTTACTTGCCATCTAGTCAGAACTTTCCTTTATACACACACTAACGGAATCAAAGTATACGCACTAACCTGGCAATCCAATAGAAGGCTTATTGGATAAAAAAAAGTTAGTTCAATGAGAGAATCATAAAAGGGTTTTACAATACAATTGTTAAGGCTAATATAAAATATAAGAAATACTTTTTATAAAATGAAAAAAAAAAGCAAATATGTAAATTGATAATTTAATAATAAATGAATGCAATTAATGAAGATTTTAAAATATTGAGAATTTGACTCGTGTGATATTCGAATAAAAGCATGCCAGATATTAATTTTAAAATCTTGCAGTTTTTTTTTACCTCAATTTCCTTCCTTAAAGTACTCTTTCTTTTCATTATTCCAAGATTGTGGATCTCCAACAAATTATAAAAATCATATAACGCTGCCACAACACTTTTTATTCATAATACAATATAATGCGACTTATGATTGTAGAACGACATTTGAAATGAAGGATTGGAATTCCCATCCCTGGACACTTTATTTTTCCTTTTATCATTACTCTTCACAAATCATCCTTTCATACTTCATCCCCAGGTTAGAAATAATCGTTATTTCTCCTTAAAATAAATTTCTAATTTTCCAAAAAAAAAAAAACACATGCGGAATAATTTTCAAATGTCGTTCCACTTTTTATTCACCTGATCAAAGAAAGCTTTCAGGAAAACCCTTCTTCAGTTAACTAAGACCTATAAACAAGGCAATAAGATAAAGATTATATAGTATTTTTAAAGAGGCTACTATGTAAATATGGTACATAAAATATTTGAGAATTTACTCTGATGAAACAAATATTTCTTTGAAATTTCTATTTTACATATTAAAATAGCTTAGAACAATTTACATAACAAAATTCTATGCAAGTCTCGGAGTAGTTTTCTTCCCCTATATACGAGTACATTTCAGATTTATTGTGGTATCGTCACAATCTTTTTACCATAAGGCCGTTTTGAATCATCATGATATCTTCCAACATTTTAATGCAACCTTTTTACATATTGGATCAGAAAATCTGAAAAGATGACAACGAATTATTGAAAATTAACTTACAAAGAGTTTTATCATTCACGATTACACCTCTGTTTGTCCCTTTGCATTTTCCACACTTTTCATAAAGTTTTCTAATCTACACTGCGTAAATCTCGCTCAAAGAAATTTTGTTTTTACTTTCTGCAAATCTAAAATAATTTTAATACTTTATAATAAATTATATAAAGTTGAATTAATAATATCTAATGAGAGAGAGAGAAAAGAGAACAAAATTTTTCTATCTTCAAATTTATTATTATTATTCAGATGAAAGAAAAGTTATAGGATATGAAAGGACTCTTAGTGGTGAAAATTACAAATAAAAAATGTGCTTCTCGAAAAAAAAAAAACAAATAAATATATATGATTTTTTGTGAAAAAAAGCTTTTAAATTCGTCAAAAGTGTTAGAAAAAAAAAAGATTCATTTTTTTTAAGGTTAAAAAAAAAAAGACTAAGACATCTCATTAAAGGGGAAAAGGCAAATCTGGTAAAATTGGGACAGAAGGAGGCTTGGGGAACAGATGGCCCACTGCCCCCGCACAAAATCCTATTTTAACAAGCACGTGCCTTGGTCACGTGTCGAACACGTGACCAGCTTTTTAACCAATAGAAATGCGTCACAATTCAAACAGCCGGAACCTGAGCTTGCCTTAGGATTAAGGTAAAGAAAGGTGGTCGTAAAAAGTCTAAAAAATGGCGTTGGGAGAAACCCTAAATTGGAATGGCTGTTTTTTTCTCCCCCCTCTTTCTTCACTTTTGTTTTCGCAGCGGCTGTTTGGGTCTTCAACCATTTCCATCGGAGAATAGCCATAGAGGATTTATACTCATATATCTTCATACATTCCTCAGGATAACTTCTGATGTCCATTTCCAAGTTGATCTTGCTTATTCCTTCTCATTTAAAATAGCTGTAAAGTTTGGCTTCAATGTTTGACAGCCAATTTAGAGCGCCGTGGATTGGGATACTAGTAGAGTCTACGATATCTCTAGTGCATATAACTACATAGCGTGGAATAAATATAGCTACATCAATCAATAATCTAATTCTCGTAGTTTCATTGTTTCGTTGTGACATCTCCTGAAGAGATGACAGCGAATCACTGAAACGTCGAAAATTAAATGCCCAAACCTTACCGGAATCATAAAAGTTATTGAATGATAGGGCTTGGCTCATCAGTGGTAAACCCTCTCAGCTCTTTCGGCAAATTAATCTCTAGACCGCTCTTCTATTCTATTAGATTTGTTTTCTTATATATCCTGATTTACTATGGAAGGCCACTTAGAGGTGTTTAGTGGACCTATGGACATAAGCTTATAGGTCTGTAGAGGTACATATAATTGAAAGAAATTACACCGAGAAAATTTATGTCCATAGGTTCCTTATATAAATCCAAGCTGCCTTCCATAGTATATGCAAGGTATATAAGAAAATCAATCTAATACAATTGTAGAGCGAATAAGAGATTAATTTGGCGAAACCACTGAGAAGGTTTACCATTGATGATCCAAGCCATCTCATTCAATACCTTCTATCAACCCACACAGTAAAGTCTGTAGAGATAATATTTGACATGTGAAAAAAGAAACACATTGACAAAATAAGTATTGCACATTTTATCGATAGATAGCAATTGAAATTTAAACTTATTTGTAGCTATTACAGCCTATAGGAGGCTCTCCAATCAACAAAAGGTCCTCCTTCAGATAGAGAGAGGGGTCTACTGGGCTCCTCTAGGCTTAAAATAACGAGAGAACGTGGCAATAACATCACTCTATGTAAACGTGAAAGATGCAAATTAACTGGACATAGCAATGGTCAACATAAACAAACAACCGAAAAATTCTTCACAGAATCCTTCTGTGAATATTTCACTTTCTAACAGCTTCAAAATATCCAAAATAATTAATGATCGAACATAAAATCAATGATATACAATATAAGAACCCGCTATTTCTTTTAATCATCTCAAATTATATATAAAATTTTTCTTTTCCCATTTATGAAGAAAAACATTTCAATATGCCAAATATTAGATAAAATCCCATAAAGAGATATTAAAAAATAATAATCCTCTGTGAATATAGAAATCACAATGTTGTAAAGAGGAGACAGGCATTCAAACAAATGTCCTGAAGAAATGCCCGATTTGTTTCAATTTGGAAGAAGACAATAAGCTGCTGAATCAATCAGTAAGAAGATTTCCTATTACCCAGTCTGAGTAAGACAGAATTTCACCACAAGATGCTTAATCCGCCTCTCGAGGTTTTGTTTCCATTTTTTGACGGCGGATTTGCCTTGTCCCAATTGGGTGGGGATGAATAATGGATGAGCTCGAGGTCCAATCAGTGTGCCGCAATCATGGGAGCCAATCAACAGCTGATCCCACAGGACTTATTACTTCCTCTGTGTGGGAACCATACTACCTTACACCTAGTACATAATACTACTAGATCTTTAGCATTTTATACTATGAAGTACACCACATATCTACGCAAGATAAAACCAGTTAGAATATGTACTTAAAACATTAAAATACGAATGTTTCTTTAACACATAAAACAAACGTCTACTTTCCTTAATGTGATGAAAAAATATTGAGAATACTTGGCTCATCATTGGTAAACCCTTCCAGCAGGTTCAGCTGCGAAACTTCTGGGAGGATTTACCACTGATTATCCATGCCCTCTTAATAATTTTTCATCCCAGTAAAGATAGTAGAAGTTTGTTTTATGTGTTAAAGAAACATTCGTGTATAAGTTATTTCTTATATAAAGATAAAGCGTTATTGCCTTATATTGATGTACTTATAAGTTTCCTGGTTATTGCTTTATATTAATGTACTTATAAGTTTCCTAGAGTTTCCAGTTTGTATACTCACATTCATTCGTAGAGTTGAACATAAGTGATCCCATTGAACAAAAAAAAAGAGATCAATGCGGGATACGATCCCGGGTCGTTCTTGACGGAAATCGAAGGTGCGAACTACTCCTAGACCATAAACCCTAATACTCTAAGTCTTTCAGTATACTTCCAATGAGTGACCACCTACCTAATTGACCATATTTGTAAACTAGAGAAATTGTTTTAGTATCAATCTACCTCTCTAATGAACGACTCCTTCCAGGAGAGATTAGGTGTATCCATTTTGATCAGTTTCTCATTAGAGGGTTTTTACTAGAGAAATAAATCTATTTATCCAGTCACGCAATACTATAGTAAACAATAGACGTATATCTATCTATGTATATGTTTGTATAGAAGTGATCCGATATACGGACAAGGCACCTCGGTTCGCCGGTATTGAGATCAAGGTGCACGGACCGATCTTATCTTCTCCATGGACAAGACATCAACACCCACCATAAGTGATCAGATACCTCGGAAGACAATTCTAGACTTGAACCGACCAGTGTTCTATCTATGTTTGTATGCAAGGTCGATGTAGTGATATCACCTTATCCTACAAAATTTCAGAGTCGAGAAGAATAACGACAGAGGGAACCAATGTAGTTTATTCAATATGCGATTAATTACAACATCTATCATTGAGGTAAGGGGAGAAGTATGTTGTGTTTGTTGATTTAGTTAGAGCTAGAGATTAAATGGTCAAACCTCAAAATTTATTACATGACGTTTCTGTGATCCACTGTTGCCCCTTTTCAAGGTGGAAAGCTTAAAACAAAGTTGACTTTTAAACCGTGTTTTCTTCTCTGATAAGGGAGACAGTAGATCGCGGAAAACCCCAGGTACTAAATATTGAAGGCTGATGTGTTTCTAAGTGATTCAAGTTATGATATATAATGTTATTCTTCATAATGATTTATAGCACAGATTATTGGTAACAATAAGAATTATTCATAGAAAAAAAGTATAATCATAATAATAAATTCAAATAGAAAAGGTTTAAGAGTGGCATTTAATATTCTACTTGAATACATAAAAATACATAGTTTTAATACATTTAAAAAAATAATATACTTCTTATGGTACATGAATACCATCTTCCTGCAACTTACAACATTCTATGTCATATTCTGGCTCTAAAAAAGCCCCACCCTCTTCATTGAACATCTTATTGTAAACTTCGATCAATTTCATGAATCCGCTCGTAGGTTGTTATGAAATCAAAGCCGCCCCTGTATTGATGAGGGCCATAGCTCGAAACCATGGTATACAGGCTATTGGCTTTAAGTCTGAATTTACCAAACTGGTATTGTGGCTTATTCTTCATAACCGCTTTATCGTTTATAGTGGAGGGATGGACAAAATGCATTGTTTAGTGCATTTCAAAAGAATAAGTCTATATCGGTACATAAATATGCAAAGAAAAAGGCATCTTCTTATCGTACAACTAAAATTTGCTGAGAACTTTGGCCATTGACGGAATAAATATCAACTAAACATTGATTATCAAATGGTGCAAGCCATCAGCAACTTTCATTTATTTTATTTATCGATCATGTTGAGCATGCAGGCAACATGAACTGGCCTGGGATTGTCTAAACTTATGGAGGATTTGGGCTCATGAGATACGGATGTCCTTTCAGTGAAGGCCTCGTCTGATGTACATATTTCCTACACTGTTTTAAACTTTGTAAACTCTCTTTTGACCGTTGACTAGATGTCAATACACTGTTTTTTTTATTGTCATTTGTCATCACAAACCTTTAGTTGCATGGTCAGGAGATACCTTTTTCTTGATTCATATACCTGAACCCAGTACAATTTCACTTTTGTGTACAATAGTTTGGTATATAAATACAAGTTAAATATTCTTTAATGGAAAATTATGTCTTTTTTCGACATTCTGTTTCATTTACCTATATTAAGGGAATTTGTAGCGCACAAATTGATATTTTTCAAACAAGAAATAATGTAATACATTTTTCTCTCAATATATAACAAGTATTTAAATATGTATATAATAATGTGTATATAAAAATAGTATTTATTATTAATTTGTTAACGCGATAATCCTTTTGAAGGACTGACAAGTCCGAAAGCTTGAAAATAAAAAGTTATACAAGAAACTTAACACTGGAAACTTTATTTATTTTATAACAAATTGATATAACTCATTCAAGCAAACTCTCTATAAAAGTGAAGTCTTCTAAGATATAAAAAAAGAGAATAAAATAATTAAGTTCTAGCCATGACATCCTAAAAAGAATAATGCTAGTTAAAATTATAAGAGATGAGATTAATTATAATTTGAACGTTAATTATATGTATTAAAGTAATTTTACGACACCGTAGCGCCATTGTTTAGCGCCCTACGTGAAAGAAGACACTTTAATTAATACCATTTCTGGCTATTTTAACCAACATAATATGCTCCATACCATTATAATATGAATACAATTAGAGGTGATTAGAAGAGAAGGTCTCATCCTAATGACAGCTTGTCACGTAGGATTCAGGAAGTATTCCTTGAGAGAACTAATCAACATTGTGTCTTTTTTTTTACAGAATCTTCTCTTCCTTTTTTTTTTTATCTTTTCTAGCTTTTAAATGATCAGAAAGGGGGGAGAAATCCGATCACAAGTCCGGTCCCCCCTTTACCTTTGGAATATTTGACCAAATTCTTATCCGTTTGCAAAGGTGACTAACGTGGCAATGTCATCCATTTTCCAATAGATATGCATGAGACTTCTGAGGTTCTACATTGGACACGACAACAACATTAATATGTACCCCAATATAGAGGACATTGCAACTGCTGTGATAGAGATGCATGGAAACATCTTAGGCTCTTCATTGGACACCACAACAACAATATTATGCACCCCAAGATAGAGGACATTGCAACTGCTGTGATAGAGATGCATGGAAACATCTGAGGCTCTTCATTGAACACGACAACAACAATAATATGTACCCCAATATAGAGAACATTGCAACTGCTGTAATAGAGATGCATGGAAACATCTGAGGCTCTACATTGGACACGACAACAATAATAATATGTACCCCAATATAGAGAACATTGCAACAGCTATGATAGAGATGCATGGAGACATCTGAGGCTCTTGACTGGACACGACAACAACAATATTATGTACCCCAATATAGAGAACATTGCAACTGCTGTGATAGAGATGCATGGAGACATCTGAGGCTCTTGACTGGACACGACAACAACAATATTATGTACCCCAATATAGAGAACATTGCAACTGCTGTGATAGAGATGCATGGAGACATCTGAGGCTCTTCACTGGACACGACAACAACAATACTATGTACCCCTATATAGAGAACATTGCAACTGCTGTGATAGAGATGCATGGAGACATCTGAGGCTCTTCACTGGACACGACAACAACAATACTATGTACCCCTATATAGAGAACATTGCAACTGCTGTGATAGAGATGCATGGAGACATCTGAGGCTCTTCATTGAACACGACAACAACAATAATATGTACCCCAATATAGAGGACATTGCAACAGCTAAGATAGAGATACATGGAGACATCTGAGGCTCTTGACTAGACACGACAACAACAATACTATGTACCCCAATATAGAAAACATTGCAATTGCTGTGATAGAGATGCATGGAGACATCTGAGACTCTTCATTGGACACAACAACAACTATAGATCGTAACAATTGGTTGAGCGAAGAGAAGCTATATACATTTTGGTGTGGATATCTGTTTCTCCCAAAAGATAACTGTTGTAAATCTGACTTTGGTTTTATCTAGTAAACAAGCTTTATATGACTTTTGATATTTGAATTATTTTTTTATTGAATATTTATATTATTTTTTAATTGAACAATTCAAAAGGAAAAGTAGAAATTTAGGAGGCTTGTGTCTCACCAGTAATGAATCTATACAGTGATTTCGTCAATTCAAACTACCACCAGATTCCTACATCTATTGTAGCTTTATTCTGCTTATACAAGCATCTTATACTTGTATAAGCCGATACTTGTGTATGCAAGTATACTTGTATAGTCTGTACACTTGTAGTTATGGAATACCTACAAATAAACTGAAGAAAATATTCATATTTTTGCTAAATACCATCAACGAGAGTAAACTTTCAAGTTCAGATACTGTACAGATACTATAAGCAGAATCAACATACAATTGTTGTAGCATTCAGGTGGTTCATATTACAGTATCACTGGGAAGGTTCACCACTGATGAGCCAAGACTTCTAAATTTCTATTTTGTATATTGAACTTAATAATACCTGAATATCTTTCATTATTTAAACAAATCAATGGCGTTTAATGGTTCCTTTATCTATATTCAGCCTTTGCACTAAGTTCACTGTTTAGATACAAGAGTTTAAGCGCGCGATTTGATGGATTAAATTGGCGAAAACGCTGGAAGGTTCATCGCTGTTAAGCCAAGCCTTCCCCATTATCTTTAATATTCGATTCACTAATTGTAGAAATATTCATCTTTTATTTTTATAAAGCCATTGCATTGAATAACTCTATCCTCTATATTTAGAGAACACTAAGTATTGTTTATTCAAATGTAGATGTATATGCTCAAATTTGTGTTTTTTATATCTTTTTAAACATAATAGACAAAACCTAAGAAAGTTGTACCACTTAGCACGTACACCGGGAATAAAAAAAATAGCTCTGAAAGATAGTTGATGCACAGTAACCTTTGTTGAAGACATACGAGATAACCAAGTGTAAACAAAATTGCTTCTGTATCTTTCAAAAAACAGACGACGGAGATATCAAAATAGAAATTTTGTCAATGAGTTACGTATTCAAATACAGTAGTACTGAGAAAGGCAATAGAATGTTACCAGAAATTGAAAAAGATAAAAGAGAATATTTATTTAGGCTGAAGATTTGTTATTCTTTCTTTTAATGATGTTAAAACAGATTTTTAAAATGTTATATGTATCATCAATTAGAGATTTATCTTGAAAAGAAAACTCTATATTTCTATGAAAAAAACATTATCCATTAGCACGCTAATTTCCTAGTATATTTCTATAAAGATAATTAATATGTAAATTCTCAAAAATATATTTTAAAAAGATTGTAAAAGAGAAAAAAAAGTATATATATCTTCACACTTTAATATACACACAGAAAACTGATTTCAATTTAAATGTAAATCCACTTTTCAATGATTCAACTCTTCCAATCATAAAATTTAATCTTAGGAAGGTAATTTATAATAAGGCAATTTTTGATATAAAAAGTAAGCATTCACAGATGCTCTAACGGTTTGATGTTTGTGGGGCCGCTCAACAAGAACACGTCTAGTTCATTGGACATAGGGGTACGTCTTCTTACATCTTCTTTGGATTTTCTTGGATAGACAATCCATGGTGAAGATCTCTATTTGTATCATAAGAGAATGCTTTGATTAAACTACCAAGATTGGGGTTGGTGGAAGGATGGTCTAAACAGTTGGTTTTCAACCGCAAAGACCAGGGTTCGAATCCTGCATTAGACACTTTTTTTCTAATTAAAGGAAATGCTCCAATGGTTTCCGATTCTTGCAAAGGTACAACACCACCCGCGAATTCAAATAACCAAACGGGTCTCTGGCAGATTTTTAAGTACAAAAGTCGCACTGCTTTTCACATGTGTAGAAATATGGTCCATTTATTGAATAATTAATCCTTACAAATATTGTAATGGAAATTAGAGAAAAGCAATGTTTATACATTAAAGAACAAAACTATAATATATTTTTGTCACTAAAAATTAATATGAAGGCGTTTATTTATTTTTTTCAAATAATAAAATATTGCTAAGATATCTTTTCAATGAACAAATATATTGATCATTATCGTTTTAATACATTTTGACCATGAATCATTGTTTTAAACCTAATTCATTCTACTTTGCATGATCAATTCATTTATATGACCTCACATTATAGTTTAAATATAGTTCTAACTTACATATTTTTCGATTTTTTCGACTTATACACCTTATTAACCTATACACACAGTAAACAGAGAGAACGGGTGTAACTGAAGAAAGTTATGAGTCTGAGGTTCCCTGTGGGTATTAAAACGAAACCTTTAAAATTTCCCAAGTCATAAAAAGTTGTGAAAGTTATTGAATTCTGAGGAAAGAGATCTTCAGTTAATCCCACCCTAGGTGAACGAACACCTCCCAGCTGCTCTTCCCATCTGGCCTCCCTATTCAATACTCCCAACTCCCTCTTTTTTCTTCGAGTTAAGCCTTGGTGGTAACACCGGGGAGACCTATATTTACATACATCTTTCCTAAATAGAATCATCATCCAGTTCTTCTTTCTTATCTCCACTCAATCATATTAGGGTATCATGCTTGTAAAGCTTGAGACTTGGCTGGGTGAAGTAGAATGCGTTTTGCCTTTGTCATTAAGACTGGGAGCACTACTCAGTGGCAGGCCGACTTAGCTCCAAAAGAAATGGCCGCCTCTGACATGAGGAACAGACACCATGTGCAGCTGCTCCTAACATGGAGTACAAGCGCTGCTCATCCTGTATCCCTGGATTAGGAGCCCTTACAGGGTACTATCAGCCGGGCCAACTGAGCCTAGTTTTTTTAGTGAGCTTGTTACTGCTCCCCTCCTCCTTTTTCATCCGGGCTTGGGACCGGCAAAGGCGGAGTCCAAAGGTCCATAGTGATTTTATAAAGTCATATATACAAAATGAAAGAATATTTATAAGCACGAATGTTTCTTATATACATAAACAAACTTCTACTATCCTTACTGTGATGAAAAATATTGGGAGGGCTTGAATCATCAGTGGTGAACCCTCCCAAAGTGGTTTATTAAATAAAGGAAATAATAAAAAGGCATATATTGGATTGAATAAATGATACATTTGCCATTATTTCGTTTGGCTGAATGTCAACCTTTATTAAGTAATAGTGTTATAACACTATATGCGGTGCTGAGTTTGTATATATAAAAATGTAAGGCCTTGATAAAGGTTGGCGTTCAGCCAACCAAAATATTGAGAAATAAATCATTTATTTAACCGAATATATGCCTTTTTATTATCTCTAAATAAAATAATATATGACATTTTAAAAGAAACTTACAACAATTTGATTCAATTATAGACTAATCCTAAGATGTCGAAGGCTGTTCTAACTTTTGATTAAGTTAGCCTGTTGAAAAGATGTAACAGAAATACCAATTATGATATAAAGTCGTGGGTTGAATGTATGAACACGGGAGTGTCAACCTTGTTATAAATTCGATTGTCTATATAGTAACGAGGATACTACCAAGGGAATTATATGTTTAAAGAACTGCCAACTTGACTGAAATGCTACCATAACCACAGAAATTTTATCATGACTACAGAAGTGGCAATATGACTACAGAAGTTCACCAGTCCATGGGAGTGCAAACAAGATAACGTAGTGCCAACAGGACTACTGAAATGCTACCATAACCACAGAACTTTTATCATGACTACAGGAGTGACATTATAACCAGGGAAGTGCCGATATGACTACAGAAGATCACCAGCCCATGGAAGTGCAAACAGGACCACGGGATTTCAAACAGGACCACAAAAGTACATACACGATTACGGAAGTGCGGACAGGACTACGGGAGTGCAGATATGCCCATGGGAGTGCCAACAAGACCACTAGAGTGCAGAAAGGTCCATAGGAGTGCAGACAAAACTACGGGGATTCAAACAGGACCACAGGAATGTAGGCAAGACCACTGGAGTGTACACTAGTCTAGGAAAGTGCGGAAAGACTACGGGAGTGCCAACTGGACGACTGGAGTACCAACAAGACCAATGGAGTGCAGACAAGACCACAGGAGTACGGACACGTCCACAGGAGTGCAGAACTGACAACGGGAGTGCAGAGAAGTCCACGGGAATGCAAAAAGGCCCACGGGAGTGACACAAGACCACTGGAGTGCACACTAGACTACGGAAGTGCAGAAAGGTCCACAAGAGTGCGGAAAAGACCCTGGAGTGCCGACTGGACGACTGGAATGCCAACAAGACCAATGGAGTGCAGACAAGACCAATGGAGTGCAGACAAGACCACGGGAGTGCAGACAGGACCACCTGTTGGAAGCCGGTAACTTTGTCGCCCCCGTGTTGTCGGATCGATAGAAGCAAACATTTTAGATAATTGGGGCGCTCCTCGCCATAAAGTTAGGCTTAATGAAGCTTTCATGGAGCCGCCGAGGATTAGCGGCCCTCTTACCGGATTTTTGTTATCCGTCTTCTATATTTGATCGCGGCCTCCGGGAATAATGCTACGGACCGAATACTGACTTATACATCGCGGAGCTAATGGTGCTGTACAAATTCCTTTCTATTGTTAATACCATCTCTCTATATATTAAAATGTCTTTAAATTATTCTATTAAATGATTCCTAAATATCAATTTATCTTGACTGTGTAGTGAATACATGCTAGTATATATATTGACAAGGCTTTTCTTCTATCATTTTTTACGTAGCGTAGACGGACCAAATTCAAATCTTATATATATTGAAGGTCAGATAGTAAATTCTCTCTAACACCCTATAGCCAGTTGGAGAGATTCGATAAAGTTAATTTTACAATTATATCCGATCTAATTGTTAAACTAAATATCATAAAATGCACTGAAAATTACATATTTTATCCTATCCTAGTTGTTATAAGCCCGCAGTGAGAAAAGAGCAAAATGGCACGAAAGCATACTTGTTTTCATAACAAAGTAAATAAATTTGTTAATTTTTTTTAGTGTTTTTACACTCATGGATAAACTCAAGATGGGTAATTCTTTGATTACGCCAGTGGTATATATTTTTAAGGAGACAGATACAATTTTGTTGATACTTGGTTATCTCGCTATATCTTCAATGAAGATCACTGTGTTTCAAATATCTCTCAGAGTTTTGTCTGTGTCCCAATATAGATGCAAAGAGGTACAAATTCCTTTTTCCATTATTCTGCCCTTTATTCTTCTCTAGGTCACACAGAGATGAGTTTCCATCTAATACGACATTTAAGGTAAACTATCTAAACAAGTACAAGTATATTAAATAAATCAAACAAACGTATATAAAGACAGAAAGTCGTTGAACGAAACGTTTTCTTTTATTGGTGGATAAGAATTTCAAGCACAACTCTTTTACCTACTGGCTGAAGGATAAGCCACTTCGTATAATAAAACGATATTTATTGTGAAGAACCTGTTGCAATAATCATTTTACCTCAACAATATATGAGTCTATTGAGTCTATTATACTTGTATATAAATCATAAGAGATAATTATATTAATAGATAGCCAGTGATTATAAAAATAGATTTATAGGCATTTAGAGCTTTTGTTGACAAGTCGGTTGTTGTTTCTTATCCCCTTGTGTAAAGATTACACGAATTCCACGAGTTCATGCTCCTCCAGCTGTTTTATGATAAGCAGTGGCCTCTCCTAAAGGTCCTGTTTAGTGCTTCAACCACTATCTGCCATGATTTATTTATAAGAATTTAAAGCGCTATATCTCCCTAGAGACACTTGCACTCTCATACATGTATGTCTTTACATTTGTCTATACATACATATTTACAATAATTTTAGGCCGTAAAGAGAATGGTCATATGATATTAACAAGGAGGAAAGAGAGAGAGAAAAAGAAGAACAGGGAACTGTGTATAAAAGAAAGAAATGTCTGGTAATATGTAAAATCAACATGATATATTTTTAATCCCTTTTTTTAAACGAATAAATGGATTTCATAAAATAAATTTCGTGAGGTAGTGAATAAAATATAAAACTATTCCTAGCATATTTAAAAAATATGAATCTATATTTATTCCCTCTGTGGTGGTATAAAATATTTCATGAAATAATGTTCGTATGTTAAGAAATCAAATTTAAAACAATTCATAATGCAGAATCATCAATAGAAAACCTATATTTATTCCATCTGCTGGTATGGAATATTGCCAAGGGAAGGATGGAAGAGTTTCGAAGGAAAAATTGCAATCTCCTTCCGAACAAGCTGAGAAGTAATTTAGCCAAATCTTAAACCCTTTGGAAATACGACCCGGCGGAAAATATCCTGCGAGATTTCGGCTCTCAAATGGGGCATAACTCAAGATTTCCCAGCGGGGTTCTAATAAGGAAAGACCTGAGGAACGAAAAATGGCGGTTCACAATAGAAGTTGATGATTTAAAGAAACCCGCTCTCTGACTTTCTAAGCTGTTTACAGTCGCTGAGCGGCTTAGAGAGTTGACTGAACATTCCAGAACCATCATAAAGTCAACGCTGCTTATGATGTAAAGTCACGCTACTATTTAACTGGAGAAATAAACGATTAGGGTTAGAGATAATGCATTCTCAAATATACATATTCTATATATTTTCATTTTATTAAATTTCACATAAATCATTATCAATATGTGATACAAGCATTCTATCATATATATATTCCTTTTTTAATAGAGCAAACCATAAATAGATATTTAATTAAAAACGCATATGTTGGATCATAAATAATTTATTTACCAATATATCAGTTGGCTAAACGCCAACCTTTTTTTCAAGATATTACAACAGGTTGAAATAAATGTTTTAATACCTTGTAAAAAGGTTGGCGTTCAGCCAACTGAAATATTAGTAAATAAATTATTTCTGATACAATATATCCTTTTTGATTACAAAATATATAAATTTAATAATAATTTTGAATTATTCATATTTTCGACTATATTTCAGATTGAAAGCATTTCTTGAGGTATGTACTACTATTCTTAAATAAATAGTATTTAATTTTGTTGGAAAAAAAAAACTGAATGCTACGACTACAGCTAGGGCCACACTGGCTTATCACAACTACAGTTTGCTTACTTCTTCTCACTTACCTATATACTGTTAATGTGTTTGCTATTATAACTTTATTTTACTAAATGGATAATTAAGGTTATTATCATATAACCATCAGCGTCCTCATGCCTTCATACAAGCTGTAAGTACCTAAATCTTACAACAGGTTTTTAAAAATTCCTCACATATTTATACCCTAAATATATAAGTTCAAATATGTGAAATATCAAATATTAAAAATATATATAGTGTTTCAAATAATAATTAATATTATAAATTAAAAGGGCAAATGTTTACAATTTATCGTTATCGTCTATGAAATTTTATACCCATAAGGATTGCTATCATTTATATATTCATAGATTATCCAACTATTCTCAAAACATCCTGAAATAAAACAACAAAATATTTTGTCAATATTTAGAATTTCATATTAATTATAATTCCACTATTTACTAACATTATATTTTAAATAATTTAACTACTTAATTAATTTTATTATATTCACAGAGAAAGAGAGAGAGAGAGAGCTTACAATAAATTAATATATTATAAAATAACTATGTTGATTAATTTTAGAGAGAGAAGATACGATTATATTAGTTTACAGAGAGAGACAATAAATATAAAATTTATTTCCCTTGATATTTAATTAATCAACATTTAAAATAGCATTGTAATTTTATATGATATGTGGATATAATTATATTTTCAAAATACATAACATCTTTGGGTGTATAATATTTATTCGTTTGGCATATAAATAAATTTGGATTTTATACAAAGTAATATATATGTTTTGAAATAATTATATATGATAATTTAAACCAATAACCCTATATTATGTAATACGATTGTCATGTTGTATATAGAACTAATTGCAGATTTATAACTAATTATATGCATAATTGACATGTCTCCTTGCATCACCAAATGTAATGTACTGAGGATAAATAAATAAAACTATATAATAGATTAAAAAGCCAAGTTAAAAGCAAGATTGAGAGATCACAAAGTAACTTCTAAAGATAGATTGGAAGCGACAGACTGTCGCCAGTGTCCGGTGTCCCTCGACACGTGCATGACCCAATTCTCTTTGTCAGAGCTGTCGTATAAATAAGACCGGCCTTAGCAACAGCAGTTAGTTCAGTTCCAGTTCAGTTCCCCATCAGCGCGTCGCCGGCTGTCTCCAAGTTCCACCTCATTTCACCATGTAGTCAGTAAGAAACGCTACTCCTATCTCCATCTTTGCTTTTGGCTCAACTTTTTATCTATTCAAGGAACTTTCTTTCAACTGTGTCGCTTCGTTTTGTGTGTGTGGACATCCCCCGCTTTTCCACTCTGCCTCGACCACGACTGCCTGTACTTTGTGAGAACTGTTAAAGGTCCTACAAGGTGCAGAGAGGCACTGGAAAACTCTCCACCCCCTGACTGTCCCTCGCGGTTACTACAGGTTTGACCCTCGGTTGCCACAACTTATAGCGAGAGTCGACGAGGTTCTACAACAGGCTTACCAAACCCCAACGCATTATTACAGAGAGTCGACAGGATCTCAACACATTATTACAGCTAGTCGACAGGATCTCAACACATTATTACAGATAGTCGACAGGATCTCAACACAATATTACAGATAGTCGAAAGGATACCACAACGAAGGAGACCACAACGAAGAAGGTAAAGACTGTCCAGATAGATAGAAAGAGCCAAGAAGCAAGATGGAGGAACAAGCACGCCAAGCCAACAAAACGACCAAGCAATCTTCCCCCCAACGACACAGCCGAACATCCCGCAAAATAAGCCGGTGAGAAGTTATCCACCTTCGGCCTTACAACGCAACCATCCAGACGACATGCCACCATCGCCAAACAGAATCCACAAGCTTCTACAAGCTCTACATGGGACGCCTTCCACGTCATCAGGACAACAACCAAAGACCAAGTCTCCCGACTGAACAATCATAAAAACTGTAAGTTTTTAAAAAATCTACTTAACTCTCTCTTCATGCTAACAACTTGATTTTCCATAAATATAATGTTTTTATTTTTACTGTAATTATTTTTAAATCAAATTTTACATTTTTATAGCATTTCAATTCAAATTTTAAATATTGTACACCCTCATTTATCATTTTTTACCTCATTTTAAGCAACTTTTAAATTTTAATTCATTACTTTCAATTTTACATAAAAAATCATATTATATATTAAATTACTCGAATCATATTTCTAAAACTATTTGTGTGTTTCTCTTAATACCTTATTTTTATACCAAAAAACACCAATGTCTTAATTAAATACACAAAACTTTGCAAAAAATCATTGTTATGTTCACTATTTTATGTACACGCCCCATTCAAATTAAAGTCACTATCATGCCATTGCCCTTTTACAAGTATAATTTTCGCACTACCATAATCAACGATTTAAAAAGTATATTCAAATTTTAATAAACATAGATGAAACGCATTTTTTTTATAATACAAAAATCGAAAGATACAATATCTTCAAAAGCACAACTAGAAATGTAACTGTCCTTCCCCAAAACAAGTTTAAAATTCCAGCATAGCTACACTCCCGCGTCCTTTTCTTTTTACATGCATAATTATTAATAATTCACACATCCCTCGGAACGAACTTCAACACATTCCCACCTTACTTTCTCCAATTGGCCACATCTATTAACGCGCGATTTAACAACATCCAATTTCGAGCCACACGAGCTCCATATTGGCGCGAACAAAAGATTTCGCAATAAACATGCCACCTCTATAACAATCTGAAAATTCTCGATGTGTTTTGTACAACCACCACCCATGACTAATAAATTTGTTATTCATTCGGAAACTAGTTAGATGCTGTACCAAAAACAAGACGTCACGTGACACCTTTCCATACAACACCCACTAGTGTTACACAGCGCACCACAACAATTTTCTCACTTAACAGGCCCAAGACGCCTTCATGCCTGTGACACCTCACCAAAACGTGTCCACGTCGGAAAGTCGCACTTTTACGCACATCTAACCTGACATCATTGAATAACATTTTTTATTAAGTTCGCAACATCGTCGAGACACAACGCTTGCGAACACCGAGAAAACTATATTTTCAAATAGACAAGTACCACTGTGCTGAGAGATTTTTTTTCCAGCCAGCAGGATGATTCACCACATCGCCAACAATAATAAACACCAGCAGTACCAGTCGGCATCAAAGCCACCGCGGCCGTGTTAAAATGACACCAGTTACAGCCGCCATGTTAACATGACACCTCCAATTCCAGTCCGCCTGTACTTGAAACTCGTGGTCCAGCTCGCAGAATGGATAGATTGCAGCACCTATAATTAATTGACTTACCAATCATTACCCAATTTAACATATTACCATGAACATGTCAGATCACATATTCCCAGTTTCAGAGACATAGAAACACCAATGTTTACCAAAAGGGAAATGACCTAGTTACACACCACAGTTGTAACTTTTCTTCAAAAGAGACATTTTTTGCTCCATTTGTTACTACTTAACATTTATATAATCATTAATAACCTTTAATTATATTATATTTTTTTGTATAAAATCTTGAATAATTATTTTTATTTTTATTTTTTTTACTTTTCAATTATAATCAAATTTTTATTCCAACATTATGTTAACAACTTTATTTTAACAATTTTATTCTTCATGATATTATTTTAGTATGGCAAAACATTTAATTCTTACAATAATCAGTTTTAATTCATTATTATATCTTTTATATTTTACTAATTCATTATTATATCTTTCATATAGTACATGTTTGATCTTATCCACTTATACTTTTTTTTATCCACAATCACATTTTTATCTTTTTATTCACTATATTTTTGTTTAAATACTTTATTATATGACAATGTTTATCATCAACTATCGGGCATATACAACAATCGTTTACAACAATCTATTTCTCTAACCACTTCAGTGTACTTTACACTACTATCTTTCTCTCCGCCATTGCTTCACATCAACGTAGAGAAACGACAGTACTGCTTGACAATTTTTCTTTTGATTTCGTAATTCAACAAACTCTTTGAAAACACCGTTCCCAGAAGTACAAGTCTCGACTTTTGGTCTGAACACGTTTCAAAAGTTTATTTCAATCATCCGCAGAGCACATCACCAACGCATGCACAAAGCGTTCACTTTTTTCAACTTTCAATTTTTTTCAGCTCTAGCGGACCACAATCAACCTTTGATTTCAAGTCAAGTCAGACCACCTACTGTCGCTACAACAATTCTACTTATCGCATGGCTCTACCACCCCTTTCAAGCATATTAATTCTTTTCTTCAACATCTTTTCAACCAATAACCCTACAATTGTGACAAAGCACTGTAACCTTATACAGGATCACAGGTGAAACATTGCCTAGGAAGACGCACAAGTCTATATCCTCGCTTTGCACCTGGATCTCAGTATTTGATTGTCTGTGCAACACTTACAATTGCATATTCTTCAACCCCTAACCCTTTCCAACGCCCGCCAACAATCTTTTAGAACATCATTTTTTATCATCATTATTTTTAGCAAACAAAGGTTTATCTACAGTTCTCTTTTATAATGAATATCATAACTTTTAAATTAAACCTAAGTTTTATTTTTACAATTTTCAGATATAGCCAAATAAACATCTTGTTATAGCCCTTTACCCTCACAGTTTTAATTAATTAAAATAAATTCTAATTACTTACCTGTGTTAGAGAGGCTTTACCCGCTTAAACCCGGATAAACCCTTTCACTCCCGGGGCCCATCTATGATAATTTAAACCAATAACCCTATATTATGTAATACGTATAACAAAATTGTCATGTTGTATATAGAACTAATTATAAACTATAACAAATTATACGCATAATTGACATGTCTCCTTGCATAACCATATGTAATGTACTGAGGATGAATAAATAAAAATATATAATAGATTAAAAACTAAGTTAAAAGCAAGATTGAGAGATTTACAAAGTAACTTCTAAAGATAGATTGGAAGCGACAGACTGTCGCCAGTGTCCGGTGTCCCTCGACACGTGCATGACCCAATTCTCTTTGTCAGAGCTGTCGTATAAATAAGACCGGCCTTAGCAACAGCAGTCAGTGCAGTTCCCCATCAGCGCGTCGCCGGCTGTCTCCAAGTTCCACCTCATTTCACCATGTAGTCAGTAAGAAACGCTACTCCTATCTCCATCTTTGCTTTTGGCTCAACTTTTTATCTATTCAAGGAACCTTTCTACAACTGTGTCGCTTCGTTTTGTGTGTGTGGACATCCCCAGCTTTTCCACTCTGCCTCGACCACGACTGCCTGTACTTGTGAGAACTGTTAAAGGTCCTACAAGGTGCAGAGAGGCACTGGAAAACTCTCCACCCCCTGACTGTCCCTCGCGGTTACTACAGGTTTGACCCTCGGTTGCCACAACTTATAGCGAGAGTCGACGAGGTTCTACAACAGGCTTACCAAACCCCAACGCATTATTACAGAGAGGTCGACAGGATCTCAACACAATATTACAGCTAGTCGACAGGATCTCAACACATTATTACAGATAGTCGACAGGATCTCAACACAATATTACATATATTATTTCAAATATTCAAATACAAGCTCGAAAATAATTACATTGTAAAATCTTTGAAACAATTTTATTTTTAGTAACCAAATTAATTCGAAAATATAAGAAATATAAACTATATTATTTTTAAATTGTTGTATTGATATATGAAATATTTGTTTCTCTTTAATTTTAGTCATTTTATTCTTTAATAGATAATATTAATTACAATTTAATTGTATAAACGTTAGAATATTATTTAAGCATTTAAAAGAAAGACAATCATTCATAATAATTATTTTAAAAAGGGTTCGCTATATATTATAATGATTTCATACGTTGATCTGTTCTCTCTTTTATTTTTAAGAAGTAAAATGCTGTAATTATGTATTAAGTATATTGCATTAGAGAAAATAAGATAATGCAAATAAAAAAGAAAAGATATGGTGTTGGTAGTGCTGAAGAGAGTTGAATTTATCAAATAAAAGTTTATCTTTTATAGTGTCTGAGATTTAAGGCAACCTATAGGTAGAAAACACTACAGCTATAAAATGACGTACTTACAGTATAAATAGTTTCAAGATCTACCTACTATGTTAATCATGGCCTTAACCATATTAATATTTCAAATTAATAAGTTCTAAGATTAATATGTCTTTTCAAATGATCAAACTTTAGCATTATCCATGAATATTACCTCTCAAACGATAAAATATAAATATTTTACACTTAAAATCGATAATAAAGAAGTTAAATTATATATAGCTCAGCTGTGTAATTAAAAAATTAAAAAATGGAACGTTTACAATCAAGTCTAGGAGTCTATTTAAAGCAAACACCGATCATATATCGATAAATATAGGTGTGAGTGGATTGAGAACATGGTGGCAGCAGCTGTCTCAAGGTGTGGACTGCACATTCATCTTCTGTAACGAGACAGGTTGACTGGACAAAGACTGTTGGCGACAACATCTCAGACATAATTGTATACATTACACCAGCACCTGGCGTTGCCTGAATTCAGCCGCTACTGTATACATCATAGTTGGAGTCTTTTCGGCCTCTACTGAACCATTGAGATAACATACGATGCTCTCCATAATGTTTATTGTCAGAATAACATATTCCATCAACTTGGACCGAGCTGTATATGTAAATATGTTGTAATATATTCTCGGAATATATCATTTTATGCTATGTTCATAGCCTCTGTATCTTTTTCTACTGATTTCTTCTGATATTTGTGCTTATTTTTATATTTATTTATTAATCAATCGGGGTCGATTTGAAATAATTGCGCATATTACAGAGTGAAACGAACAAATAAATCGTCTTCCTCTCTATAGCGCCCGATTTTAAATACGTAGTACGATGCGATTTACATTAAAAGTGACCCTGTCTATAGCAATCCCTCTCTAAAGCACTCTATTTTGGCGAGTCCCAAGAGGAGGCGCTATAGACAGGTTTAACTGTATGTTGTGGAATTTACCTGCCCTCATCAATTTATGCTAGTTCATAGCCATTCTATCTTTACTACTGATTTATTCTGATTTTTGTTCTTATTTTTTATTTGTTTAGAATTCAAACAGACGCGATATTGTAAATATTTGCGCATATTACATAATAAATAAGCAAATTAGAACTTAGAATTAATAATTTACATATTTACATGTATTAATCGATAGAGTCATAAAATTTATATAGACAAAGTGGCAGATGTAAGAGAGTTAAATCAATTAGATCAGGAAACAATCGATATCTAACTTCTGTAAAGTTTGTACAGTCGTTAGAATTTTGTTTTTGTTGAATTAAGGAATTTCATAATATTTGCATTATTTGTGATGGCAGTATGTTGAGGCAGTTTCAATGTTGAATTTGAGATTTTATTTAAATTAATAAACGAAGGCTGAAAAAGACCTCTTAAAATACAACAAACAATTTTTAAACAGACCTTTTAAAATATATTAAAGATTATATTACTTAGGTTACAATCTTTTATTCCAAAAGAACCTCGCTTTTTAATTAACGTATTCAATACCAATTAAAACCTCAAAAACCAATCAGCGTCCGCTAGAATTCTTCCTCAAAGATCTATTTCTTTATAAATTGTCATTTTATAAAAGTAAGAAAAAATTATATTAATAGCTAAAATAATGATCATTCCTTTATATAAATAAATGCATTTATTATTGATGTCGTGGTCGTCTGTTTTTTCTTTTGGAGAAGACAGAAGCAATTTTGTTCACATTGGATATTTCGTTGTGTTTTAACAGCGTGTTCATAGCAAGAAACTACAACAAAAAAAAACTTTTATATTCTTCTTACGGTTAGCGCCTATTTATTGTGATCTTACATACATACTCCGTGGAAAATTTAATTATACTTTATTATATAAATATATATATATATATATATATATATATAATATATATCATCAATTTATTATCGTGATAATCCTCTGTTCCGAAAGCTTTTAAATAAAAATTTGGACAAGAAACTGCTCTGGAAGCTTTATTATTTTAACACACAAAGAATGTAATATAATTTTGTCCCCTTTTTTCATTTTTAATACATATTTAAAATATTTAGTTAATAAATATATTTGTATATAAAAATTTAGTATACTCGTAATATCAATTTGTTATCATGATACTCTGTTGAAAGCTGACAAGTCCGAAAGCTTGAAAATACAAATTTGAACAAGAAACTTACCCCAGGAAGCTTTTTTTTTTATTTTATAAAATTATTAAAAATACAGGGTGGCCCATAAGTTCCTAAATTTTTAATTTTTTTTTATTAAAAATTAAAAGGTTCGGGACATATGGGTCATTCTGTATATATAACAACATGAGTAATATCATTATCCCAGACGGATAATAAATTAAGAGATCATTGAATAGATGGGCAGAGGTTAGTTCTTCTCTCTAATGAAAAATTATTTTTACGAAGACTTTAATATAGTTTTTTTTTTTTAATTTATTTTACTTCGCGCGTTACAATATTAGTAAAAATATATATATACTTAAAAATATTATCTGTTCGTTTAATTATTGTGTTTTTTTATAATGTAATTGTTCATTTCCTATAAGAACTATTAAGACTTTTGTTTTATCTAAAGCGATATAAAGAAGAGTCTCAAAAATGAAACAAAAAATAATTCTTTGATAGCGAGCAAGGTCAGAGCAGAAAAACTCACCGCAGTTAAATATTCGTCTCCTGGCTAGATGAAATGGACAGTATTTAGGACATTACAGCCTGCTCGTCTAGCATGGACACGATCCATCCCAACATGGAATATCTCTAATAATGCTTCCAGGGCTAAGTTTTTGTAAAACGTTTTATTTTCAAAGCTTGTGGAGACGGTGGAAGGATGGTCTAAAACCGTTGGTTTTCTACCGTTACGACCTGAGTTCGATTCTGCAGGGCACTTAAAAAAAAATCTCCAATGGCCCCCGATTCTTGCAAAAGTCTAACCCAAATAGCGAGTGCAAATAACCAAATTGGCTCTGTAAGTGCAAAGTCGAACTGCTTTTGCCATGTGTAGACATGTGGTGCACTTACAGAAAAAGCAGTAGTTAACTTCTACCCACCATGATTATTTATGGCCTCTACCACGTGTACTGGGATACGCCCCAAAAAAAAAAAAAAAATCACAGCTTTCGAACTATTAGCCCTTCAACAGGCGTATCACCTATATTAGGACTGATTTTTTTATTACAAAAATTTGTGAAATAAAAAGCCATAGCCCAAACCAATAACATACAGTGGTCTTTTTCAGAATTGTTGTATATTCTCTTGTCTAAGTCCGTGGTTCCGAGAAGAGATTAGCAACAATTGCCCCTTATTGATGCTTCAGAAAGAGAGAGTTCACCTTTTAAAGGTAAATATAACCCCATCATCTAAATATATAAATTATAATGAATTTCTAATTTGCATTCGTCAAAAACCTTGTATGTTTCGCCAAAAAAACGCTACATGATATAATGTAATGTAATTCATATTGTATATGACCATCCACAATTATTCTCAATTTCAAGTTAGCAAAATTGTCATCAACACCGGAGAAGTTAAAAGAGAGAGAAATAATTGACCAAGTTAAAAGAAAAACAACTCACATGTCAACTGCTAGTATAAATAAGTATAAATAATTTTTGTCTTTTTTTTCCTTGACCTTATCCTTGTATATAGTCAATTTGATGTTAGAAATGTATTGACGCAAATATCCATGAGTTTGGGTAATGCGTTATAGCATGTTAATAAAGTTAATGTTAATAGATAAGTAGAAGAAGATATATGAATAAATATAATTAATTATTTATTAATTATTATTTCATAAATTGCATTTTCTTAAACCATTTACATTTATGAGAAACAAAACTAAAAGCCCGAATGTTTCATTTAAATGAAAAATAAAAGGAAACATTCGACGCGCTCTTTTTGGTTTTGTTTTCTATTTATAGATGGCGCGTTATTGTTTTATTTTTAACATTTAATACAATAAATAAAAGAATCTCAAAATTAATATTTTGAATAAGCTCATTTATGTAGATATTCTTCTTGTTATGTAATTAAAGTGAAAGAAGGTGAATCCGTAAAATTTAACTTTACATATTATTTATTATTAATAGCAATTATATAAAACAAATCTTGGTATATATGTCTACTTGAAAACAACAAAAATGCTAATTATATAATACAAGTTCCTTTTCAAACACAAGCTCATCTATAGCCATTGTTACTCTGTGTAATATTCCAACACTTTAACGAATATTTCTCTCTTATATGAAGTAAGTTTAGTAAACCGATTTGTTATTTTTTACTAAATATTTATAATTATATAAAATAACATCATTTTCAAACCGCTTACAATTTTTCTCTAAAAGGGTGTATTGAATGATCTATTTACATATACCAATATCTTAATAATAATATATAAAATATTCTAAATATCTATAAATATTTGAGTCTATATATGCAAATATATGCATATATGAAATAATAGAATGTTATGTATATGGCCAAGTACTATGTAAACATTATTCTATCTACTGAATTCTACCATTATTAATCAACAATAGCGAGGAAGATGTGAAATAATCAAGTTCAATATCTCTCTGTGGATAAATCTTTCAAGATGCTTACAAGAGTTCTCTAAAGGGTGTATTGAAATACCTATTTGCATATCCCAAATAGACTCAATAAAATATACAAAGCTCATAGATATCTACAAATATTTGAATATATATGCAAAATCCTGATGATATAATGCATGTTATGTATATGGACAAGTAGTATGTAGAAACATTATAACTACTGAAATCTACCATTGTTGATCAGCAATGAGGAAGATGTGAAATATTCCAGTACAATATATTCCATGGATAGGTCAATGATGACGTCCTTTCAAACGCTTACAAGTTTTCTCTAAAGGGTGCATTGAAAGACTATTTACACATTCCGTATAAACTTAATAATAATATATAAATATCTGATATCTATAAATATTTGAGTCTATATATGCAAATATATGCATATATGATATAATAGCATGTATATGGCCATGTAATATGTAAATATGATCCACTGAATTCTACCATTGTTAATCATCAAGGAAAGATATGAGATAATCCAGTACAATATCTCTGTATGGCTAGGTTAATTAGAATGAAGGAGGTAGGTCTATCCTACCATTATGTATTTCTCCTGTTACCCTGACACCTCCCTGTGCTCTTAAATCACAGCTGGTCGAGGAATAATGGCGGTTAATTCAGTCTCTATGCAAATCAGGCCGTTTGTTAGACATCTATTGGAATACATAATTCCAGACTGAGGCGGTAGTATTAGAACCGTAGCTACCACAAATTACTGGTTGCTATACCGACAGCCATATTGATTCAAATAAAGAATAAGTCGATCAAAAAGGTATTTTATTTCATCGATCTTTAGACAATTTGCTTTGTTTATAAAACCTTTTCTACATGTTTAGTTATTTTCCCTAAAGAGAATAAGCGGTTTTGATCTAAACGTCGACTAAATAAAAAGCTATCTCGTATCAGTTTTCTTATTCCTAGGTGAGAGCGTCAGCAACAGGTACTGGAGATTAAATATTTATTCATGTTTTACTGAACATGAGATAACGCTATCCTTCAATGTAAATTGGATTCTTTACCAGATCAACAACAACAACAAAAAACTATTGGTTAGTGATGTTTCGGAATTTTGATGCATCTTTCCTGCTTGACTACAAAGTTCCTTTTTAGAGGCTCGGATACAATCAGATTGCTGTTAGAGACCAGTTTGAGTGTTTTTACACATAGCATAGATTGGAAATGTCTTTGTGTGTATGTTATTATGTTGTTTGTGTGTTATTTTGTGTGTTGTGTGATATGCATTCCTCATGATATAAGCTCACTATTGCATCAGAACAACCTTGTGAGTTGGTAATATATAGGAATTTTGAGATATAAAAGATAAAAAAGTAGATAAAACTTTTATAATAAGTTTGTTTATTATAAAAACCGCGAGCATTTGAGCTTTCGCTCTTCAACGGGTAAAGTTATATCCGATAGTGAACTCCCGTACTCACTCTCAGTTATAATGTTTGCCAGTTGAAGAGATCGATTATTCGATGTTTTTATAATAAACAAACGTATTGTGAAATGATTTTAAAAATCTTCATTTGATCTTTTTGTAAAAGTGCATCGCAATTTTCTTATATTTAAATTTGATGTAATTGACTGGTTTGCTTCAAAGATTTTGTTTGAAGGTCTGGATACAATCAAAAAGGCTGTTGAAGACTGACTCGAGTGCTTTTGAACAAGTTGGAAATGTTTTGATGCGTATTACTACAGAAAAGATCTAATACTATACAGACCAAATATACAACAACAAACAACAAAGCCTTTATTTAGGGCCACTCGCCCCTATACAGGATTCGCCAGTTCACAAGGGATAGGGAGAACACTGTGAGGCCTTTTTCCGGGATATAGTCTTGTGGAATCCAAATATCGCCATCCGCTATGTACCTATTCTTTGATATTTCATTAATCTATGCCGGAAATGAAGGACAAAGTTGCCCCGTTTTATCATTTAGTTTTCGTCTTTCCTCAGACAGAGCAGCACAGTCAAATAAGTAGTGCAACATCTCCGTTGTTATTCCTGATCCACAGAAAGTGCATTTAAGGTCTTCACGCCTCAATAAAATCAATGGTGTTCTCTGAAAAAAATTGAAAGGGTTCTAAATTGTGCAATTAATCTGATGATAGGAAAAGGGAGTTCACTTAAGAAGTATTCTTCGGTGGTAAAACGTTGTATATATGTCTCTATAGTGGGAATATAACTTTGATTGGGTTATTCTTGTTAAATCGTTTTGTATTGTTTGCTCTATCGCAGTTCTTAATATTCCAGGGATAGCATTCCTTAGTGATCAGGATCATTACAATAAGTAGGCCACGAGGATCCGTTATTATTAAGTAAATTGCTTAATTGTTTTATAAAACCGATGGGCGCACCTGTAGCACAGGATAATTGCCTCATTCTAGTTAAACATATTCGAGGCAGTCTATTTGTATCCATACTCAGCACCCTCAGCCAATATTTCAAGGTCAATTTCAGAGCTGTTATTATAATGAGACGCGGCCTGTTTCTGGTCTTATTATTACAGACCAAATATATAAATTGATGATACTTCGGAATCTTGTTGATTTCATATACTCGTAGATTGTTCCAAAGTTCTTTGGGAGCCTGAATCCAATCATAGTCAATTGACACCAGTCATTATGGGGGTTCTAGAGCTTGTAATACAGTATCTCAATAAAAGAAATGTTTTTTTTTTTATTTACAAATTTCTCGTTAAATAGCTTCATATAGATATATATTTGCTCATTTGCATTGAATTTTCTAATATGTTAATGATAGGAAATGCTGCAAAATCATAAAAAGGATATTGGACTGTAAATTTTGTGGGAATTCTTTGGATCGAAGTCACTTTGTCGATTACTCTTTTAGAATCTTTTGAATTTTTTAACGTGATCTTTGTACAAGTACCATGTGCGAAAATAAATATTCTTATTTTATTCTGGGGTATTATTTTTGTTCTCTTTTGTGGTATATCTTCTGTAAAGTGTGATGTGGGGAATAGGGTTGTAGGGTGTAGTAGCTCGAGGAGCATGAACTCATGGAATTCGTGTAATCTTTACACAAGAGTATAAGAATAACAGCAAAGTGCGATGTAGCTTGACACCAAAGGTTACCTAAACTACTAAGTCTTTACGTGCGTTCTTAACTACAGTTTCCCAATCGTCTAAAATGATGTAACGCACATTCAATCCATTGTGCCGCTGCCAACAATGGTGTTGAACTAGAGAGGAACCTTGTCTCACGCCATGTCGACTTCACACAGATCGCGGCAAATTAAAATGGCAACACCTGAGGACACGCTGTCCTTGGATCATTATAATGGGCGGCGATAGAAGCACAAAACAATTAGGTCTGTCCATTAATTGGCTGGATTGACTTCATGAATAAATCATGACACACACAATGGGAAGGGGAGGAGCTAGCATCACCGGGAATCTCAGGATCGTCTGGTTTGACTTTCAAATCGAACTTAAATCAATTCGGATTGTAAAGATCTACCTTAAAAGTAGGCGTCAAAAACAATACCCAAACTTCTACCTTTTTTGTTAAAGTAGCTTTTTTTGTAAAAATCACTTTTTTTAAAAAGAATCACAGAATTAAATCAAACACAAGTCAATATATCGGTATTTATATATTAAATGTTTTAAAATTAAAATGTCACACTAAAGAATTTTCCAATTTTATTTAAATTTAGAAAAAAAAAAAGGAATTGCTTATCGGAAAAAAACAAGATAAAATATTATAAGAACTGAGGTTGAATTACAAAAAATATCGGATTCAGAAATTGAATTATTCATTAAGAAAACACAAAATCTTACGTTTTATTGCTTTTATATAGAAAACAAATATTGGAAAAAATGGTTAAAACCTCTCCACAGAGTACATACACAATATCACCGATTCTTTTCCACCTCCCAACTTTACCTTTCATCAATCAATAAGGTAGATTGGTGGTGGAAATTTTAAATTAAAGAAAACCTTTATATAAAGTTATCTTATTTTTAGGTTTCCATTGTTGATCTAGCTGACCCCGCTATTAAAGTCATTGTTAAAATATTTTGTTAGAAATTCTCGTTTTTTTTGTATTCTTTCTTTAAATAAAATGTCTTTCTTTTATTTGAGGTTTTTGTATTTGTAGATATTAAAATCAAATTGAAGATATTTAATTAAAATTTCTAATTTAATTTTGAATTGGAAATATTGCAACCATTGCTTTATATATTTTTGTATAATTTTTAGGATATAAAATATATTATGGGATGTTTAAAAATCCATAATTTTACATCACACACACTTAGTAGACATATTGCTAGTAATATTAATTTCTCCCGTTTATAAACTCATTGATACAACTTGATAAGGTGGAGAATCTTTAATGTCAGATCGTCTTTTTTTTTAAAAAGGAGACAGAAGAAATTTTTGTTCACACTTGGTTATATCGTATGTCTTCAATAAAGGTCACTGTGTATCAAATATCTTTCAGATTTATTGTCTGAATCCCGATATACATGCTAAAAGGTACAACTTCCTTAAGTTTTGTCTGTAAGTTATACACTTGGGTTATCTCGTATGTCTTCAATAAAGAACACTGTGTATCAAATATCTTTCAGTTATTATCTGAACCCCGATATACATGCTAAAAGGTACAACTTACTTAAGTTTTGTCCATGAATGAATACACACTTGGTTATCTCGTGTGTTTTCAATAAAGATCAATGTGTATCAAATATCTTTCATATTTATTGTCTGATCAGATATACATGCTAAAAGGGCAGCTTCCTTAAGTTTTGTCCATGAGTTTATTTATTAAAATGATTTTCATTGTATCAGCATGTTGTTTTACTTTTCTCTACACGGTAAAGCCTATCTTGGGAGTTTCTATTTGGCTCCAAACAATAATATATTCCCAAGACATGCTGACTCCTAAAACAGGTTGAATAAAATAGGTTTAAAAATCTCTACCTAAAACCTTTCTCTCTTATACAAATTCAATGATGTTCATAATATCGTTGCGATTACGTTCTGGGATAGCATAAGAAAATCTCCAATTGAGAAAGCCGATTCTGATGAATTTTATCGCAATAAATTACAAAATAAATTTGAAGAATTGAGATTGTGTGTGTGTGTGTGTCTAAACAACTCTCATTCAAAAAAACAATAGGTTTTCTCTTGATTGTATTCTCTTGTTGGAGAACTCTACATAGCTAAACAATCTTCCACTGACCTAAAACTATACAACTAAAGTTGGACCACACATATCTTATAGATTGATTAGCATTTCATTATGATAAGTGTTTAACACTCGTTTACTTTGGAAATCTAAAAAAACTATATCTATTTATATAAAGGTTCTTCCAGGGTTAAGTTTCTTTTGTAACCTTTTTATTTTCAAGCTTTCGGACTTGTCAGTCTTTCAACAGGATTATCATAAAAGTTCTTCCCTGATTTATAATATTATAAAAATAATCATGTTGAAGTACTGACAAGTCCGAAAGCTTGAAAATAAAAAGGTTGTACAATAATATTAACCCTGGAAGCTTCATTTATTTTATAATATCTATTCATAAAATTAAAAATTATCCAGTAGAACTAGGATAACTTGAACGTTTTTAATTCAAAAACATCTTTAATTCGAATATTTATCTTGGTTCCTAGAATTTCCTATAAATATAATTTTGGATAATTCGAATATTTTTTTTGGTCTCTTGGGCTTCGAATTATCTAAATTTGACTGCATTTGTAAATTGTCTTGATGAATGATTTAAACTCTCTTTAGTAAGATACATAAATAGCTATGTTTTTTATAGTTTGAAAAAGAATTTTGAAGCGTAATCGTGACTAATGTGACCAGAAGTCGCGGAACGTTCCATGTTATGAGATCTATTTCAAGCAAGAATGTTAAGCGAATAGTCATCAATTATAGCTAGAACATCCTGCGAATTCCTTGAAACTTTCTGCGAAACATTCGCATATTTTAGGATACCAGCCACATGGCCCTGCTTCACCCTTGTTTCACCCAAACGTATGTTTCCTAAGCGAATATTGTTTCAATAAATATGTTATTTCGAAAAAATGTCAATTATTCTGCGGTATTACTTACTCTGTAATTACTTACTGTATATATGTATATAATTTTAAATTTAATAATATAACTGTAAATAAAAATTCAAAGAATATCTCTATATGTAAATAATATTTTTGAATCTTTCTAAGTCGCTTTCTGTATATCTTTTCATGTTGAATATTTTCTTTGTTATATTTGTATGTACATTTAGCGCAAGTGTCCCTAGGGGAACATAGCGTTTTGAATTGAAATAAATAAATAAACTGAAAAAAAAATCTAATCTAATATTTTCATTCAACGCTTTTTAAAATTTAGAAAAGTTCTCTTTTTTAGAAATCTACAAAAATGAATGAAAAAAGAAAAAGGCATCTCCTTATCGTGCAACTGAAAGTTGCTGATGGCTGAGCGCCATCTATCGGAATAAATATCAACTATTCTCGTTGATTTTTTTATTCCATAATTGGCCAAATACCCATTCTTGATTAATCAAGAAAAGCTAACCACGGACGCGTTTCGGGCTGTTGGCCCTCATCAGCGTGGTGCAAGCTGTACCTCAAAGACCAAAAAAAATTGGTCATTAAGGCATCCTGAAAAATCATGAAACGGGTAGTTAAGGCCAGAATTGCGTGAGGACTCTACACAATGTGAAAAAATAGTACAAATGTAACATTGTACTGGGATAAGGTGCATAAATCATGAAAAAAGAAAAAGGCATCTCCTTATCGTGCAACTGAAAGTTGCTGATGGCTGAGCGCCATCTATCGGAATAAATATCAACTATTCTCGTTGATTTTTTTATTCCATAATTGGCCAAATACCCATTCTTGATTAATCAAGAAAAGCTAACCACGGACGCGTTTCGGGCTGTTGGCCCTCATCAGCGTGGTGCAAGCTGTACCTCAAAGACCAAAAAAATTGGTCATTAAGGCATCCTGAAAAATCATGAAACGGGTAGTTAAGGCCAGAATTGCGTGAGGACTCTACACAATGTGAAAAAATAGTACAAATGTAACATTGTACTGGGATAAGGTGCATAAATCATGAAAAAAGAAAAAGGCATCTCCTTATCGTGCAACTGAAAGTTGCTGATGGCTGAGCGCCATCTATCGGAATAAATATCAACTATTCTCGTTGATTTTTTTTATTCCATAATTGGCCAAATACCCATTCTTGATTAATCAAGAAAAGCTAACCACGGACGCGTTTCGGGCTGTTGGCCCTCATCAGCGTGGTGCAAGCTGTACCTCAAAGACCAAAAAAATTGGTCATTAAGGCATCCTGAAAAATCATGAAACGGGTAGTTAAGGCCAGAATTGCGTGAGGACTCTACACAATGTGAAAAAATAGTACAAATGTAACATTGTACTGGGATAAGGTGCATAAATCATGAAAAAAGAAAAAGGCATCTCCTTATCGTGCAACTGAAAGTTGCTGATGGCTGAGCGCCATCTATCGGAATAAATATCAACTATTCTCGTTGATTTTTTTATTCCATAATTGGCCAAATACCCATTCTTGATTAATCAAGAAAAGCTAACCACGGACGCGTTTCGGGCTGTTGGCCCTCATCATGATTAATCAAGAATGGGTATTTGGCCCAATTATGGAATAAAAAAATCAACGAGAATAGTTGATATTTATTCCGATAGATGGCGCTCAGCCATCAGCAACTTTCAGTTGCACGATAAGGAGATGCCTTTTTCTTTTTTCATGATTTATGCACCTTATCCCAGTACAATGTTACATTTGTACTATTTTTTCACATTGTGTAGAGTCCTCACGCAATTCTGGCCTTAACTACCCGTTTCATGATTTTTCAGGATGCCTTAATGACCAATTTTTTTGGTCTTTGAGGTACAGCTTGCACCACGCTGATGAGGGCCAACAGCCCGAAACGCGTCCGTGGTTAGCTTTTCTTGATTAATCAAGAATGGGTATTTGGCCAATTATGGAATAAAAAAATCAACGAGAATAGTTGATATTTATTCCGATAGATGGCGCTCAGCCATCAGCAACTTTCAGTTGCACGATAAGGAGATGCCTTTTTCTTTTTTCATGATTTATGCACCTTATCCCAGTACAATGTTACATTTGTACTATTTTTTCACATTGTGTAGAGTCCTCACGCAATTCTGGCCTTAACTACCCGTTTCATGATTTTTCAGGATGCCTTAATGACCAATTTTTTTTGGTCTTTGAGGTACAGCTTGCACCACGCTGATGAGGGCCAACAGCCCGAAACGCGTCCGTGGTTAGCTTTTCTTGATTAATCAAGAATGGGTATTTGGCCAATTATGGAATAAAAAAATCAACGAGAATAGTTGATATTTATTCCGATAGATGGCGCTCAGCCATCAGCAACTTTCAGTTGCACGATAAGGAGATGCCTTTTTTCTTTTTTCATGATTTATGCACCTTATCCCAGTACAATGTTACATTTGTACTATTTTTTCACATTGTGTAGAGTCCTCACGCAATTCTGGCCTTAACTACCCGTTTCATGATTTTTCAGGATGCCTTAATGACCAATTTTTTTGGTCTTTGAGGTACAGCTTGCACCACGCTGATGAGGGCCAACAGCCCGAAACGCGTCCGTGGTTAGCTTTTCTTGATTAATCAAGAATGGGTATTTGGCCAATTATGGAATAAAAAAATCAACGAGAATAGTTGATATTATTCGATAGATGGCGCTCAGCCATCAGCAACTTTCAGTTGCACGATAAGGAGATGCCTTTTTCTTTTTTCATGATTTATGCACCTTATCCCAGTACAATGTTACATTTGTACTATTTTTTCACAACAAAATGAATTTAGATTATTCAAGAAGTGCATGTATATTTTAAATCTTTCTGTATATTTCTGAGAAATAGAATTTATATATATGTGGTGTTGGTGCTTATCTCCATGGTTAAACCAATTTCTAAAGTCCCACTCCGCTCCAATTTTGCGATGGTAGTTATAGGTCTGGAAAATAGGTCTTCTATTGTCAGTTTCTAAGGCATGATATGCTCCGGAGAAGCTTCTGCACTATTGCATTTCAAGCAGTTTTTGTAGGTTTTTTGTCCATTTTGAAATTTTAAGGTTTTTATATATGGCCACTTCTTAGTCTCTTGCTAAATAAATATGTTATATAAAGATATTATTACATTTCAAAATTATAATTTCTAGAATAAAATACTCTGTTAAGTTGACTGCCAGAGGTCGCGGCTTTTCCTATATAAACTTATTGTTGTTTCCCGTTGGCCGGCTCAACTCAAAATCTTTTGTACATATGTAAATATGTCTTTCATTTTTCTTTATTCTTACCCCTTAAATCAGGTATTTCTTCTTTAATTATGTCTTTTGTGTTTCATAAGCTCAATTAAAGCTAATTCTGATCTAAACTGTTTTTATTTATATTTTCAGGATTTCCACGACTGCATACCAATACCATTTAGTAGCAATATACTCAATAGAACCAGAAAATATCACAAATATTCTCTTATGTAATTTATATATATCCGCAAAAAAATATTCTTTTTATATATGATTCGGATGTTTTTATTATTAATTTGAATACTTTGATATACATTTTATTTGTGTATGTGCTATTTTAAATCAATTAATTACTCATATTCAAACGAAAGAATTTTGAAAAAAAAAACTGCTCCAACTCACGAAGTGAACGCATCTTCACTTTGCAAGAAGTTGAGATTTCGCTGTTGTACAATTACACAATCCTCAGACATAAAAAGCTTGAACAGAATTAGTCTCTACATTCAGATAACCTATGCAAAGTAAAAAAAGAGGAATCAACAATGGCATCCATTGTTAAGGATGAATCACAAAGAATTCGATGCACATCAAATCACATTCAAATTAAAGGTCATTATCCTTTATTTGCCCTAGTGGGGCGAAGGATAAAGTGGATGTTGAGTTATTGCGGTGGTGGTGGAATCAATTAGATAATCCTTACACTCGGAGTTTCTTATCACTCCCATTGTTCCAAGACATGTGTAACTCCTTGTAGAGAGAAACCCCGAGAGGACAACAAATTGAAAGCCATTGTCCCTAATGTCCCTATTGTCTTAACGTGTGGAGAGAAGAACAAAAACTTCAAATTTGACGCTCATCCTTCTGACGCCAACTGTGTCTGGAAATCAATCCATCAACATGATGTTTGATAGTACTAAGGACATGGATTTATGCTTGGAATTTGACTTAAACATTTATATTTGAGGTGAATCCGTGAATAAGTAGATAGAACAATAAATCTTCTAGAAAAAATAGTACAAATGTGAAAATGTACTGTGATAAGATGGATAAATTAAGAATAAGACATATCCTTATCGTGCAACCTGAAATGAAAAAAGCCATCAGCAACTTTCATTTGCTGGATAAGGAGATGCCTTTTTCTTAATAAATCTTTAGTTTGAGTCAAAAAGCAAACTATTGAATATTAATATATATAGTCACGACCGTCTTTCCTCATCGGCCTCTGTCACGGATTGCGCGCGCACAGGGAGGTCACGTGCTCGCCGGCAGCCAATACAAATTAAAAAAAAAAACTCCCTCGAGCCGGATTTGAACCAGCGACCTAAAGATCACCGTTGTAACATCTACAGTCGGGTAAAACACGGGCGTTGCCCGGGTCATTCGGCTAGTATTTATATAAAAAAGGCTCACCTGAATCTGTTATAGAAAAACCTGATTTTTTTTATTTAACAGATCCAGGTACGCCCTTTTTTATAAATAAATATTTTATTATATTTTTAATGGAGATAACTATTCAAAATGTTGTAGTCCATTAATAAGATACGTGCCGAGACTAGAAATTTGAGACTCTCTCTCTCTTGATATCAAAAGATTCATACAAGAAACCTCTTTCTCGGTGAACTTTTCAAGATGATATAATTAAAGAATCACAAACACCCAACGAATCAACCTCAACAAAGACGGATAAAAGAAAGGTATCCATTTGAAATTACGGAATAAGTTATTTGGGACTTATTTTGATAATATATTTTAAGAATTGGGGGGTTTGATACTTGCATCACCATACCTATTTATACATCATCTCCCTGAGATCTCTAGCCCATCTCTAAACCTCCTATTGATATTCAGCCAATGAGAGACCAATATAGAGGCATTAAACTGGCAATTTCGTATCTTAGATAATGAAGGACGGGTTTCGGATAGAGAGAGAGAGAAGGAGAGAGATTGAGATTGAAACTGATTTATTACAATGTCCATATATAAGATTGTATATGGTTAAATACAGATAAAATATTATATGAATAAATAAGATTATATAATGATAAATATATGAATAAATAGATATAAATATATAAATTGATAAATGTATATAAAAAATATATACAAGTCGTCATTGATGGCGCCCAACGCGAGGTGACTCCGCCACTAATGGACTGAAAGAGTTCTTTCCCACAGAGCGGGCAAGTCGATGAAGTAGCTGACGTTACGCACCTCAAGACCAAGATGGTACTTGTAGATGGTAGCCTTCGTTACACAGGTCAACTTCATTGAGAAAGAATATCTAAGGCGAGCGAAAATAGATCCAGAACTTAGTTCAATATCCTCTGTGCTCGACCAAGGCTGTGTGAGGTTGGCCGAATTTTACGTAAGATATCACAATGCATAAACGGTTCTAGAGTTTGTAGTAATAAACATTCCAGGTCGGACACAGCAGTAATTTACAGTACTGACAAGAGGTGAAGGATATAAGAAGAGCTCCTGACAATGGCATTATTACAATGTGGGAACAATACACTAATTGACACTATTTGATAAAGTTGTACCTTTTAGCATATATATCGAGATTGAGTTGAGACAATAATTCTGAAATATATTACAGTGACCTTTATTGAAGACATACGAGATAACCAAGTGTGAACAAAAATGTTTTTGTTTACTTAAAAAGAAACAGGCGACAATAAAGACATTTTACTCACTTAAGTATTGTCAATGAGTGTATATACTGTAGTGTGGGGTGGTAACAACAAGCTACCGCATTAACATCTAAAAGTATAAGATTTGATGATACAGAAAAATATATCCTGAAGATAGAGGTTGTCTGGCCGGCATTCATATTTCTGTGAAAAATAGGCATTTCGGCCAGTTAGAGTTTTTTTTAATTATCTACGTTTAAACAAAAATCTTTTGTCTTCGTCAGGAGAAATAAATAAAAATAAAGCATTTGGCAAGGCGTTAACACCTCTAACTGGCCAAAGTGTCTTTTTTTTCCCGGAAGATCATCATCTTTAAATTATGCTGTTCTTTACTTATCACAAGTACACGTGGTAAAGACAACAATATTAATACTGGATAGTTTAGAGAATGTATCTTACTTTACGAGTGGCTGACAGGTCTTCATATGCTCGACTATTGCCTTACAATGTACCACAGCCCCCTTTATTTAGTTGCATTCACTTGGAGAAGAATAAAATCGCTAAATGCGAGGTTCGATATGGTTGTCTGTATATGCTGGATTATTGTACTTACAATGTACTACAGCCCTCTTTATATAGTTGTATTCACTTGAAGTATTGAATCGCTAAATGCGGGATTCGATATGGTTGTCGGTATAAGCGAAGTGAGTAAGTTCTCGGTGCGTCCAATCAATATCATCCAGTAGTTAGCCGCGAGATAAGGGCGCCATCGATCCGTGGAGATAAGCGTAGATCTACAGCACCGACATTCAACCGTCTAATTGATTTCTAATAATGTTTATTTCTATACACAGAGTATATCAGATATGTTTGTTGTCTCTTTCTTTCCCTGTATATTATGGCCATTGTTATGTCTGTGGCGATGGATAATGGCCTGTAACCATTTCGAATGTCTGTGTATACTATAACTATTTTAAAGATTTGTCTATTCGCATGATCATTTCAAAAAAATATCTATGCCCATGACTATTTCCAAGATCTGGCTATGGCCATGACTATTTCGAAAGTCTCTCTATGCCCATAACCATTTCGAAGAACTGTCTATGTCCATGAAAATTTCAAAGATATGTCTATACCCATTTCAAAGGTCTGTTTATGCCCATGAAAATTTCAAAAGTCTCTTTATGACCATGAACATTTCAAAGGTCTGTTCATGGCCATTTCAAAGGTCTGTCTATGACCATTAACATTTCAAAGGTCTGTCTATGCCTATTTGAAAGGTCTGTCTATGCCTATTTCAAAGATCTGTTTATTCCCATTTCAAAGGTCTATATGCATATTTCAAGGATCTGTTTATTCCCATTTCAAAGGTCTGTCCATGCCTATTTCAAGGATCTGTTTATTCCCATTTCAAAGAAGAGTCTATGCCTATTTCAAAGATCTGTTTATGCCCATTTCAAAGGTCTGTCTATGCCCATTACCATTTTAAAAGTCTTTGGTACTTTTGTGATCATGGATATTTTGAAGGTGTGCCTATGACAAGTGTGAAAACCTCTTTATACCAATTACCATTTAGAGGTTTACACATCCTTATGTTATATTTTATAGTCATCAATGCTCAAGACAATTTCAAAACATTATATATAAGCTAATATACTCATTCCTTATATTCGTAAAAAGGAAAACAGCCCAATACAATATAACAGCGGTATGGTAGATTAAACTGGCGATAATGCTGGGAGGGTTAACCATTGATAAACAAGGCTCTCCCGTTAATTTATCATTGCAGAATGGCAATAGAAATTTGTTTTATTTAAAAAAATCAAAATGCGTCTCTAAAATAGTTACAATTTTCTATATTGAGAAGTACAACTAGGTATTTACGATTAATTTCCCTACATGGGGGAATATGGCTGATAGACCATAGTAGCCGACGTCACACAGAACTAAGAAGTTCCTACGTTATTATTAAGGTGTCATCAGCCTCTCAGTCAGTATTATGTACCGTGAAATGGAAAAGGGTCTGACATTGTCGCGGCCAAATTACTAACAAATTGTCAGCGAATTGGTGACGTTCTCTCATATGGTTTGATCTCTAGGAAATACTTCAAATCGTATTAGAGAGATTTATTTTTCCGTTTTGCATGTATTGACAAGATGTGAATAGAATTATGTTAATTGTCAATCGTCTTGAATATATCATCTTCCTTTCTTCTCAATTAGTTATTCCTCTGGCCTGGCTGATAGTACCCTGTAAGGGCTCCTAATCCAGGGATACAGGATAAGGTTAGAAACAATCGTTATTTCTCCTTAAAATCATTTCGAATTTTCGTTCAAAAGAAACATTTGCGGTATAATTGTCAAACCTCATTCTACAAGAGAGAGGAATAACTCTTCTTCTGCTTTCTTATCTCAACTATATCATATTAGGGTATCAAGCTTTAACAACCATCATGACCGGGTGAAGTACTGGGTGCCACTACTCAGTGGCAGGCCAACTTAGCTCCAAAAGAAATGGCAACCTCTGACATGAGGAACAGACGCCATGTGCAGCTGCTCCTAACATGGAGTACAAACTCATCCTGTATCCCTGTATTAGGAGTCCTTACAGGGTACTATGAGCCAGGCCAGGGGAATAACTAATTGAGAAGAAAGTAGGATGATATATTCAAGACGATTTACAATTAACATAATTCTATTCACAACTTGTCAATACATGTAAAAGTATACAGTCTGTACTATTGTTTTACAAAAATATATAATTAGATATATACAACAATATACAATAAATATGTACAAGGCGCCACCGCTGTAGAGTTTCATGGAGAATCACCAGCGTGTCTTCAGCGCATTTCGCGATCTACGAAGAATACGTAGATCGCGTGTTTAGCCGCTGAGAAGATGGCGATGGCGTGATCATTCTATATAGATGTCTCTCTCCCATAGTGTTGTTCTATACGATTCTCGGCTATAGAAGGAAAAAGGCAACAATAGGCTCTTACCTATACCCATTATCAAAGTAACCAGTCAAAGATTTGCAAGATTTTCTCTGATACATTGCCCAATGAGAGTTTTATCTATTTGTAATACCAGTTCATCAGAGAATATAACATGATTATAGGTTGGATTTTGATCAATTCAAGTTTTAGATTCCATCACAACCGTTTTAAAAAATATTATTGTCTTTAATATTCAGCCGACCTACTGTCTCCATTTTCAAAAAATGAAAGTTTATAAGCGAAGAATTGTTAATAAGCTTTCCATCTTTTGAAAAGGGCGACAGTTGGTCCACGAAATGTCAAGGCAATAAACCTTTTCGAAAAGGTTTGCAGAATCATTACTCTTCACAATTCATCCTTTCATACTTCATCCCTAAGGTTAGAAATAATCGTTATTTCTCCTTAAAATAAATTTCGATTTTTCGTTCAAAAGAAACACATGCGGGATATTTTCAAATGTCGTTCTACAATCATAAGCCGCTTCATATTGTATTAGAAAGTCTCTATAACTTGAATAGACCAGTTCTTCAGTTGAGAATAAAATTGAGAATACCGTTTGTAAAATTATGACTAAAATAGACTTAGTAGTTGCTATGTTTCACCATCAACATACAAGTTGCCAGAGCCTTTGATTACTCGTACTATCCTGTAGGGATGAACTTGTTAAAGATTCAAATGCTACTGAAGAAAAATTGTTAATATTTTCTTTAATGTGGGTTTTGAACCTAGAGATAGAAGAGAAAGAAAGATTTGAGATTAAAAATAATTTATTATATTGTTCATATAAGATTACCTATGGTTAAATACTCTAATATACCTTGTAATATAAAAGAAGAAAGGAGAATAAGCGATAAATTGTTCGCCCGTCGCCTCCGAGTTATTTCACAAGACGCGCAATCGAACGAGTTGTTGCTACCTTTTGTATTTCGAATAATAAAGTTGAATTATCCTTTTGTATCTTATTCTTTAAATTAGTAAAACATAAAGAGGAATATAACAAATACAAAATAAATGAATAAATATAAATAAAAGATTAAATAAATGAATAAATATATATATATGAGAGTGAGGTACTGGTTGATAAAAAGGAACTGCTGCTACCATATTCCAGGAGATCGGTAATCGACCGTTTACCCTTTTCCGATTGGCCGATAAAATCACATGACTACATATATAACCTAACATCTATATTTATTATAATGAAACAAATTTGGCGATGCATTGGCATAGTTCCTCCATATCACCATCTCTATGGAAAAAAACCTAACGTTCATATATAAGAGGGCATTTTTATATTTCTAAACAACTTTTACAAATGTTTCTTGAAAATAAAGATACTTTGGCCAGTAACTCCTTTCATTACCTCGACGTTTCAACAAAAATATTTTCACCTCGTCAGGAGCAAAAAAGATTTTTGTCGAAACGTTGAGATAATAAAAGATTTACTGACCGAAGTATCTTTATTTTCAAGAAATATTGTAACAAAGTATTTATTAATTTTATTATTTTTATTAACAGAGTGGTCATTTTTATGTTTATATCTTGCTACTCTGTAAATTTCCCTCGTGGCTTATCTTTTTGTTTACCATTCATAGCTTGTCCTTGCCTGAAATAAATTTTGTTTCCTCCTGAAGTTTTTGTCTTCCTTAATTTTACACGTGGCAATATGAATGCCGGCCAGGCAGCCTCAACGATTTTACAAATGTGATGTATATACCTGTATAGAGAATATTGATATAAATCTGGTGTAATAAAAATGCATAATCAAATTATAGAAAACTAAAGATTTTATAGAAATATTGAACGCTCGAAAGATTCTGCTATGGGAATAATCATCTTGGTAAAATATATTCTTCAATTGATTCAAATCTCTTGGACATTAATTAAACAATTAAAAATCTTTCTGGAGATGAGTTTTTTTTTTTAATTTTAAAACCGTCTCAAGCTTTCAGGCATCTCTCTTTAATGAATATAACTCCGCCTGATGCCAAAGGCGACGTTTTATTCATTGTATATGTTTTCCTGTTGAAGGGCAGTGATGTCCAAAAGCTTGAGACGGTTTTAAAATAAAAAGAAGCTCATCTCCGGAAACATTATTAATTGTTTAATTAAAAATATATCCTTATTGAGATTGGCCATCTGTAATTAAAAAGGCATATAATTGATCAAAATATCATTTATTTTACCAATATTTCAGTTGGCTCAAAGCCAACCTTTATCAAGGTATCAAGGTTACGTTCAGCCAACTGAAATATTAGTAAAATAAATGATATATTTTGAATCAATATATTATTTTTTAATTGAAGATTTAAAGATATACATTGCTCTATTTTCAAAAGATATACATCTTTATATATATCTTGAAAAAGCTTTTTCGCTCAAACGTTTGACCCCTTTTTTTTTTTTTTGACAATTAAAATTATTTTATTGACACTCTTAATCAATTGTTACAAAATATCAAAGAGAAATTCTAAAAAGATAAATAATAGATAGATTCAATCTATGACTGAATTATCATCAATAACTATGAAGAAAATTGTGAATATAAGAGAACAGATGTTATCATCAGTAATAAAGCTCACACAACGGACGTCAGTATCTTCAAGGTTGAAGTAAGATTTGACTTATGGTGGTATACCATCTTCCCTGCAACACAGAGGAACCCCAAGAATGCTTGACGGATTCTTCAGGGGACCGATCTGTCAGGACGGCGTTCCATCATGCTCCCCGCAACTGGAGAATGTCTGGTTGACTTAACCTCCTGGAGAGTCCAACTTTCTATAAGATTGAATGATTTCCCTCATGGTTTTTTTCTCAACCTTCCTTCCATTCTCAATTTTTGTCATTAAATCTCGTTTTATTGTATTAAAGATAGAGGCTGCCTGGCCGTTATTCATACTTCTTCAAATTAAAGATACTTCGGCCAGTAAATCTTTTTTATTGTCTCGACGTTTCGACAAAAATCTTTTGTCCTCGTCAGGAACAAACAAAAATTAAAACATGTAACACTTTGCCAAATGTTTTAATTTTTGTTCGCTCCTGACGAGGACAAAAGATTTTTGTCGAAACGTCGAGATAATAAAAAAGATTAACTGGCCGAGGTATCTTTAATTCGAAAAGAACTAGTTTAATTGATTCTGAGGAAATAATTTACTTTGAGTTTATAATGTTAGAGAATTGGAGAGTTGGCAGGGAATAACGATACTGATGTCAAAGCAATCACACACATTCCTAATTTCCTTTCACATATCAATACAGATTATATGTACATCTGTAATTAAAAAGGCATATATTCGGTCAAAATATCATTTATTTTACCAATATTTCAGTTGGCTGAACGCCAAGCTTTATCAAGGTATCATGGTCGACGTTCAGGCAACTGAAATATTGGTAAAATAAATTATATTTTGATCCAATATATGTCTTTTTAATTAAATATTTATTTATAAATTGCTCTATTTTAAAAAAATATATACATTTTTATATATCTCTTGAAAATGCAAAGAAAAAGCTCGCTTAAACGTTTGACATTTTTTTTTTAACAATTTAATATATTTTATTGAAACTCTTAGTAAATTGTTAAAGAAATCAAAGAGAAATTAAACAAAGATAAATGTGATTATTCAAAATTTGGTGATAAAATATATAAAACTATTCTCAGGAAGAGAGGCTTCTCCACGTTTGAGTTGACAGATAAAGGATAATTTAGCAATTTTAATACAATAAAAAAAAAAAAAAATCATCATTAAAAGTATGTTTCGGGTAATTACAAACACAGATTTTAACAAAATTAGTATTATATCTCAAATCTATTCAATAGCGCGCCATCTATATGTGAAAACATGAACAATTTAGCCTTATTCTTCTTTAAATTTTACACAAATAAATTTACTGGCAATGCGTTTCTTTTTTAAATCTCTACAGACCTTACTGCAATGCTGACATATGCCTTTTTATTATATGAATATTTTGTATTGTTCTGGTATTTCAGAATGTTTATTAATAGAAAACGGTTTGATTATAGATTCCATTGGTTTTTGTGGTTAGCTTTCAGTATATTTTTGGTAATTCGTAGTGCAGGATCCTGTCCGACTATAAAGTTATGATTGATTAAAATTTGTATGATTTTATAAGTGATAATCACTTTTTATATTTGCACGAATGCAGCAGATATAGGTTTATTGGACCCTCCTAGAGGTTTCACCAGCTTGATCTGTCAAACATCATTAATATTGAACTGGGATTTTATGCTCATATAGACGGCAATTTGGAAGATTTATCAATAAATATATTTAAGGTAACTATGGATATTAGCTTTGAAATATATCTGCTGCATTCGTGCAAATATAAAAAGTGATTATCACTTATAAAATCATACAAATTTTAATCAATCATAACTTTATAGTCGGACAGGATCCTGCACTACGAATTACCAAAAATATACTGAAAGCTAACCACAAAAACCAATGGAATCTATAATCAAACCGTTTTCTATTAATAAACATTCTGAAATACCAGAACAATACAAAATATTCATATAATAAAAAGGGCATATATTGGATTGAATAAAATATTTATTTGCCAATATTTCGGTTTACTAAACACCAACCATTGTCAAAGAATTACATTTGTATAAACTATACAAATATAACTACAAATTTTGTTTAAACTATATACAAAAATGTAATGTCTTTACAAAGATTGGCGTTCAGCCAACTGAAATATTGGCAAATAAATATTTTATTCAATCCAATATATGCCTTTTTATTATTTAATGATTTAAATATGGATTGATTTATATTAAGAAAATACAAAATACTAACGCGTAACAATAAACATAAATTAATAGATATTCATAACTCAATATTACTTATTTATTAACAATACGTATGTAAATATATTGGCACAATGGATGAGAAAACAAATATGTAAATATGCAAATATTCCAGTTAACTAGCAATCTATTCTAATTTTTCTCATCAGCTCGACCTGATAGACAAATGTCCTGAAGTTTGTCAATATGGAATTAAGAGATATCAGCGATCTAATATACTTTTATTAATTTAACTCGTAGATTACAAATACAGTTAAACCTGTCTATAAGCGCCTCCTCTATAGCGCTCAATTTTAAAAACGTAGTACGATGCGATTTATATTAAAAGTGACCTGTCTATAGCACACCCTCTCTAGAGCACCCTATTTTGGTGAGTCCCAAGAGGGGGCGCTATTGACAGGTTTAATTGTACATACATATACATTTAAACCTGTCTATAGCGCCCCCTCTAAATAGCGTATCCCTCTCTATAGCGCCCGATTTTAAACACGTAGTACGATGCGATTTGCATTAAAAATGACCTGTCTATAGAACCCCCTCTCTATAGCACCCTATTTTGGTGAGTCCCAAGAGGGGGCGCTATAGATAGTTTTAACTGTATTTGCTAATTAAATTGAAGAAACTAGAATATAATCGTAGCTATTCCAGATTCGAATAAAAATATTGATGATGAATTTTGTCGAAATGACTATCGTTGAGTCTATACAAATGAACGTCGAAATCCCAAATTACCATTGACATGTTCATCTTTTAAAATTGGCAAATATTACCGTTTCTAATATAACCTTCAATACAAAGCAATAACGCCCATCTATATATAACGAATAAAGACATAAAGACGCGAATGTTTCTTTTCACAAATCAATATTCTACTGTCCTTACTGCGATGAAATGCTACTGATCAGCCAAGCCCCTCCCAATATTTTTCCATCGCAGTAAGGACAGTAGAAGTTTGATTTATTTGTGAAAAGAAACATTCTCGTCTTAATGCCCTTATTAGTTAAATATAACCTTTACATACATTGTTCCTATTTCAAAGAGTGATTTTTCAGTTTAGTTAACAAGGTATCCACAAGTACGCGTTTTTTATTGGCTTTCTTCAGCATCTTTCAATTTCCACTTCAACAACCAAGAATATAGTTCAGAAGCCTTTATAGAAATCAAGTAATAAGTATTATTAAAGGCCAATAGTGTTTAAAAAACGCAAACCTATATGAAATCTAAAAACAACAGTGAAAATATAAGGGACGATTACTATTTATAAAATCATAACTCAATATTATCATTCAATGATTATAACTTTAGATTCAACCAAGATTCTGCACTAGAAAATACCAAAAATACACTACAAGCTAACCACAAAAGCCAATGGAATTTTTAATCAAACTAAAAAAAAATTGAAATTATGTTAAAATCAGATCGTTAAACTAAGAAATAGACATCTCTTTCCCAACTTGTATATCATACAGGAAATGTGTTGTAGATATATTAATTAATTGTTACCACAGAGTTTGTGTATGCTCACAGGTAAATAGGCACTAACCTAACAAAAAAAGTTCCTTTGTTTAATATTAGGTCCCTTTTATATTTTGTTCTCTCTTTTGTAAATCAATAAATATAATGTTTAATTAATAATTCTTGCAATCAGTTTCATTAAAAATTCTAAACAAAGTCAACAAAATTATATTATTTCAAAATTACAAATATTTTCTCACAATGAGTATATTTTTATTGAAAAAACTAGCTTTCAAGCGTTAATCGCTCTTCAACGGGCTTACTAAAATATCTACTTTATCCCACCAGTAATATTTACACTGGTGGGATAAAGTAGAAATTTTAGTAAGCCCGTTGAAGAGAGATTAACACTTGAAAGCTAGCGTTTTTCAATAAAAAGATACTCATTGTGAGAAAATATTTGTAATTTTAAAACTTTTTCACAATTTTATCATTTATTACAATTATTATATTTCCAAAGCGCTATATCCCGCAAGGGATACTTGCGCCAAACAAGGAGAAAAGTTTATTTACTTAAGTTATTTACATTATTCAACGCATGAAAACATTAGAGATCCAGATTTTGTAGAAAGTTTATAATGTATTTACAAAATGAATTAAACTTTAAAATCATGAAAATGATATTATAGAGATTAAGTGATATACTTCCTGCTGTTCTATTCGATACAGTTATATCTTATTGAAGCAAACAAACAGAACTTCTCACATGTTACTGAAGTTTGTTCCTACACACGCCATTACCAATATTAGTGAGATTGTTAAATTTCTATGTTGCGTGATCACAACCTACTGAACTTCCAGGTAAATTGTTGTCGCCTCCATTTGGATTTTTGGTTTTTTCTTGAGCTCCGTTCAACAACCATATGGTCACAGAATCTTTCTGCATATGACCTCTTCAAAACACTTATTAGCGCGATATTTTCTCAAAACATATTAAATTATAGATTGAGATGTTTATATTTCTTGAAAAAGATACTTCGGCCAGTATAAATCTTTTTATTACCTCGACCTTACGACAAAAAGCTTTTGTCATCGTCAGGAGCAAACAAAAATTAAAACATTTAGCAAGGCGTTAAAAATTATTCTTGGAATTTTGGTTTTTCTTGTGCTTCGTTCAACAACCGGTGTGTTGTCACAGAATCTTTCTACATATGACCTCTTCAAAAACACTTATTAGCGATATTTTCTCAAAGCAAAGAATAATTTTTAACGCCTTGCTAAATGTTTTAATTTTTGTTTGCTCCTGACGAGGACAAAAGCTTTTGTCGAAACGTCGAGGTAATAAAAAGATTTACTGGTCGAAGTATCTTTATTTTCACGAAATATGAATGCCGGCCAGGCTGCCTCAATATTTACGATGAGATGTTTATATTTATGAAAGCTCTCTTTATTCTTCCCTCTAATTTGTTCCAGATAAATGATTATGTCAATCAAACAAATATTTTGGTTTTTTCACATTATTGAATAATGAATGTTATGTGAAAACTGTTTCCACTAGATGGCGCTCTGCCATCTAAAAAATCACATGTGCTCCTGGTCAGGATATTTCATTTTTGTTTTTTAATGAATGTTATATTTACTAGAACAAATAAGATTTGATTTAGATACTTATTAACTATAAATTTATGTTTAAAATGCATTTTTAAGAGAAATTCATATACTGTAAAGTTTATTTATAATAACATTTCTCTTTTCAACTATTTCCATTTTTCATACCAAATGGTCATTGTTGTTGATACCATGTTTCAGATAAGTTAATATTAATATATTTTGCATATAAATATATTCTCATAATAAATCAACTCTTTACTTTGTCTTTTTTTCTTCGGGTATTTATATATGATGTGGGTGTTCATAATTAAATGCCAATTTTCATATGTTTCATTATATTCAACCTCATACTCTTTTGGACCCGCCAACAACAACAAGAACACCTATACTCTGGTAAAAATGAAGGAAAGGACTAGAGGAATATTTAGCGTTGATATTGCAAAGACAATGATTATATCATGACGACGCCATATTACACTGACTGCAATAACAGTAATGATACATAAATATCAGAACCCAATGAAAATCATCACATACGTGTTATCACCACATACCTATGAATATTCAAAAGAAAAAAAAATTACATGAAAGAGAGTAGTGAAGAAAACACAATCGTTGGAAAACGAGTAACAAACAGACTTACCTTAACGAACAAATTTATAAGTCACATTATTGCCTACTATTGATTGATACCATGGCTATAAAAGTCGAACAATCTATTCCGAAAAAAAGAAGCATAAAAGATAACCCTAAAGATATCAAGTCATCAACGGGATCCTCAAGATTTCACCATGTAAATGCAAATTTAAAAATTTATAAATTCAATTGCCATCTATCGATAAAATCATTAATAATATCATCAAATATTATATCTACAAGACCTTACTGCAATGATAAAAAATATTGAATGAAAGAGCTTGAATCATTATTTGGCTACGCCAAATTTGGAGAAATGATGAGCCAATCCCTCTCATTCAATATTTTTATCATTGCAGTAAGGTCTGTAGTGATAATAATGGACATAATTATATTGAAAAGAAACATATTGCCAGTAGATATTGTCGTGTCGATCCGGGCCACGAATTAAGTTTGAGGCAACAAGAATATTCCTAAGGCTGGACTGCCTAACTTTGTTCATCCGTCCTATTTATAGCACAAATACATTCAATTAAAACTATGTTAATTAAATAAGAACAAAGAGAAAATATACAAAGATACAACAGATATAATTGTATGAATTTGAAAAATAAAAGCTGTAAAAGCATCCTAGATTGTCTTAATTCTCAACATATATGAAATATGGATCGTTGATAAGAAGCTCTTATTTTTAAAACCCTCTTCATAGATACATGAGATTCGTTCTATTCTGATCATTATAAAAATGTGAGGCTATATGAAGAAGATGCCAATAATACTAATGCATCTGGGGTGACAGCCTGGATGGGTGTGGTCTTTCCTTTTTGACACCTGGCAGACCCCTCCACATTCTGTTCTTTGTACATCGCTTTGTTCTCAACTCCTCTACTTAACCATTCAAGTCAGGTTTGATCTTCGTTAGGAATACATAAATGACTATTTGTATGCATTCATTGTTGTTGTTTCAATTTTAAGACTTATTTTGAGTAAGGTTTATTCCTGGAGATATCAAACTCCAGACTATAGAAAAAAGTGGAATTTGAATTAACATAAACATAAATCGATTGAACGTTGTGGCCCACTGTACCTATTACATCCCAAACACGATGCGACGCCACCTATCTCTGTCTTGAGCTCCATGTACCATCTCGGCGGGTATTTGAATATCT
>CP092872.1:17945321-17985474 GCA_030710605.1 Cordylochernes scorpioides | reverse complement strand
GTTATAAAGAGAGAAAATCTTTGCCTTTCCAAACCATTAACCACGGAAAACTTTCTTCTCCATTAGTATAAAAGAGACATAATGATGGCATAACGGCACTTAACTGGAAAGATCATAAAAAGATGCACCTCACTGAGTTCGAGGTAACCAACCAGCGGAACTAAGTTGGGCTATTGGACCAGGCGAACGTCCCAATGGGGACACAGCTGTCCTGTAGATTTACTCTTCTGTGTGCATTCTTCGATATTTGTCTCAAAAGCACTAATGCGGTATAAAATAATTCTATATATGGATATACCAACTATTGTATTGATGTTATAATCCAAGTTTTCTAGAAGTCAGTGTATAGTAAAATAATCATTAGAACATTTATTCTAGTATTATTACATTAACTTTTAAACTATCTCTTTAAATTATGAAAAAGACGTCTCCTTATCGTGCAACTGAAATTAATCAAGAATGGGTATTTGGCCAATTCTGGAATAATTAAAAATCAACGAGAATAGTTGATATTTATTCCGATAGATGGCGCAAGCTATCAGCAACTTTCAGTTGCACGCTAAGGAGATGCCTTTTTCATAATTTATGCACCTTATCCCGGTACAATATCACATTTGTACTATTTTTTCATATCTCTTTATGATTTGAAGACAATTTGTTAACAATATTCTAATCTTCATCTTATTTTTCTTATCTTTATATTATCTATCTTCTCACTTCTCTCTCGAAATATCGAAATAATAAAGTTCGCGAATCAAAATTTACTATATTTACACACAACACATACACGTATATGTATTAAAATTTAAAAAGGCATATCCTGACCACGAGCACATGACTTTTTAGATGGAAGAGCGCCATCTAGTGGAACAGAAATCAACTAAACGTTGATTTAGCCTGTTTCTTGATATTTGGCCAAGCCCATTTTCTTGATAAGTCCCCACACTATTTATTTATTTATTTGAATTTGGTCTTATTACTTTGTGTGTATAATCTATAATCCAAATTGTACCTTACCATCATTAATAAATCAATAAAAGCCAACCATATTATTTTTCACACACACACACAAACAGTTCAAAAATTAAAAGTATAATAAATGAATATAGCTTGCATAGAGCTGCGTCACGTATATATTTGCTTATTAAATTCAGCGATTTAAAAAAAATCAATATTTATTTTAGAAAATTACAAATTTACTGTGATGTAATTGTACATATTCAGATGTAAATATGTAAATATGGTTTTGCATATAGACGCTCGAGTTAGGTTATAAATAGAGACAATTGGATGTTGTCAGTTTAGTTAGTGAGTTCCGTTCTTAAATAAAGAAGTGTTCACCATCGTAGCCCGATTCCTCTTGAAGAAACGAAACATGGTGGCAGCGTAAAAGCGGTAAAAGCGTAAAAGCAATTTTCAAAATTATAAAGTTGAAATATAAGATTTTTTTTTAAGAAAAGGAAAAAAAAATGGCTAATTATATACAAGTAGCTGCTCCAGAAGGATTCAATTTCGGCAAACCTAATGAATGGCCAGAAATCTTTAAGAAAGAAGTCTTAAGAACCGAAGCTTTAGAAAAGGCAGTCAATCTGGAAGATTCTGTGAAGGCGGCAGAAGGTCAACAACTCTCCAAAGAACATTTAGAGAAATCGAACAAACAAGGCTCATGCATAAAAGCTGAATTAAAAACTTGGGAAGATCCTATTGAATCCAACGAATCTGAAAATCTCAGCCAAGATTCTCCTCAATCAGATGCTCAAAGGGAAGCTGAAAGTTCTAGCAAGGAGTTGGCCGAAGGATCTGATGGAAATATTCAAGTTAACAAGCAGTACGTGTATACACCAGACTATTCTAATATTATACTAAGGCCTTTTACAGACCAGGAAACTATCGAAGAAATACCTGAAATTATTGAAATGGAAAACCAAGTGGAGCTCGATCTACCTTATTTAGAAAGCTGTTTAGAATTAAGCACGGTTAAAATTCTATTTACTTTTCGATCTATTTTGGAAGATAAGTATGATAAAATTGAATTGAAAGGACGTGGCCGTTTAAGTAATTGTTACAAAATCTCTGATACGGAGGTATGCAAATTTGTAATGGTGGCTAAAAATGATGCAAATAAGTATGCATCCTATTTGTATGCAGCATATAGCTCAGAAGGATTTAATTTTGATGACATTTCCAAAGGAATTCTTGAATTACTCAATAATGAAGTAGGAAAGGTGAAATACAAGGATACGAAATATTGTAGAAAATGCAAGTTAAACAAGGAAGAAATTGGTTTGCCATGTCACAGGCTATGTAAGACCTGCTGGATCGGTCATGTGAGTGAACATCTATCTTCTGAGAAACTTGAAGATTCTATAACGTGTCCAAATGAAGAATGCAAAGAAACTTTGAATTCTGAACAAACAAAATGTATAAGTGATCTCTGCAAAGGAACCAGTTTGATTTTGGAATATTACATTTACAGAAATCCAAGAATTTCCAAATGTTTTGGATATGGAAGAAAATATAATGCAAGTATTCAAAGTCTTCACCCAATTCAATGCGAATGTAAAACAACGATATGTTCAAAATGTCGCACTAAAATCTCGCACATGTACTGGAAATAGTACAAAAGTAAAATTGTACAAAAGTAAAATTGTACAAAAGTAAAATTGTACAGAAGTGAAAATTGTACAAAAGTGAAAATTGTACAAAAGTGAAAATTGTACAAAAGTAAAATTGTACAAAAGTAAAATTGTACAAAAATGAAATTGTACAAAAGTAAAAAAAGTGAAAATTGTACAAAAGTGAAAATTGTACAAAAGTGAAAATTGTACAAAAGTAAAATTGTACAAAAGTAAAATTGTACAAAAGTGAAAATTGTACAAAAATGAAATTGTACAAAAGTAAAATTGTACAAAAGTGAAAATTGTACAAAAGTGAAAATTGTACAAAAGTGAAAATTGTACAAAAGTAAAATTGTACAAAAGTAAAATTGTACAAAAGTAAAATAGTACAAAAGTGAAAATTGTACAAAAGTGGAATTGTAATTCCTGTGGAATTCCTTTGAAGGTGCGGAGTGACAATTCGGATCACTATGGCAAATCAAAGGAAGCTTGTTCTGCTCCCTCTATAATAGGTGTTGTGAATGCTATTGATGAAAAGGAGTAAAGGATTCTGAAGCGAAGCCAAAGGGCGACGGATTAAAGGATTCTGATGCGAAGCCTAAGGGCGCAGGAGTACGAGAACTGCCTCCATTGGAAGTAAAGGATCGAGTTTGGCTGACGGACCTTAACGGGGAGCCATATGTGAATTGCCCGGAGGCCAACCCACACACTTCGGATGCTGCTGCGGATGTGGCCGGATCATCAACATCTCCTGGAAGAACAGTTCGTCCGCCCAGACGTTTTGGAGAGGACTAGAGCTAATCTCTAAGAGGGGAGATGTGATGTAATTGTACATATTCAGATGTAAATATGGTTTTGCATATAGACGCTCGAGTTAGGTTATAAATAGAGACAATTGGATGTTGTCAGTTTAGTTAGTAAGTTCCGTTCTTAAATAAAGAAGTGTTCACCATCGTAGCCCGATTCCTTGAAGAAACTAAACATTTACAATATACACCCATACCTCGCTTTGCGTCGGGGTTACGTTCCAAAAAAACACGACGCAAATTGAAACGACGCAAAGTGAAATTATGTGAAGGCGCAATCAAAAACAAAGGTGTTGCCATATTTTAGGAAAAAAAATCAAAAAAAAATTAAAGACTCGAATTCAAAACAACGCATCTTCGAAAATCTAACGACGCACAGTGAAAATCAGTAAAAATTAAGCAGCGACGCAACTTCGAAAAAAACGCAAAACGAAACGACGCAAAGCGAGGTATTGGTGTATATACGTTCACTAGAGATAGTTACTTACTACAATGATATATGTTATTTAATGAGCCAAACCCTCTCATTCAATAACTCATATCATTGCAGTAAGGTCTGTAGAGATAATATCTGATGATATTATTTCAAAGAAACACATTGCAGGTAAATTTATTTGTACAAATTTTAACGATAGATGGAAATTAAAATTTATAAATATAATCCCATATACACATACCTATATCCAATAAGATATAAAAAGTACAGCAAAGCGCAAGGTATGTAAAGTGGTATATGCAAATAAGGACCAAGGAAGATCCAATCAAACAAATGTTCTCCACCAAGTGACAAATAGCATGACACCTGTTTCTGCCGCCGCCAATTTATAATGATCTGGAATACAGATGGCGAATATTAAAAACTTGGCAGACGAGAGAACTAACTGAGCGAAAAGGAATTTAGATTGAGGGGGAAGGGGGGGGGGGGGGATTAATATCCTCCGCCATCTTGTTTTTTTGTCTGCTGCTGCTATTTAAAAAAAAAAAGCGTTCTTCATTACAGATGTTTCTGAAGCTATTTAATTTATAATTACCACGAAAGAGAGTTGGCGGTTCTGAATCACGTTTTATTTCTTGATTTTTTTTCAGGTAATTTTTGTATTTTTTGATATATTGCGCTTATCTTCTCGCACTTTTTTTTATCATCATTAATATTTTATTATCATTATTGCCTTTTTTTTTCGGTAGATAACTATATACAAGCTTTGTGTTCTGTTATAAACATTGTTATAGAAGTGCGATATTCTGAACTAAACCTTTATATGTAGACACTCTTCTATATAATACGATATAATGTGGCTTATGATTGTAAAACGACGTTTGACAAGTTTTACCGAAAATGTTTCTTTTGAACGAAAAATTGTATTTTATTTTAAGGAGAAATAACGACTTTTTCTATCCTTTGCGGTAAAATTCTTCTATTATTATTTATTTAAGTAACCCAGGTTCCTGGAGCGTACAGAAGTCGCCAACTACCCGGGATGTCCTTCTGACCTAAGTCTTCTTGGATTTATATACAATGCCAGTGGAAGTCCAATTAATGAGGTGTTGCCAGGCAGATTTCTTTCTTGGGAGATTTTCTAGGGATGCTGGACATATGTTGGTGATACATAGGAGAGTGGCTGTCTGGAATCTTTGGTATTGGAAGGTTGGGCAAGTGAAGAGGAGGTGGTCTACGGTTTGGTCTTCATCTTGGCAGTGGGGGCAAATTGGGTCTTCTTTCGATACCGTTGCAAGGTCTGCCTGAATGTAACCATGGCCGGTCAAGATTGTTGTGGAGGTAGATCCATGCTTGATGTTTCGAAGCATTTGGAGGAGTAGTTTCGGGGTAGCAGCAAATCTTCGTAGATTTCTGGTGGATTCTTCTATATATACTACAATAGTTCACGAATTTATTAAATTTAGTTTAAAGTCTCGAGATATCGTTCAAACAGCACGTATCATTCATCATACACGTGAATTTTCAAAAAGTTGTTTTTCACACAAATAATGTAATATATTACTCTTAATTGTTTATTTTCTTTTTGACAATTCTGTTACCTACTCTACTAAAATTATTGTAAATAGTTTCACGCGCAATTATCCAGATCGGATATAGAGTGCCTTATTTGCAACTGGTAATAAATATTTATATGAAAAATAGACACTTCGGCCTTTATAGTTTTTTATTTTTCTCAACGTTTCGACAAAAATCTTTTGTCTTCGTCAGGAGAAGTAAATAAAAATAAAGCATTTGGCAAGGCGTTAAAAATGGTAATAAATAAATAAATCATTACTATTCAAAATATTTAAATAATAAATTTGTATAAAATAGTATTTATCATCAATTTGTTTATGTGATACTCCTGTTGAAGGACTGACAAGTCCGAAACCTTGAAAAGAAAAGTTTTGTACAAGAAACTTAGCCCTGGAAGTTTTATTTATTTTATTATAAACATCTATATGATGCTTTGCTCAGATAATAAAGACAGTTTCAATATTATTCAAATTATTTTATTCTGCTAAGAATATAAATTTCAGAAAATATTCTTAATATACATTTGCTACACAGAATTTAGAAAACCATTCAAATCAGTGTGGACTCATTTTTCTGCCAAAACTACCATAATAGGCTAATGAGATGTTACAAACGTTACTCTCAAAAACACCTTCTGGAGATTTAGCAACTCAATGAAGTCGCTGAGAACTATTCCAGAAAAGAAAAATATAGCAATAGAACTCTATAATTTCTACAGATCAATTGTAAATAGATTCATACACAAAAGAGGTAGTGAGGAAAGTTTTAGAACAGATGTGTAAATAAATCCCTTTTCAATCAAAGGCTCACGTGCACATGGGGAAAGAGAGAAAAAAAATGCTGTATTGTTTTGTTGTTGTATGGCGAATCCATACAGGGCAATGGGCCCTAATAAAAGCCTTTTGTTGTTATTTTTGTTTGATATTACAAACGTTTAGCTTTTTCGTTTTTGTAAATTATATAATTTGACATACGTAGAACTTATTTGTATGTTGTAGAAAAAGAATTTATTATTTAATGAATGGGTTGTTCATTTCAATATTTATATTTTGCTTCTCTCTGTAGACTTCCTTCATTGCCTCTCTGGTATTTTACAAATGTTGATTTGTTCCTGCAATCAATAAATGAAAGGTCCGATCAAATGAGTTGAGCCGAATTCTCTATATGAGTCAGAAATACAACCTCTAAACTTTAGAGTCTAAAGGTGAGTTTATTTTTTTTTAAATACAGAATAAAAATTACGAGAAATTATACACTTATGGACAAAACTTAAGAAAGTTATACCTTTAATAATGTATATCGGGATTCATACAATAACTCTGAAAGTTATTACAGTGATCTTTTTATCGAAGACAGAGACGAGATAACCAAGTATGAACCAAATTACCTCTGTCTCCTTCGAAAAAAGAGGCGACCATCGACATCAAAGACTTTCAACTTCCTTAAGTTTTGTCCAATAATATAGATCTATTTTAAATTAGTGTGCATTAAAAAAAAGGAAATTTCGTTATTGAAACCTACTTTCAAATTGATAATTTGAAAAACCTTCATGCTCAATGTAATACCTTTAAACTAAAAAAATATTGAAAACTGATTGGTAGATTGAGATCATGTGATAAGAGTAAACCAATCAACAGGGGAATAATCTCGACACCATATAAACCGTTTAGGACTATAGTATTATAATAGGAAAAGAATGTAATAGAGTACAAATATATTTTAAATCTTTCGAATGAAATAGAAAAACTTTCTAGGAAAAAAGGAAATTTTGAATTCTTTAATAGAATAGAGAATCGGTATAATATATTATCAATTTTGTCAAAATTTGATAAGACTGTTCCTTTTATTTCTCTTTTAAAATATGCTACATCATCTAGGAGGGAAATGTGTTCTGGAATAAAATATGAAATATTATTTCATTCTTTATTTTTAGTATTCTTATCCACTTTATGTTAGTCTAAGCTAGTTATGTGTTATAATATTGCAGTGTGTGTGTGTGTCGTGGTAAAAATTATAAAATAAAAGTTGAATCATAATTTACTTCAATTGATATGATATCATAATTGAAGATGAAATAATACCTGACTCTTAAGGCGTTAATAATAAAGAGAATAAAAGATTACATATTTACATATCTGCAGAAAGATTTGAGCCGGCCAACGGGAAACAACAACAATGAGTTTTATATAGGGGAAAGTCACGACATCTGGCGGTCAATTTACAGAGTATTATATTCTAGAAATTATCATTTTTGAATTGAATAATTTTTATTAATATATAGAATTTTAATATAGGGATGCTCATGTGAAACCGGTCAGGATATGCCTTTTTTATTTTAATATATATATATAGCAGACGTAAAGAGAATTAGCCTAGAATATAGAAATCAACACTGAATGTTTCTACAGCACCAATTTCTTTAAAACGAAAAAAAAAGGTGTTTTGTAACATTCTACTTTATTTACACCTTTTCAAAATATCTAATAAATTAAATATGTAATTATCCAAGAATAAATTAATATATAATTACACTATTCACATGGACAAAACTTAAGTAATTGGAAAGTCTTTGATATCGCCGGACGTCAGTTTTACTTATTATTATTATTTATTTTTTTTGAGAAGAGAGAGAGATATTTGTTTACACTTGGTTATCTCGTTTGTTTCCAATAAAGGTCACTGTAATAACTTTCAGAGTTATTGTCTGAATCTCGATATACGTGCTTAAAGGTACAATTTACTTAAGTTTTGTCCATAAGTGTATATACCCAACTATGCATGTTAATTTTTATCGAACAGAAAATATTGGCGTACTATTGTATTTATGCAAAATTCACTTATTATAACATTTTATCACAAAAGGCAACCGTGAAACAAACCGATTGTAAAACCACATTTCAATTTCTTTCTTTTTTACATTTGAAACTGAAGAGAGATTTTCTATTTAAGAAGAGTGAATATGTCATAAAGAAGAGCACAGAAATAGTATAGGTACTCACGATTTAAGATAAAAATGTGAAAAATGGTCAAAAACTACAAAAAAAAAAATATGTTTTCTCTCACTATAAGTTTCTTTTTATTCTAAAATGCCAGCTCTCAAGCGATAATCGCTCTTCAACGGGCTTAATTAAAACATGGACTATATCTTACAATGTGAATATGTCTTATAAGAAACAGTACATGTTTTAATTAAGCCTGTTGTAGAGCGTTAACACTTGAAAGCTTGCACTTTAAAATAAGAAGAAACTCGTTGTGAGAAAATACTTTTTTAGTATAAGTACTGTTTTTGCTGAAAGAAGCGAATTTACTACACTTATTACTGTTTTTATAAATTCAATTATCATACATCGATTAAATTTGTTATAATTATATTTTGGGAATATGTGTTTCTTTTCACATATATCATTTTTTTATTTTGTTTTTTCATTATTTGGTGATATCGCTGAGAGGGTTCACCACTGATAAACCAAGCTTTCTATTTAAATGACTTTTATCATTGTAGTTATGTCTGTAGAGATAATAGTTAATAATATATGTGAACATAAATACATTACCAAAAAATAATGGATAACATATTAATTACTTAAGAAAAAGGCATCTCCTTATCGTGCAACTGAAAGTTGCTGATGGCTTGCGCCATCTATCGGAATAAATATCAACTATTCTCGTTGATTTTTAATTATTCCAGAATTGGCCAAATACCCATTCTTGATTAATCAAGAAAAGCTAACCACGGACGCGTTTCGGGCTGTTGGCCCTCATCAGCGTGGTGCAAGCTGTACCTCAACGACCAAAAAAAATTGGCCATTAAGGCATCCTGAAAAATCATGAAACGGGTAGTTAAGACCAGAATTGCGTGAGGACGCTACACAATGTGAAAAAAATAGTACAAATGTAACATTGTACTCGAGAATAGTTGATATTTATTCCGATAGATGGCGCAAGCCATCAGCAACTTTCAGTTGCACGATAAGGAGATGCCTTTTTCTTAATTTATGCACCCTATCCGAGTACAATGTTACATTTGTACTATTTTTTCATATTAATTACTGTGTTGGGATTATTTGTTAGTATCCTAGCTCATCAGTGATGAACCATCCCAGCGGTTTCGCCAGTTTAATCTATCAGACAACTGTAATAGGATGTTCTAAATTCAATAAAAATAATTCCTTGTATCAATATTGAGTGAAAAATATCAGGCTTTCAGGGAAAATTATCTTTTCAAAACCTTTTAATCTCTAGCTTTCGGCCACGAACACCCTTCTATAGGAGAAAAAACGATTCAAAATATTATCTTGTAGAATCATTCTATATACAGTTACATGCGTCATCTCTGTCACCGTTTGCTTTTTCTTTGGAATGGCGCTCTCCTATTGGTTGGCTACGATGGCGCCGCCACTACACGCGAGACACTTTGTTTTTGACTTTGCCCCCCCCCCCACTCGCTTTTTGGTTTTTGTAACTATTGTGTTGGAGCGGGTCGCTCCTTAAATAAGTGCATATATTAGTTAATAACTAAATGGAATCCTCTCTTTCTTTTTCCCAGTAAGAGACGCCTACGGAAGCCAACAGTACATAGACAGATAAAGCACATAGGCTATAGTTATTAACTAATATATGCATTTATATAAGGCGCCAATTTATAATTGTAACAAATAGTATTTGAATCAAAACATTCAATCGGGTAAAACACGGGCGTTGCCCGGGTCATTCGGCTAGTTGTAATATAAACAGTAGAAATTTGTTTAGAAAAGAATCAGCGTTAAATTGTTCTTATTTTATTCAATAGATGGCGCAGTAATGTATTATATTTCACACTATTAAATTATTTCACAGAAAAAATGTTTCAGTTTCAAATGAAAATTGTCATTCTAATATACAACAGAGAGAGATTTGAGATTGAAACTGATTTATCAAAATATCCATATAAGAGATTATATAAGGTTAAATACAGAATAAATATGAATAAATAAGATTATATAATGATAAATATACGAATAAATATATATAAATATCAAAATTCGAAACTATTTTAAAGGCGTAAGATTCTTTTTGATATTAAACAATTTCTACTGCCCTTACTGCAATGGAAAAATTAATGAGAGGGCCTGGCTCATCAGTGGTGAACCCTCTCAGCGGTTTCGCCAGTTTAATCTACCGCTGAGAGGGTTCACCACTGATGAGCCAGGCCCTCAAATTATTTTTTTCCATTGCAGTAAGGGCAGTAGAAATTGTTAAATATCAAAAAGAATCTTACGCCTTTTAAATAGTTTCGAATTTTGATAACAGATGACGCGCTAGTGCATCATATTATAGATATAAATATATAAATAATTGATAAATATACATATATATATTATAAATAAGAATTCTGTTGATTTTTTCATCATCTTGAGAATTATACTATGTTAATTCAGTCGTGGTAATACTCTTGAAAGAATAATAATAGAAATAGTCTTGATCAGAGATTTCTTTAATTAAACTTACGTAATATATATAAAAAACATATTTTGATAAAAGTAATGCCTGGCTTAAGGCGAGTAGAACAAGGAAAACAAAAGATATTATTTACATAATGTACAAAGGTTTGAGCCAGCCATCGGGAAACAACAACAATCGGTTTGATATAGGGAAGTCCTGACATCTGGTGGTAGATATATAAACAGAATATTTGAATCAATGAAATATAATTTTGAATAAAATAATATTTTAATATAAAATATATATTTAATATATATATATATATATATATATATATATATATATATGTTACATAAAGATTTTATTTAGGAAATGTTATATTAAAATCATTTATTTAAAATGTTATATTGAAATATTTTATTTAAAAATGTTATATATTAAAGTGTTATTTTATTTAAAATTATAATTTCATAGGTATAAATACTCTGTTTTAATCGACCGCCAGAGGTCACGCTTTTCCCTATAAATACTTATTGTTGTTCTTCCCCGCTGGTCGGCTCAAACCATATGTAATTATGTAAATATTCTTTTGTTTTTCATATTTTTTATTCTTACGCCTTAAGCCAGGCTGTGCTTGTACAGGGTTGTGTTTTTAATATGAATTCATTTCTCAGCTCAATAAAGCAATATCTGATCAAGACCATTTTATTATTATTCTTTTAAGAAATTTAGCCACGACTGCAAACGATACCATTAAGTAATCATGTACTCAAAAGAACCAGCAATTGATCTCTATCTCAAAATAATATTTATTATAACATATATATATATATATAGAGAGAGAGAGATACTGCACAAATAGAACTCTAAAAAAAAAAAGAGTTATTTTAGAATAAATTTACGAATGTTGTTCCTTTACAAAATCTGGTAGAATTTTATCAGCATTATGTGTGTCTTTCTTCAGTTGAGCGAAATGAAATTCGGTTTTAAATATCTTCCTAAAGCGAGCATACAATCCGCCTCAATATGCAAATTGATAGATTGCTTTTTCCCACCATCTTGAAGGACAAAATTGAAATCTGCATTTATTTTATTGAGTAGTTTTATATTGCGTTTTAGAAGATGAGATGATATTGAAAAAGGAGTACAACACTTTTCTTCTTTTTTCTTCAAAATAATATTTCAACGTTTTTTTATATTTTCCTCTCTCTCTTTCTTTTTATCTTCAAATTTTTGTAGGAAAAAAAATATATTCCCATATAAGCTTAAAGAGAAATATGAAAAATATTTAAAGATGTTAAATCCCTCAATAAAAAGAGGATTGAAAAATCCTGAATTAGAGGCAACAAGGATTTTTCCATCTTGTCTACGTTTTACTTCAGAGTTAAGCCATATTTTATGTAGCTATTTTTAAAATAAAAATATATATATTTTTAAATAATTGACAACTTGTTAAACACAAAAATATTAAATATTTACATATATATTTGTAATATATGTATTAAAAACAATATTTGATTATAATTCAGTGACCGTTTTTACAATTCTCCATTTTTTCATATAATATTTTTCGCTAAAGGAAAAAGAAAATGACAAATTATCAACCACAAAAATATCAAATATTTACATAGAAATTTGTACTATATGTATAAAAAACAATATTTGATTATAATTCAGAGAAATTTTTACAATTCTCCATTTTTTTTCATATATTATATTTTTAGCTAAAGGAAAAAGAAATTTACAAATTGTCAACAACAAAAATATTAAGTATTTACATAGAAATTTGTTTTATATATATTAAAAACAATATTTGATGATATTTTAGAGAACCTTTTTATAATTTTATATATTTTCATATATAATATTTTTCGCGAAAGAAAAAAAGAAATTACCAAATTATAAACCACAAAAATATTGATTATTACATAGATATTTGTTTTAGATGTATAAAAAACAATATTTGATAATAATTCAGTGACCCTTTTTACAATTCTTTTTTTTTTTCATATATTTTTACGAAAGGAAAAAGAATTTAACAAATTGTAACCCACAAAAATATTAAATATTTACTCAGAAATATGTTTTAGATATATTAAAAAACAATATTTGATGATAATTCTGAGATATATCTCTCTTTTTATAATTCTATATATTTTTCATATATTTTTCACGAAAGGAAAAAGAATTTAACAAATTGTAACCCACAAAAATATTAAATATTTACTCAGAAATTTGTTTTAGATATATTAAAAAACAATATTTGATGATAATTCTGATAATTTTATAATTCTATATATTTTTCATATATTTTTCACGAAAGAAAAACAAAGAAATTGTGGGTCTCATGTTTATCTATAAAATTTAGATGATAAATGTATTGTCATATTAAAGTTTTTTTCTATAGAATATGATCCGCTAATTTCCCAAATAAAAGTTTGGAACCAATTTATCAAGAAGCCATGGGTAAATTTAGCTTGACGTAATGTATATCTGATACATCCAAATTTTCTATTACAACACCCTCCCTCCCTTTATGCATTATTTAATTTTCTAAACATTTTTTTGTGCCATTTTTTTAGAAGAAAGCTACGAAGTTTGAACATATTGGTAATTAATTTTTCTAAATTTCGTCGCCTCAACTTGACAGCTTGTTGGGGTTGAAGACATCTTTCCATTCATTTTTCATAGAGGCTTATATAATTTAATATTTTTGTTATTGATTCTTCTATTTTTATATACAGTAGAACCTCCATTTGGCGGACACCTCGCTAGAGGACAACTCTCCATAAAGAACAGTTTATATTTGAATAATTACAATTTTTCTATTTAGAAATTCTCCAGTAAGATGACACCTTTCCCTAAAGGACATTTTGGCTTTGCAATTAGGTGTTATCCTTTACAGAGAGGTTCTACTGTATTAGATTTTAATCTTAGATTTATCGGTTTAAGTTTATTTTGTTTTTTAAACAGTATAAAGGATAGATAATATGCGAACAGTATAAATGTACTGGTATATTATTGTTTAATTTCCAAACTGGAAGAGAGAAATAGCTATAGAAGGTTATAAAAGAAACGTTAAAAGAACATGCCAAGACGCGTGCGTACCTATGGCCGTGATGCTCAAGAGAAGAGGGTATGTTCTATTCAACTATCTTTATAAAATAAAGAAAAAGTCTCTCCTAATTTACATATTAGTTAAACAATTGATTTCAATTTATTCTCTATTTACAAACATACAACATTAATTGAGTTAAATCTCCTATACATAAATTAATACATAGCAATAACGCGTCATCTATATAATACAAATGAAAACAAGCAAATGTTTATTTTCACAAATAAATCAAACTTCTACTGCTCTTACTGCGATGAAAAAATATATTAGAAGGGCTTGGCTCATCAGTGGTTAATCCTCCCAGCGGTTTCGCAAATTTTTGTGAAAAGAAACATTCGCGTTTTGGTGTTTTCATTTGTAAATAAATTAAACAATGCTACAGGTTTCTGGAGATGTGGGTTTCTTTTATATTTTTTAAAAGTAATCTCAAGCTTTCGGACATCTCTGCTCTTCTACATAAGAACATAAATAAACGAATAAAATGTCTTAACCGACTATATAGATGTGTATATGTACATAGATTTTTGTAATAGTTTACATAAGGCGGCGTTTTATTCGTTTATTCACGTTCTCCTGTAGAAGGATAGAGATTCGCGAAAGTTTGAGACTACGTTAATAAAATGAAAATAAACTCATCTCCAGATATCTGTGGTATTGTTGAATTTAAACATACAATATGCAATTTGGTCACAATATATTGGAATATATACAGGGTGATCCAAAAGTCCCGCACAACTTTAAAAATTAATAACTCCGCGAATATTTGCGCTTGAGCAATGCGGTAAACACCATTGTGTTCAGGATGCAATGGGATTTTTTATGGCAAATAATGAAAAATTCGAAATTGATTTTAGTACAACTTTATTCGCTAGATGGCACTCTACCAGAATCAGCTATTAAGCGGTCAAATTGTTTGATAAATTGAAAAATATAACTGAACGACACGTATTTTTCCTTTTTGAATACCAGGAAAGAACCCAAATAATATCAAATGATAAATTAATAAAACACCATTTCACCAAAAGTTAGAAGAAATGGTTAACGATTTTTAAATACAATCTGAGATATGTAAAATAGGTATATGCAAATTAAAACAAGTAGCAAAAAAATATTTATATTTTAGATGGAGTTTTGTGAAATAGATTGAATGTTTGAAAATAACTACTGATATCAATACACGATTTTTGAAATGTTAATATAGTACCAAAAATTATGATGGCACTACTAATAGGATTTCGTGCTATAAGGAATGTATAGTTTCTTGACTAATTGGCGACACTTGACTATTTAACTGGATATTTGTCATGATCCAAAGATGAAATATAGAGGGAGTGACAAAATATATTTGTCGTACTTTATTCCAAATATCCTATGGGTTTGTCAAATGTTATCATTGTTTATTATACTGTACATAATTTTGAAAATGTATCCCCTAAAAAAATCATTTTCAAATCGACCTTTTGCGTTGAAAAATGTGGTAGCAAAATCATTTTGTATTATTTTTTGCGCAAAATTTCTGAAGTTGGTGGGGGGGGATACAGAGAATATTCCTTATGCTATTTCTTCTAATGAGCGAAAAGCGATAAACTAAACATAAGGGGTAAAATTGTGTATACCAGTGTTATTCGAGAAGTTATAACACTTTGGCCTGCACGACATAATATAAGATGTGGGAAAATGACAAACAAAAAAAAATATTGTTTACAGAAAAAAAAGAGTCAAGATGTGAGGACAGCATTTATTATTCCCATAACCCAAAACAAAGAGCTGCAAAATATAACACATGAGGTAACTGCCTTCTCTCTTGTATTAGGTCACAATCCTTGCTCAATGTGGCGCCCTTCATTCTCAAACACCGCCTGCAGACGATAGATGACAGAATGGTCACAATTAAATAGTTGAAATTTATAAAACGTGCCATCTGATACATCCAGATGGCACAAGAACCTATAGAACATGCAACAACTGTCCTGGTGTGAAACTAACACCTACCCACATATTATCATGCCCGCAGCCTTGCAGAAAATTGACATAGACCCAGAGCAGCTGCTTTACACACCCAAGATAGTGGACAATGCTGCTGTGATAGAGATGCATGTAGACATCTGAGGCTCTTTATTGGACACGACAAAAACAACAACGGCATTCCAGAGTAAAATAAATCATCAGAGATAGATAAATATTTTTCAAATGAATTAAAATAAATATTCGATACTGAGAGAGAGTTGTGTGAATTTAAAAAATTAGAAATTTATTATTTTCTAAATATAAATAGCTGAGAGGATTCCAGCAAACCGCAACTAAAATATCAATTTTTTTTGCTACATGTTTTAATTTGCATATACTTATTTTACATATCTCAGATTGTATTTAAAAATCGTTAACCATTTCTTCTAACTTTTGGCGAAATGGTGTTTTATTAATTTATCATTTGATATTATTTGGATTCTTTCCTGGTATTCAAAAAGGAAAAATACGTGTCGTTCAGTTATATTTTTCAATTTATCAAACAATTTGGCCGCTGAATAGCTGATTCTGGTAGAGCGCCATCTAGCGAATAAAGTTGTAACTAAAATCAATTTCAAATTTTTCATTATTTGCCATAAAAAATCCCATTGCATCCTGAACACAATGGTGTTTGCCGCATTGCTCTAGCGCAAATATTCGCGGAGTTATTAATTTTTAAAGTTGTGCGGGACTTTTGGATCACCCTGTATATGTTATATTAAAATATTATTTTATTTAAAATTATTATTCAGGGATTCATATACTTTGTTAAATCGACCGCCAGAGGTCATGCTCCCTCTATAAAACTAATTGTTGTTGTTTCCCGATGGCCGGCTCAAAACTTTTGTATATTATGTAAATAAGTTTTTCCTTTTTTTTTAATCTTACGCTTTAAGCCAGGCAGTACTTTTATCAAATTATGTTTTTCATATATTCCTTTAGTTCAATAAAAGCAATTACTGATTAAAACTATTTTTATTATTATATTTTCAATATTTTTGCCACAACTGCATTACTATAGCATAATCCTCGAAATAATCAAAATCAACAGAAATCTCTTTTTTTATAACATAAATAGTGTATTTCTGTAAGTTCCTATACGGTAGATTTTATAGAGATATCCATCATACAATATTGGTATCTGTGGTACAATGGGTGGTTGTGCACACACAAACACAGTAGGGTGGAGTGGAGAGTCAACAGTGCTATATTAACTGGCTACCCACCCGCCATGACAGCTTCTTCATGATGTCTCCACGTCGATTTCTTATGTAAGAATTGATATACTCGTTAGTACAGTAGAACTACCTCTCTTTAAAAGACAACACCTAATTGTAGAGCCAAAGTGTCCTTTAGGAAGAAGTGTCCCCATTTCGAATTTTGATATAAAGGTGTATGGGTTCGTTAGTAGAGTAGAACTACCTCTCTTTAAAAGACAACACCTAATTGTAGAACCAATTGTCTTTTAGGAAGAAGTGCGATTTTTGATATAAAGGTGTATGGGTTCGTTAGTAGAGTAGAACTACCTCCCTTTAAAAGAAAACACCTAATTGTAGAACCAATTGTATTTTAGGAAGAAGTGCGATTTTTGATATAAAGGTGTATGGGTTCGTTAGTAGAGTAGAACTACCTCCCTTTAAAAGAAAACACCTAATTGTAGAACCAATTGTATTTTAGGAAGAAGTGCGATTTTTGATATAAAGGTGTATGGGTTCGTTAGTAGAGTAGAACTACCTCCCTTTAAAAGAAAACACCTAATTGTAGAACCAATTGTCTTTTAGGAAGAAGTGCGATTTTTGATATAAAGGTGTATGGGTTCGTTAGTAGAGTAGAACTACCTCTCTTTAAAAGAAAACACCTAATTGTAGAACCAAATGTATTTTATAAAGAAGTGCAATTTTTGATATAAAGGTGTATGGGTTCGTTAGTAGAGTAGAACTACCTCTCTGTAAAAGACAACACCTAATTGTAGAACCAAATGTATTTTAGAAAGAAGTGCTATTTCTGATATAAAATTTATATACTCGTTATTAGATTAAAACTACCTCTCTGTAAAAGGCAACACCTAATTGTAGAGCCAAAGTGTCTTTTAGAAAGAAGTGCGATTTTTAATATAAAATTCTATATACTCATTATTACAGTAAAACTACCTCTCTGTAAAAGACAACACCTAATTGTAGAGCCTAAGTGTCCTTTAGGAAAAGTACGATTTCTGATTTTAAATTTGTGTACACGTCAGTAAAGTAGAACTGCCTCTCTTTAAAAGACAACACCTAAGTGTAGAACCAAATGTCTTTTAAAAAGAAGTGCGATTTTTGATATAAAGGTGTATGGGTTCTTTAGAATAGTAGAACTACCTCTCTGTAAAATACAACACCTAATTGCAGAGCCATTTTTTTTTATGAAAAAGTGATTCCACGTCGAGTTTTATATAAAGGTTGATATACTTTAGTACAGTAGAACTACCTCTCTGTAAAAGACATCACTTAAGTGCAAAGAGCGGTAAGTCCTAGAACAAATTATCCTTATATTTTCCAAGGAAACTATTTGCAAACAATAAATAACAAGACTCAGAACGAAACACTACAAAGGAATGATAATACATCCAAATGGCACAAGAACCTACAGGACATGTAACAACTGTCCTGGTGTGAAACTAACACCTACTCACATATTCTCATTCCCATCAATGGCCGCAGCCTTGCAGAAAATTGACATGGACCCAAAACATCAGCTTTACACACCCAAGATAGTGGACATTTTCGACTGCTGTGATAGAGATGCATGGAGACATCTGAGGCTCCTCATTGAACATGACAACAACAACAGAAAATTGACATGGACCCAAAACAGCAGCTTCACATACGCAAGAGAGTGGACATTTCGACTGCTGTGATAGAGATGCATAGAGACATCTGAGGCTCCTCATTGAACATGACAACAACAACAGAAAATTGACATGGACCCAGAACAGCAGCTTTACACACCCAAGATAGTGGATATTTCGACTGCTGTGATAGAGATGCATGGAGACATCTAAGGCTCTTCATTGGACACGACAATAACAACACAAAATTGGCATGGACCCAGAACAACAACTTTACACACCCAAGATAGAGGACATTGAAACTGCTGTGATAGAGATGCCTCATCTGAGGCTCTTCATTGGACACAACAACAACAACTGAAAATTGGCATGGACCCAGAACAACAGCTTTACACACCCAAGATAGAGAACATTGCGACTGCTGTGATAGAGATGCATGGAGACATCTAAGGCTCTTTATTGGACACGACAACAACAACAGAAAATTGACATGGACCCAGAGCAGCAGCTTTACACACCCAAGATAGTGGACATTGCGACTGCTGTGATAGAGATGTATGGAGACTTCTGAGGTTCTTCATTGGACACAACAACAACAAACTATTTGCAGCCTTCGTCCTAGTTCAAGACATCCCAGTACAGTAGAACCTCCATGAGAGGACATTCGCACTAGAGGACACCTCTCTACAAAGGACAGTTTTCATTTGCAAAACTGCTATTTTTATTATTAATCAACTCTCCAGTAAGAAGACACCTTTCCCTAAAAGACACTTTGGCTCTGAAATTAGGTGTCCTTTACAGGGAGGTTCTACTGTATTTACATTGAAGTCACGTCAGGTAGTTTCTCAATCTACACAGAGTATGATAAAACAGATAATCTTGTTCAGAAATATGTCCTTAATTAAATTTCTAAATAATTATAATCATATATTTAAAATATTTGAAAATATATATATTCTTAGATAATAAAAGGCATATATTTGGATTGAATAAAAGATTTATTTACCAATATTTCGGTTGGCTAAACGCCAACCTTTATCAAGTCATTACACTTTTGTATACACAAACTCAGCGCCGCATAGTGTTATAATATCACAGTATATTGGATTGATTAAAAGATTTATTTGCCAATATTTCGGTTGGCTGAAACACTATGCGGCGCTGAGTTTGTGTATACAAAATTGTAATGCCTCGATAAAGGTTGGCATTCAGCCAACCGAAATATTGGCAAATAAATATTTTATTAAATCCAATTATGGATTGCTCTATTTTCAGAAATATATATTATTCTATGGAAATATAATATACAAAAAGATAATTTTATTCTAAAAATATTTATCATTCTCAAAACAGATGTTAAAATTAGATGAATATTTTCCAAAGCCTTAGGGGGGAAAATGACATTTCTTTAAAATACATATTTTTCTTTATGAATAATACGTTTAATTATATATGTTCTGCTCTTTTCGGTTGAAAAAACATGATTGGGTCAAAATGTAAGTTTTCACAAACGTTTTTAATATTCTTTTGCTCTTTTTTTAAAACCGAAATTATTCAAACTAATTAGCAGTAACATTCATAATTAACTTTTTTTTTTTGCAATTTTCTTCGAATAATATTTATCTTTTAAATTGATAGTTTTTATAAAGTGGGACGTTTTTGTAGCGGCTTAAGGGAAACCAAATGTTGGAATTTAATTGGCAACAGACGAAAATGTTTAAAATGAGTCGAACTCTCTTATTGAACGACTGTGGAATAGTTCAAACATAAGAAAATAGTCAAAACCTTTTTAATCTTGACTTAAAAATATATATTTATTTTCATTCATTGACTGTTCTACATTTTTGACTATAGATTTAGAAGATACCACTTTGAATATTGTTCTGAATATGTATAGTTAAGCTACCTATTTTTTAATTCACGAATTTAGTATTTTATAAATTCTATATTACTGTGAAAAATAATTTTATGTGTAAATTACTTTAAGTAATTCAAAATAATAACTACTTGATAAGTAAATATTTTATTTCCTATTTTCACAACTGCGCCTTCAATTCCCTATCTGATAAATGAGGCTTTCACGGTTAAGTTTCTTGTGCAACTTTTTATTTTCAAGCTTTCGGGCTTGTCAGTCCTTCAACAGGATTATCAAGTTAACAACTTAATAATAAATGCTAATTTTAAATACATATTATTATATACATATTTTAAATACTTAGTATATATTTAGAGAAAAATATATTGCTTTATTTTAGTTTGAAAAACAATATTTTTTAAAAATATACGTGCGTGGTGGTATGGTATATTGTATAATTCGTCAAAATAATTTTGAAATACCTAATTTGTTGGATATAAGAAAGCAAAAATATATTTATTTTAGGCGTTTTCTCCTATATTCTAACTAATATTTATATAGATATCATTTTCTTTTACACTAAAAACATTGTATAAGCAATCTCTCTATTTTATCGTCTGCTATTTTATTCTAGCCACTATGTAATTAGGGTGTGACGTAGTAGGGAAGTGGAAAAGAATATTCGAGCATCAAGCAGAGAGGAGAATAAAAAAGCAGAAGATATAAATCCAATTAATTCCCATTTTTCAATGTCTTCAACAGATGTTCGCCGCCATTCCATTTAAATGTCATAAACCGGATATCGCCTTAACTTTAGCTTCCGGGATCTGATGTTACATAGACCACGTTGGCGCCTTGAAATCTTTCAAAGAAATGAGAATCGTCTTTTACTTAAGTTGAGTATAGTCTGTTAGTAATTTTATGCCAAATAAGCGTGTTAAAGTCATTAATTTGAAATGCAAAATATAAAATTCAGGAAAAAAGTTTCTTTTGATTTAGATTTTCAAACTTTAGAGGAAATATACTGCTCTTTAACTGGCAAATACTTTTATGTACAATATCAAAATGATCTTTATACAGAAATAATTGAAAAAATGTGTTATTGACATTGTGCTCTTCTATTATTTTTAGCTGTAAAACAGTCTGATGCAGGCCCAAGAGAGCACATGCCAATAACACATTTTTTCGATTATTTTTGTATAAAGATAATTTTAATATGATTACATAAAAATATTTGCCCGTGGAAGAATAGAATATTTGCTCGAAAGCTTGCAAAACCATGATTAAAAGAAACCTTTTACCTGAATTTTATATATTTGCCTTTTCAAATAATTTCTGGGTAACTTTAGCTCACATAAACGTTACTAATAATAATAGCTATATCTTCGAACAAGTTTTTTTTTATCAATATCCCTCGATATTTTGACACAAAGATGATTTTCTATCTTCTAAGAGAAACCTTTTGCGGTAGAGCTGCTCATCCACACTTTACGCTGTATTCCTTTCTTTAAGACTTGATAGATAATGGGTCAGCTATTTTAAAGTTCTTTAATTTTTTTGCAAGACTGCAAGGAGGAAAAAAACTAACACAAAGTAACTGAATTGGGTGGAAATATTATTTTCTTCACAAGATCCAACCATTTACACAATAATATAATTATTCACTGTGTTCTATGCACGAAAAACGATGTATATAGTATCAACTTTTGTACATAGATATTCTTTCCTTTTCTTCTTTTTATTTTTTCTGATCGAGGATTCAATTTCTTCCCCTGCTTCTCATTTCTTTTTAGATTCATTTCAAACAGGAGAATTGTCTGTATAAAACGGAATGCCTTAATAAAGGCTTGTGTGTGTGTGTTTTTCTATCTTCTAAAAGCAATTTTCTAGGACCTTCTATCCACTGATTTATATAGAAAGGTTCTAAAGCAATGTTTCTAGAAGATAGATAATCGGCCATGTCGAATTATTGAAGGATTTTAATAAAATATTTGGCCCAATATAACCATGTCATCATTAAAAGTTCATTTGACCGCTACGACCCGGGATTGAATACCGGATTGGACACTTTATTCTAATTTTTAAAAATGCTCCAATGGCTCCACAATTTTTCCAAAAGTCTAACCCCACCAGCGAGTGCAAGTAACTAAACGGGATTCTGGTATATTTGTAAGTGCAAATTCGAACTGCCTTTCACATGTGTAGATATGTAGTGCACTTACAGTAAAAGCAGTCGATAACTATCCACCATGATTATTAAGGCCTGTATCACCTGTATTAAGAATAATAATTAATATAGACGTTTAAAATTAAATATTTCAATTTGATTTCCTCTTATTTCTACATATATTGTATTATATGTGAATTAATAATATATTTTTCAAATATATTTGATAATATTGATAATTATATATAGTTATAAAAAACAATATTAAATAGAATATCCACGATGCTAATTATTACAGATAACTTAAATAAATAATCAACTTCCATCATTGCTTAACATACTGTAAATAACTACATTGTGATTTCTTCTATCTGCTTATGTTGTTGCTTATTTGTTTAATGTATATGTTTATTCAATGCTCTTTTTCCTAATTGTTTATTTTCTTTTTGACAATTCTGTTACCTACTCTACTACAATTATTGTAAATAGTTTCACACGCAATTATCCTAATCAGATATAGCGTGTCTTATTTGCAACTGGTAATAAATAAATTAAATAGAATATCACACAAAAAGTAAAAAATGAAAGTTGGTACATCAAAATTTAAACCAATATTTACCTAATACGTCGAATTTTTATCTCAATATTATTATCAATGATGATAAATTTTTCTTTTAATTTTTTCACATTAACATTTTATAAGATATTAGTTGACTTAGCTGTTTTAAGAAAACATCAGAAGATTCATATATTTGATTTTGTACCAAGGTGTACCTAGCACTTGAAATAAATTCAAAATGTCAATGTACTCGCCCCGAGGCGGTTTTCATGTGGATCTGGTAAATTCCAAAATTGATTTTCACCTATTTGAATCAACACTCTCCTTTTATCAGTCACGTTTTTCTATAAACACAATTTTGTCAACTTTTCACACTTTTTTTCTTCACATCAAAAGCGAAATTAGAAATATTTTCAAAATAAACTTTTTGCATTTTTCGAAAATTTATTATTTCATCAAAAATTGCTTTAAAAAAATACTTGTAATATCTGCTATATAAATATTTTATTTTATTGGGATGTGAAATCTCGTTTTATTCCATAGAGAATATAAAAATTTATTTTTGATTTTTTTTTTTTTTTTATAAAATAAAAAATTTTAAAAGAAAAAAAAAATTCGAATTTCTTCTGGGTTGTTTTTGTGTACAATTATTTACTCCTTCTAAAAATAACAAAATGTATATTCAATTAATAAATCAAAGAAGCTTTTAATATATATATATATTTTTAATAGTTATTAATACTTATTAATAGTTTAAAATCAAATCAATCATTATTAATTATGACACCTTTCGATATTTTTTAATTGACTATAATTCATTTGACTTACAATATATATGGAAAAAAAGGCATCTTCTTATCGTGCAACTGAAAGTTGCTGATGACTTGCGCAATCTATCGGAATAAATATCAACTATTGGTTGATTTTTATTATCGTTTTAATAACGTTTTAATTCGTTGATTTAATTATGATATTTTAATATAATTAGATATCTACATATCTACTGATTCAATCAGTCTATGCTAAATGATATACGCAAATATATATTTTTGAAAATAAAACAATCCATAAATAGGTAGTCAATTAAAAAGGCATATATTGGATCAATCATTTCCAACTGTTGGTAGAAAGACGAAGCCTTACCATTGCCCTTGCTAGACGAAGAGCAATCTAACAAAAATTGGCTAAAATCGTTTTTATCCAATATATGCATTTTTAATTAAAAACCTAATATATATCTATAACAACTCTATCGTTAAAATATTATTGCATATCACAAATAGAAACAATCAATTTACGTTTTAGTGAGAACATTACAGGTAAAATCCTTAGATAATAAAAAGGCATATATTAGATTGAATAGAAGATTTATTTGCTCATTGCCAATTTGCCAATATGTCTTCTATTTAATCTAATATATACCTTTTTATTATCTAATAATTTAAGTATGGATTGCTCTATTTTCAGAAGGTAAAATTATATTGAATCCGTATATGTGTCAATTAAAACTATAAGAACAAAACTTGTATAGTTCATCAATAAATAATAAAACACACAAAGTTTTATTGTTTCATTGCTATGAAGTCACAAGTAGGCCTGAGTTTACCTTAAGAGGTTAAGGAATCCGCTGTTTATCCAGTCTGAAGCCATAGATTTGCTCTCCAAGGACAACTACGAAATGCTGAAAGATCCCCAACGGATCTTCGCGTATCAAGAAGCCCGAGGAAGCATGGAATTTAATTTCACCCTTCGGTGAGCTTCCTTTGGAGCCTCGCCTTCAAAACCTAAGAATTCTTCACAAAAACTTATTCCAAATCTGTCGCCTCTGAGGTAGATGGAATTATTCGTATGGTTCATTCGCTTCTCTTAAATGTCTGAAGAAAATTAAAATGATTACTTTGTTGTCATAATTCTCATTAAAAACACATTTAAATAACCTATAAAATTGTTTATTAATAGTTTGAAAAGTCCTAACAATCATTTCATCTCGCTTTTTTAAACTCATTCTAAAATATGGGCCACACAAGAATACCATATAGCTTGTTATTCGTAGAAAGTATATCGTTATTGATGAGAGATTTCAAAAAGAGAATATGAAATGAGCATAAAGTTAATAAATGTACAATTAATAGTCGTTAAATATAACCATTAAGTATGGATTTTTTTTTCTTTTTTACTATCCTTACAGTGATGAAGAATATTGGAAGGGTCTCTGGTTCACTAGTTGTGTATTTGCACATACACACAAACGCCTTTATTAGGGACTTACCCCATACAGATTCCCCCAATTGGTTAAGGTAATAATCATTTTGTGTTATTTACATAGAAATTGAACTGGCTTTACTCTTTGTCTCAAAGTCATTCACTTGTTGACTGGTCCTTACATAATGATGATCTAAAATTTTATAGTAAGCTATTGCCTTAGATTTGTTTGCTGATATTTTTGGAAGCAATACGTAGGGTGAAGTGTTGGTACATTTAATTTGTTGATATAGAGCTTTCCTCTCTGCATCAAGGGCTGTACAATTAAGCAGGTAATGGGGGAGTTCTTCAGTAATTTCCTTGTCACACAGTGTACGTATTAAGTTTTTGGCCTCAATCGTTAGAACGTTCTAGTGGTGTATTTACATGTGATTATACTGTCCTAATAGAGTATTTATGTCCATATGTTGCTTGAATGCTTCAACTTTGCCTTTCCTACAGTGTTGGATATATGCAGAATATCTCAATACGATATTAGAACCCTAAATATCGGAATTGTTGATTAAACTGGCATAATACTGCTGAGATCATTTTCCACTGATAGATTAACTGTATTCTCTAAATATGTTTTGATTGTAATACGGATATTAGGAATTTTATTTCATTTGAAAAGTTAAATCCGTATGTATATACAGTGTACTCCGCTTATAACGAAGTCGCATTATCCATGACAATCACTTTGTTATATCCGAAGTTTGTTATATCCGCAGTTGGAAAAAAAAATGTTTTGTACCAATAATTTTATTTACTATTCAACTCAAAAGAGCAACACAAAGATCAATAACAACCTCATCAGGTGTTTTTGGAGAAGTAGTTTGTGATTTTCTTTTGACATTTAGAAGTCAGTAACAAGTGCTGAACACTCTTTTCGATGTTGTCCAAGTCTGACAGATGCCTATGAAGAGACTTGGACTCATCCTGACATTGAAGAAACAATCGCAGAGTTTGAATGCTCTCCAAGACCTCTTTTGGATGCGGAATGTGGACAATTGGGTCTACTTCTTCATCAACTTGGTCCGTTTCTTCTTCTTCTTTTGCTTGAAGAATGCTCTCGACAATTTCTACATCGGATAACATGGCATTTGTAACGACGTCATTGTCAGCGTCAGCATAAGAATCGAAATCCATCTCTAACGGTATTTTTGTTGTTTGTTTTCGTTCTCCTGCCATGGTAAACGTTAATAAAATATAAGCGTTTATTAAACAATTTAATTTTGTTTAAATAATGTAAAAAAATACTTATAATATGTTTGCATATTTTAAAATTGTATATTATTAACTTATTTGTTGTGTATCATTAAATTTGTGTCATTCACACGTTGTAATTTGATATATATTATGCATAATATATTAGTCAATTATAATGGTAAATGAGAAAACTTCGTTATAAACGGATAAAATAAAAATTTATACATGCAAATCACTTCGTTATAAGCGAAAATTCTTTATATCCGACTTCGCAATATCCAGAGTTCTTTTAATGGTTTAAGCCCTTCTTTTCTTTCGTGCAGACAATTTCATTCGCTATATGCGGAATTTCGCTATAACCGACTTTGTTATAAGCGGAGTACACTGTACTTGTTTTTCACTTCTAGAAAATGAAATGAATAACTGCTTTCTTTCTCTAAAAACAAATAAAAATCTAATAGTTTTGATTTTAAAGATTGTAGTGAGATTCCATATGCTGATTTGTTCTTTTTTCAAAGAATAAAAATGCAGTAAATATGTATATATTGCATAAGGGAAAAGAATAATTATGTAAATATTAAAAGTATTAGATATAAGGTGTTGGTATGTTCTGAATAGATAGATGGTTAAATTGTCAAAGCTTGATCTTTTATATTGTCTGAGATTTGAGACAACCAGTAGGTACATAATACAAGGTTTTCTCAAAAGTTCGTTAACACTTGCAAAAAATTGAAACATCAATATTATTCGCCATAATATTATTCGCCGTTATGTATAATATCTTAAAGTAATTGTATTTATGTATTCGCCGTAATATTATTCGCCAAGAAATAAGAAAAACAAAGTTTTAAGAAAAACACGAACTTTTGGAATAACCTTATATTATCGTATATCGTGGTATTCGTAAGACTCAGTGTGACTTTGTAGAGTTACCTGCTCGAACTGTCATCGCAGTCTTCGATGATAATTGTAAAATTTGAGATTGTGGCCAGATATTTACAATTCATCACTTTCTTGTGTTAGTGCAACATATTATAAACTTTCTTGTCTACTTACTAACAAATTTGTCAGCCTTTTCGTCACCATTTTACATCTTAGTTCGCAAAATTCAAGTAAATTCATCAAAACAACTTTGTAAAGAATGTAACCAGAATACAAACTAGAAGAATACAAGAAGACAAAGTTATTCGTAGAACATTTTGATAATGGTAGCTGTGTCTGTTTTACTTTCCATTCAACGTTATCTTCGTATAGCCTTCTATTCGTCCACCTTTTCGCCACAATTATACCTCTGGGTACGTAACCCTCAAGTAAATTCATCAATACAACTTTGTAAGGAATGTAACCTTTCAAGTTTTCGATGATAAAGATAAAGGTATTCGTAGAAATCTTGATAGAATCATGGTAGTTGTGTCTATTTTACTTTCCATTCATCTTTCTCTTCGTATAGCCTTCTATTCGTCCACATTTTTGTGACCATTATACATTTAGTTACGTAAACTTCAAGTAAATTTGTCAAAATAACTTTGTGAGGAATGTAACCTTTCAAGTTTTCGATGATAAAGATAAAAGTATTCGTGGAAATCTTGATAGATACATGGTAGCTGTGTCTATTTTACTTTCCATTCATCTTTCTCTTCGTATAGCCTTCTATTCGTCCACCTTTTTTATGACCATTATACATTTAGTTACGTAAACTTCAAGTAAATTTGTCAAAAATAACTTTGTAAGGAATGTAACCTTTCAAGTTTTCGAGAAGAAGATTAAAAAGTATTTCATCTCTAAAAGACACTTTGAAGATACCGATGATTCTTTAAGAAAAGATATTTTTGACCCTGAGAAGGTTAATCACCGATGGAACATGCAAGAAATATTTTAATCATTGCATTGAATCTTTGTGTTAAAACATTAGAATCTCCATTAGAGGGCACTCTTGCTAGTGGACACTTCTATAAAAGACAGTTTTCATGGTAGTTGTGTCTGTTTTACTTTCCATCAAACCTGCAAAATGTATTTCTTGACTAAATAAAGATTCATTACTATCTTCTTAGTACCTTCTATTGATGAATATTGTAAGACTTAAACCCTACCTTCAATCTAATCCTCATACTATCTTGTGTGTGCAATATTCGCACACATTGACTTTGAATTACATGTTGATGATTCCCTTGGTAGATCGTTAACTTACAATCTCCGCTGTAGGGGGCAACAGCCCCGAAACGCGTGAAGATTGGATATTTTGGCTTGTTTAATCTTCGTTTATACAACTATATGGGTAATTAAAGTATTTGACATAGGACCTAACAAGCTTGTTTGGTGATGTAGTTGAAGATCTTGAGACATTGAATCGCAAATTTAAGCATATACATGTTAAGTATGTCTGCAGTTCTCGAAGCCTATGTCAATGGTTTTCTTAAACACATTTCCTTTTATACCTGTAAAATGAATATTATATAAGAAAAATCGATTAATACATTAGTAAAGTGACTAGAGACTAAATTGGAACTGGTATTGAAATCTGCTACAAATTTCATCTCTAGAAAAGAGGAGAGAGAGAGAGACTTGAAGAAACTGATGATTCTTTGAGAAAATATAATTTTGACGTTGGCAGGGTTTATCACCGATGAGCCATGCAAGAAATATTTTAATCATTGCATTGAAGATTTTTGTTGAAACATTAGAACCTTCATGAGAGGACACTCTCGATAGAGGACATTTCTTCTAAAGACAGTTTTCACAGCTAAATTTACCATTTTTGCTAATCAGCAATTCTTCGATAAGAAGACACTTTTCTCTAATGGACAATGTGGTTCTGCACAACTAGGTGTTATCCTGGGAGGTTCTACTGTATTAATGATATATATTCTAACCTTGACTAAGATGCAAATGAATGGGCAGAGGAACAAGCATGCAAATTGAAAGAGCAGGCTGAGCTGGGGTGAGAAACACTTAGGAAGGCGGCAAACATTCCGAGCGCACCCCGGGGCGGACCATGCGGACAAACTGGTTTTGGCCATCCCGCCACCTCATCTTTAATAATAAACGACTCTCCGCCGATTATAAACCAATTTGGTGCTGGCCAGGTGTGAAGAACTCTGGGTGCTAATCACCCGCTCTGGTCAAATCTCTTTTTTTTATATTATTCTAAATATATTTTTCACTGAGTGCTGTTTTTTCTCTCTTTCCTTCTTTTACTAAATATTTGAGATGAAATAAGAAATTATTCTTGAAAATTAGAATGTGTGAACCTAAATACGATGTAATCTTCCTTTTTTTAAGATATTCAATCGAAATTTGTAGTTAAAAAAATGTTTAACTGAGAAGACTTTTGAACGTTTTGAAGAGAAGAATCTTTCATTGTAGAATGCGTTTTATAAGACACACTTCATTCTACATTCTTTTTTGATGGTAAAATTTGATAAGCAAACAAACAAGTGGCAGACAAGTTCGATTCTCATTCGAACTTGCTAGAACATTATCCTGTCGCATATACGATGAAATAATTAGTGGATTTTTTACAACGTAATCAACATACCTAGCATTAATTTATCAATTTATTTCAATTCAAAATGCTATGTTCCCCCTAGGAATACTTGCGCTAAATGTACATACAAATATAACAAAGAAAATATTCAACATGGAAAGATACACAGAAAGCGACTTAGAAAGATTCATAAATATTATTTACATATAGAGATATTCTTTGAATTTTATTTACATTTACATCATTAAATTTAAAAACATATACATATATACACACATATACACGCATACACACGCATACACCTATATAGTGTTTACAACCACAAGATATGTCCAATATTTCCTTGAGATCGTTACATCAAAGACCATTTTTCTTAATGAAATCCAAAATATATTTACAAAGGAAATTAATTTATCAAAAAATATGTATAGGTATACAATATGATATTCATGTACCAAAAGATGCACCTCTCACTTCAATTTTGCATAAGAACGATGCACTGCGCAGCACCCTATTAGAAAACTTCTTTAGTGATGATAAACAATGAGCCACCTTACCAGTTTTTGGAATTTCACACCCTCTCATAGGATGTTATGAGATCGAAGCCGCCCCGGTACTGATGAGGATCAAAGCCAAAGACCGTGATATACAGATTGACTTTTTGTCTGAATTTGCTGAAACTGGTATTGTGGCTCATTCCTTATCATCACAAATTTTTAACTAGGTTGATTAACAAGTGCATATTTCTGGTGTATAATTAAAGTCAAAGGTGTCTCTTTTAGCACATGCTGTTACGACTGCTAGAGTAGTCAACTTTATTTATGCAAATATAGTTGTAATTTAAAAACTAAGAAAAAAAGTATGTAAATTTCTTTATTGTATAAATTAGTATGTAAATTTCCTTAATGTATAAATTGACCGTGTTTTTCAATAAAAGAGTTCTGGATAAGTGTTTGGACGTGTGGTAGTTGCCCTTGAGAAGCACTTCCTTTGGTGTTGCGGAGCTGGTCAAGTAGCTGGACTAACACACTAGTTTGTCTCTCAAGGTAAAGAGAAACACCCATCTATATTGAGAAGAAGCCTCAATACATGCATATGCATCTAAGCCAAAACCCTAAACATATTTGAAGGTGATCAAGTTTTAAACTGAAATAGAGTTGTTGAATAATCAAAATATTGACACTTTTAGACTACATGTCGATTATTTCTAAAATAATTTCAAATCTCAGTGACGATAGAAGTTTTGAATCATAAAGGATTCATAAGACATTTCACATGGACTATGTTGCTTGGAATTGAAACAATTCATTCACAAATAGTGACACACACATTATATATTGGTTCACTGATCAAGAATCAGGACTTTATACGAAAGTATGCACAATATACTGTTTATGGCCGAGAAATACCTATAATGGTATATAGGCCTTTTTGGGCAATAATAGTCTATCCCGCATTTATAACTATCCATATAGGTATTTATAGTCAATAACAATCACCTAGGCGTTTATAACCAATAGCGATGCACCTTTATAGCCAATAACAATGCACTTAGGTGCATTATAACTATATAACCGCCTATATTTTGGACTTTTAAATCCAATAAATGTCCACTAAGGCATATGTATCTGATAATGGCCGTCCCAGGCATTTCTAACGGTACACTTAGGCCTTTAGGCCAATAACTGTATACTCAGACTAATAACGCTCTACTTGTGCTTTTATTACCAATAACCTTTGCCTTCATTAACTGTCCACTTAAGATTTATAAGCCAAAATGTACACACCTAGGCCTTTATAGACAATAAAGATCCACCTAGGCATTTATGATCAATAACGATCTAAATTTATCTTTAATAACAATTGACACGTCTAGACATTTATAGCTAATAAGGGTCAGCCTATTAGTTTTTATAGGTATTATAGCTCCACTTAGAATTTATAAGCAATAATGGTCCCACCTAAGCTTTCATAGACTAATAGGGCCTAGGACGTCATAGGTAATAACGGTCCACCTAGGTCTTCATAGGCAATAACGGTCCACCTAGGTCTTCATAGGCAATAACGGTCCACCTAGGTCTTCATAGGCAATAACAGTCAACTAGGTCTACATGGGCAATAACGGTCCACCTAGGTCTTCATAGGCAATAACGGTCCACCTAGGTCTTCATAGGCAATAACGGTCCACCTAGGTCTTCATAGGCAATAACAGTCAACTAGGTCTTCATAGGCAATAACGGTCCACCTAGGTCTTCATAGCCCTAACGGTCCACCTAGGTCTTCATAGGCAATAACGGTCTACCTAGGTCTTCAGAGACAATAACAGTCAACTAGGTTTTCCTCATAGGCAATAACGGTCCACCTAGGTTTACATAGGCAATAACGGTCCACCTAGGTCTTCATAGGCAATAACGGTCCACCTAGGTCTTCATAGGCAATAACGGTCCACCTAGGTCTTCATAGGCAATAACAGTCAACTAGGTCTACATAGGCAATAACGGTCCACCTAGGTCTTCATAGGCAATAACGGTCCACCTAGGTCTTCATAGGCAATAACAGTCAACTAGGTCTTCATAGGCAATAACGGTCCACCTAGGTCTTCATAGGCAATAACAGTCAACTAGGTCTACATAGGCAATAACGGTCCACCTAGGTCTTCATAGGCAATAACGGTCCACCTAGGTCTTCATAGGCAATAACGGTCTACCTAGGTCTTCAGAGACAATAACAGTCAACTAGGTTTTCCTCATAGGCAATAACGGTCCACCTAGGTCTTCATAGGCAATAACGGTCCACCTAGGTCTTCATAGGCAATAACAGTCAACTAGGTCTACATAGGCAATAACGGTCCACCTAGGTGTTCATAGGCAATAACGGTCCACCTAGGTCTTCATAGGCAATAACAGTCAACTAGGTCTTCATAGGCAATAACGGTCCACCTAGGTCTTCATAGGCAATAACAGTCAACTAGGTCTTCATAGGCAATAACAGTCAACTAGGTCTACATAGGCAATAACGGTCCACCTAGGTCTTCATAGGCAATAACGGTCCACCTAGGTCTTCATAGGCAATAACAGTCAACTAGGTCTTCATAGGCAATAACGGTCCACCTAGGTCTTCATAGGCAATAACGGTCCACCTAGGTCTTCATAGGCAATAACGGTCTACCTAGGTCTTCAGAGACAATAACAGTCAACTAGGTTTTCCTCATAGGCAATAACGGTCCACCTAGGTTTACATAGGCAATAACGGTCCACCTAGGTCTTCATAGGCAATAACGGTCCACCTAGGTCTTCATAGGCAATAACAGTCAACTAGGTCTACATAGGCAATAACGGTCCACCTAGGTCTTCATAGGCAATAACGGTCCACCTAGGTCTTCATAGGCAATAACAGTCAACTAGGTCTTCATAGGCAATAACGGTCCACCTAGGTCTTCATAGGCAATAACAGTCAACTAGGTCTTCATAGGCAATAACAGTCAACTAGGTCTTCATAGGCAATAACGGTCCACCTAGGTCTTCATAGGCAATAACGGTCCACCTAGGTCTTCATAGGCAATAACAGTCAACTAGGTCTTCATAGGCAATAACAGTCAACTAGGTATTCATAGGCAATAACGGTCCACCTAGGTCTTCATAGGCAATAACGGTCCACCTAGGTCTTCATAGGCAATAACAGTCAACTAGGTCTTCATAGGCAATAACGGTCCACCTAGGTCTTCATAGGCAATAACAGTCAACTAGGTCTTCATAGGCAATAACGGTCCACCTAGGTCTTCATAGGCAATAACGGTCCACCTAGGTCTTCATAGGCAATAACGGTCCACCTAGGTCTTCATAGGCAATAACAGTCAACTAGGTCTTCATAGGCAATAACGGTCCACCTAGGTCTTCATAGGCAATAACAGTCAACTAGGTCTTCATAGGCAATAACGGTCCACCTAGGTCTTCATAGGCAATAACGGTCCACCTAGGTCTTCATAGGCAATAACAGTCAACTAGGTCTTCATAGGCAATAACGGTCCACCTAGGTCTTCATAGGCAATAACGGTTCACCTAGGTCTTCATAGGCAATAACGGTTCACCTAGGTCTTCATAGGCAATAACGGTTCACCTAGGTCTTCATAGGCAATAACGGTCCACTTATACACCAAACATCTCCTCACTAGAACAATAATAAAATGTCACAGGAATTATTCTCCAACAGTGTGAGCACAACATTCGCTCTTTATTACAACAATAATTTATATTTAAAACCTTTTTCTCTCAAGTCGCCGCTCATTTTTCTATCTGCCAGGAATTTACCTTTTTTTTTATTCAACATAGCGGAAATTATTTTGGATAATTGCTTCCTGGAATCTTTAATATTTTTCATTAGTTTTTATCATAGGAAAGGGGTGAAATTATTAATTTTCAAATTATTTTTCTTAAAGCGAACACACAATTTTATATATGGAATATAATATATTATCTACGTTCATTAACCTCATATTTATATGGAGATTATCTTTTAAATATAAATTTCTATCATTAATTTGGAATTAATATATATACACACAATTATTTACAATTACACTGTTGTATATAAATCTCTCTCACTTTCACACACAATGTGTGGACAAAATAATAATAATTGTGTTGATCTGTAATATTATATATAATTGTTAGCTGTATATATATACTGAATGTAATATTTAAATCAAAGATACAATTCTTTCATTGGCCTTGTAGAACGAGAGTGGTGTACGCGTTCTAGCATGTTTTAGTGAAAAAACACAATCATTCTTGATAAAGAGAGGCGAGTTGCCCCTTGAAATATTTTAACAATAAAAATACTTATAAATCCAATATATGCATCTTTTTAAATATATGTATTTAATTAAAAAGGCATATATTGGATCAAAATATCATTTATTTTACCAATATTTCAGTTGGCTGAACGCCAACTTTTATCAAGGTATTATACAATATTAATGTAATGTATTTTATAACACCTTGATAAAGGTTGACGTTCAACCAACTGAAATATTGGTAAAATAAATGATATTTTGATCTAATATATGCCTTTTTAATTAGATATATATGGATTGCTCTATTTTCAAAACCATATATATATATATATATTGTAGTGTAGTTTATATGCAATTATGTTAATTTACATAAATTTAAGTTTCAGATTATGCTAGGTTTATTTGGGCATAGATTTAGTTACCCTACCAGGGTAGCCTAGTGGACATGGCATCTGCCGGGTAAGCGGAACACTGTGGGTTCGATTCCCATCCCTGGATACTTTTATTTTTCTGTTTATCATTACTCTTCACATTTCATCCTTTCATAATTCATCCCTAAAGTTGGAATATAATCGTTATTTCTCCTTAAAAATAAATTTTGATTTTTCGTTTAAAAGAAACACATGCGGGATAATTTTCAAGTGTCGTTTTAGTTAGGATTGTCATTGCTATATATATTTGTGTATCTTCAATTTTAAAGTTGCAGACTGTTGTTTGGTACCAAAGCTTTATATCTACTTCCCTCTCCTAACAAATATTTTTCTAACGCGACAGTGTTATCAATATATAAAAAAGCAAATATATCAATTTTAGAATCCCTATATATATATAAGTAATAATTATAGAATATACTGTCCTAAAAAAAAGCTTATGTCCATAGTTTACTTAAATATCATTTCTAAGATTTCACCATTCAGTGTAGCATATATAAGCAGAATGATCTAATACAGTATTAGAGCTCTAAAGAAGCTGTCTGGTAGATTAAATTGGTGAAACCGCTGGAAGGGTTCACCACTGATGATCTAAGCCCTCCCAATTTTTTTTCATCGCAGTAAGGACAATAGAAGTTTGATTTATTTGTGAAAAGAAACATTCGCGTCTTAATGTTTCATTTGTTAATTATAGAATGTATTTGAAGGATAAAAATGTATAATAGGTATTATATCACAACAAAAATGTATTTATCAGAGTGATAAGTTTTTATATTATTTTCAGGTTTCAAGCTTTCGAGGGATATCCTTTATCAAGTCAAAATAAAAATGCCCTTTTAATAAATAAGTTATTGTAATTGCATTTAATAATCGTGTATATAATTTTGTTCGCTTGATAGAGGAATACCCGAAAGCTTATAATATATAAATATGTTTTAACACTTGGAATGCTGCTAGGTTGTTTTAATAACTAAAATATGTCAAATAATTATCAATATATTAAAAAGGATTATTATATATATTCTCAATGGTTTATAAAATTTTAAAGTTAGAAAAGGTTGGCACAAAGAATATTTCTATGTATGAGAAAACTTTTGCCTAGTTTGAGGAATTAAATGAATGAAGAAAAATGGTTTTTAAATGAGATATAAAAGACATCGATGTGATGAAAATATAGGAATTCTGATAATGGTTCTCTAGGTGAAATATTAGTAAAAATATGATATTGTACTGGGATAAGGTGCATAAATTATGAAAAAAAGACATATCCTTATTGTGAAATTGAAAGTTGCTGATGGTGACAGAAATAGTAAATGACTCTCTCTCAATGAAGCCACAATAGTGAAATGTATTTATAGTTTGTGCCACTCTAAGTCGGCCGAAGTCTTTCTAGACTTCATATATATATATATATGGAAATTTTGACGAGATGAAATTGATCTAAAAATTAAAGGTCGACTCTCCAGAGCAAAATGACTCTAAACCTAAGCCCCATCTATTGACCACCTCCGCAAACTAGAGGACTTAGGTCGGTGACAAAGCCACAACACCAGCTTTGGAAACTGAGGAGTGTTCACCTAGAGACTATGGTTTTGGGCTAATGGTCCTCGTCAGTCTATGAAGGACTTTATTACATGAGATCTACAAGGGATAAAATAAAATCTTCACAATCTGCCAAAGAGGTGTTTTGTTGGGAGAGACGAACTTTATTTATATATGAACCCCCCTCTCTCTTGGTCTTGAGGTGGGTAACGCCAGCTACTTCATCGACCTGCCCACTCTGTGGGAAAGAACTCTCGTAGTTCATTGGTTGCGGAGTCTTTACCGAGGTGAGAACCACCAATGACGACTTATATATATTTTTATATATATTTATCAATTATATTTTATATATTTATATTTATTTATCCATATATTTATCATTAAATAATCATATATTTATCATTAAATAATCATATTTATATTCATTCTGTATCTAACCTTATATAATCTTATATGGACATTGTAATAAATAAGTTTCAATCTCAATCCCTATGGCTTCATGCTGTGGTATGGCATCATCTATGAAAGTAGGACCCCTTTAGTCTTTGTTCAAGACACAATGACTGCTCAGCTATACATTACAGATGTGTTGCAACCTGTTGTGTTACCATTTCTTGAGCAGACTGATAATGTCATTTTCCCAACAAGATAATACCCGACCACCTACAGCCAACATCCCACAAGCCTTCCTTCAAAATGTTGACATGCTTCCATGGCCCGTATGTTCCTCAGATCTTTCCCCAATTGAACATATATGGGAAATGATGGGAAAGAAAATTTGGCAATCTCTATAGCCAAATAATCTTCAACAGCTTCAACAAAAAATTGAAATGGCTTGGTATAGCATCCTACGAGAAGCCATAAAAAACTGTATGACAGTATACCTCACCGTGTAACTGGTTGTATACATGCTAAAGGAGGATACACCCAATATTGAACTGACAATAGAGAACCTAATTTCCAGGCCTATAACTACCATCGCAAAATTGGAGAGGAGTGGACTTCAGGAATTGGTTTAACCATGGAGATAAGAACCACCACACCAAATATTGATAAAAGATATATATCTCAATGAACTTATATCCCCTTTTTTAAATTTCAATCAATTATTTTTCATATTAGCATTATAAAGCTCACCAATTTTCAAAGAATTTACATAAGTATTTCTATGAAAAAAAATTGTTTATGACCATGTATATTTAAAAAAATGAATATTTTTTATAAAACTAAATAAGTCATCCACAAGGTATAAAATCCAAAGGCTTAATATTTTAAATTAATAAAATTTCACTTTGTTAAACTATACAATCTAAAATCGAAATATTAGCTTAACACAAATTTCATTTAAGTAATACATTTTTCCACTTTCAGAAAAAAAGCCTTCTTTCAAATGAATAAATTTGTTTAATATTCAAATTAGGTTAAATATTTAATAAATTTATTTAGTTAAAAATTCCAGATGAATTTCAAGTACCCTAGTTTGACGATAAATTTCATATTTAAATAATTCTAGATTTTTGTGTTGTTTTTTTTTATGGCATTTTTTTTTTTGCTTCGCTAATCCAACATCCCCATTTAAATATAATTACAAACAAGTAGCGCTTTAAAAGAATAAAAATGTACTCAGGGTTAAAAAAGGAAATTTTCTAGAATACTCCAACACCATCGTAACACCAGAGTGAATTCTTCTGACAACTGCAGCAAATAAAAATTGACTTAAAGAAGGCATTAATATTTTATGAGCCCATTTTATTTTTGAAATATTAAACAGGCTCATCACTAAAAGCATCAAATTGAAACGAAATTGATTTGATAAATAATTTAAATTTCGGGGATATAGACACATTCAAGTAATCTATATTTTGAAGATCCTTTTATATCTTATGGATTATTTCTTTCTTTTCAACAAATTACAGACGAACATTGCAATTTTACAGTTTGTTATATGGATTAGGTTATATTTAACACGTCGTATAAATAATGATATTTATATATATATATAGATTTTACATTTCATTTTCTATATTGTTTTATTGTTTCTATTAATTCCGTGAATGAAAGATTTATAGGCATATATATCTTATAGATTATTTCTTCTTCCAAAACAAAATGTTATTATATGGATTAGGTTAATATTAGCGTCTCGTATAAATATAGCATATTTATATAGATTTGTCGTTTCATTTTCTCAATTTTGTTGCTTCTCTTATTTCTGTGAATGGATTTAATACATTTATATTTTTATAAATTATTTTTTCTTCCAACAAAGTGCAGACGAGCTATTCAATTTCGCTGTTTATTATATCGATATTAGGTTATAATTTGCGCCTCGTATAAATAATGTCATTTATATATAGATTTTTTCATTTCATTTTCTATAATATTTTGCTGTTTCTCGTATTTCTATAAATGGAATTGATACACGTTTATATCTTATAGATTATTTCTTCCTCCAACAAAATGTTATTATATTTAGGTTAGACTTAGCGTCTCGAATAAATACGACATATTTATATATGTAGATTTGACATTTCATTTTCTCAAATTCGTTGCTTCTCTTATTTCTGTAAATGTTTTTAATACACATTTATATATTTTTTCTAAATTATTTCTTCCTCTAACAAAGTGAAGACGAACTATTCAATTCCACAGTTAATTATATGGATTAATTTTAATTATTAATTTATATTATATTAATTTACCTAATTTATTAATTAGCGTCATGTATGAATATTGACATTTTTATATACATAAATTTGTCTTTTTTTTTTTTACTTTGTAAAGTTTTTTTTCTGTGAATAGATTTGATAGGCACTTATATTCTATAACTTATTTATTTCTCCAACAAGTACAGACGAACTTCTCAATTTTATAGTTTGCTATTTAGATGAGGTTAGAAATAGCGTCTTGTATTAATAATGTCGTATTTTAATAAATATATGTTACATTTCATTTTCTAAAGTTTTGTTATTTTTATATTTTATTTCTGTGATTTAAAATTTAAACTCTTTTATAGCTCTTATAGGGGTTATTTCTTTCTCTAGTAAATATTAATATTCTAA